>OX596382.1:172563219-173163219 GCA_951394425.1 Tipula unca | reverse complement strand
ATCACTGCATAATATGTAGAGGTGTGCGTATATATATATGATAGTAGTATATAGCGACCTCACGTTGTCATTATGTATCAAATACACCAATAATCTAACTTTCAATTTCATTCCAAGATTTTGATATACAATTAAATTTCGATATATACATAAAACAGGCACAGAGCTTTTATACATGCACGTACACATTTTTCCATACTTCTGTTATCTTGTAGTCTGTGTGTTATCTATATCTATATATATATATATATATATATATATATATATATATATATATATATATATATATATATATATATATATATATATATATATATATATATATATATATAATATATATACGCAAACTTTATTAACCAAAGTATAAACAAATCGACAAAAAGCTGCTTCTCATTTCCGTATATTTTGACGAGTATTGATCTTATCTGTATCATTGAAGCTTTTATATTTTATTTGTTGTTGTAGTTGTTATTGGTTCTGCCTCTTTTGATTTATTGTGATGATTTGGGATTTAGTTTTGTAATTCGATTAACCCTTTTAGTTTTGGTCGAGATACAACATTATGATTTTTGTAATTCAACTAATTAAAATAATATTATAATTTATTATAAATTATGATTATGGTGCTGTGTGTCTGCGTGTGGTGCGATTAGGGGATAAATATGTATATGTATGGTATATGTATTACATTATAGATTTGATTTGATTAGATTAGATTAGATTTTTATGTTGATGATTTTTAATATTGATTTTAGCTTACGCATATACATTCATTTGCAATGGTTTCCTTGTTGTTGGTTCATCTTCTTCACTATATATCGGGTGTGGGATTTTTAATTGGTAATAATGTGTTGAATAAAGTTTTAGTATTGATAATTTGATTTAGCACATACAGATTAAGTAGATAATTTAGTTTTGCCACACATATTCAATTATTAGATGAAGGGCTATGCTATTAAATAATTTTGGTAATTTGTATCATACATAAGTTGGGAACAGGCCATAAAATAGTGCAGGGCAGGGTCTTGAATCTTATGTTCTGGAATGGGCGTTTACGCATCATCGATTATTTTCTACGTACTCAACGCGTTCGAGTTTTATAGAACAAAACGTCATAACAAGTTAGGGTGGAATTCAACATTTCAGTATAGTTACCAATTACAAACTAAAATTTTCCTTTAGTCATTGAGTTTTTATAGGTGAATATGGTGTTGACCATGTAACAACATAAAACCGGCAGAAGGTTGACTAAAACCCAAAACAGATTGCTAAAAACTTCCTTTATAAAATAATAAAAGAAATAAAAGCTAAATGCAAAAAGTTTAGTCAAACTTTTCATAAACTAACTGTAGAGTAATAAACAGATGATTCGCCTTTTCAAAATAAAATAATAATTAGCATAGGGGAATAGAAGAAAGTACCAAGTAACTGTTAATTAATTTAATTAATTAAGAAGTCACAGTTGTACTGCGCAAAGAAACTGGCAAGCAATATTTTTGAAATGTCCTTGGACTCCACTGCATCTCAGACTGAAACAGCTAGTAGTGAAAATGATATGATAAACCAGTTAAAAGTTAAAAGTTATTTGCTGAAGCCACCGATAAAGGATTTAAAATAAAAATTCTGTCAGTTCTTCCACGATCATTGTCAGCGCGAACTATTGTCAAGGAGTTCAATACCACAATGCATTTAGCGCTGCTAACCAAAAAACTTGTGGAGGAAAACGGAATCATGTTCAATCACTCACAGCGGCGTTGGCACAAATGTCATCAATCCTGAGATTGTAGAGCTTGTGAAAGAATTCTATGTGAGTGACGATGTCAGTCGTGTGTGTACTGGAAAAAGAGAATATGTTACTGTCGATGAGAATAATGTGAAAATTTCAATTTCTATTCAAGCAACAAAATATTGGTCGCATAATTGGATTTTCGAAATTTGCATTGTTATGGCCGGCTGAATGTCTTTTGGCACTCGACCACCACGGAACACATTCTGTTTGTGTTTGATGTTATCATCAGAATGTTAAACTGACATTTGAACCAAAGAAGAGGATTTTTGGTGTCGATACATATCGTGATCTCTTCAAGATGATGTTGTGTGAATTCCCAAAAAAGAACTTCTACCAACTGTGTCAATACAAGACAAGTCATGGTTTTGATACTGAATGGCAACTCTTTGCAACATCTCATTGAAAAGGTCCTTGCGATGGAATTGGGGGTGCCTTCAAACGAAATGCCATGAAAGTCAGCCTTCAGTGACCATACGCTGATCAAATAACGACAGAACAACAACTTTTCGATTTGGATACAAAAAATGAATCAAACATTACTTTTAGATTTTGTTCAAATCAAGAGTACAGAAGGGTAGCACGATCACTAGCAAAAAAAATTGATTCAGTAAAAGCCATCAGAGGAACTCACGATTATCATTGCTTTGTTCCCAATTGTAACAACCACTTAATAATTTTAAATAAATTAACTTTATTGAATAAAACTGTATAAGTAAGAACAAAAACATGAATTTTGTAGTTTAGAATTAATAATTGTACTGAAATGTTAAATTCCACCCTAACTTGTTATGACGTTTTGTTCTATAAAACTCGAACGCGTTGAGTCTCCATCGTGGTGAGCACCTCGATTTTTATATATTGTACATTAACACTAAAGTTTAATCCGCGTACTTTAAAGTATGTAAAACTGTCTTTCCAACGAGCTATTACACGTGAAAATCGGACAAGGAATACTTAAGAGACATGAATTTAAAGATGTGAACATTTGAGTTTCCGCCAAAAACAAATTATAATGGAACTCCGCGTATTTTCACCTCACCGAGATTTTACTCAAATTATATTTTTTTTTTTATCGAGACCATCCATCTCACCGAATTTCAAAATAATTGGACACCTTGCCTCCGGATGGATGTCTGATTTCGCGTGGAATGGCTGTATAAAAAACTGAAAACCGAAAGATATATTGGTGTGCGGCCAACATTAAAATTGTAATGGTAGTAACACTGTTAAAACCACTCAGTATGTTTTTACTGAGATTACTTTTTATCTCACCTCACAATCAGTAATATATATTTTATTCTTACTCTAACTTAACTAAGTAGCAAGAATTTTCCATGTAATTCAGGCGTTAGTAGGAATCGACCAAACTACATTCTAATCAGTTATTTTATCCCTTAATCAATAATTTAAAAAATGGCTATGAACGCAAAATAAAATCAAGTAATGGTCTTGCAGAGGGTTTTAAAAAGAATGCTGATTCGATAAAGTTTTAGAAAATTTGCTCTAAACCAAATATATAGGAACTGTATTTCGCGGTTTTATCCGTAATAACAAAATTTTAAATTTAAACCAATTCGATCGTTTAGTGCAACAAATATTCTTTAATCACAACTATTTTTTATTTTATTTTAAACTATATTTCCCAAGTTATAGTATGTTCTGTGAATCCCGATTTAATTTCAATAAGTCTTTAATTTCTTACTATGCTACTTAACTAGATTGGAGTGAACCTTACCATAGGTTGTTGACAATGTCTTAATTGTCATCGCTGACAAAAAACTTTGTCAAGTAATCTCCGTAATATTTTACTTGTCGACAACAGTGCACACTAAAAAAAATATTTTCTAATTAAAATTTTAAAGAATCAAAATTTTTTAAAAATTTGGATGTTTCAGATTTAAAATTCGTAATTTGAAATTTTATTGTGTTTAAATTTATGTATTTTAATTGTTAGAAAATTAAAATAAACATAAATTTAGGAATTGTAAATTTAAAAATTTTAAAGAATCAAATTTAAAAATTGTAAATTTACGGTATGATAATCAACATCGTTAAAAATTAGAAATTTGCAAATAATTTCAGAATTAATAATTTTAAAATTAAAAATAAAATGTTATTTACTATTTAAAACATCAAGAATTAAGTATTTTAAAAGTAGAAATAATGGAATCCTTATTATCCGACTTTCTTACGCCCTTTCATCCATTCCAACTTTCAAATTCGATAAATTACACAGTAATTTTGAAGTCTATAATTTTAAAATTATACTTTTTTTTAAATAAAATATTTTTTAAAAATTCGAAATTTAAAAATACAATTAATTAATAATAGTTTGGAATATTTAAAATATACAAATAATTACAAAGTTTTTCTAGGTAAATTTTTAAAGTTCTAGCATTTTTTAAAAAATTTCTCAAAAAGTTCTCAATAGTTTGGATTTCAAAATGTTCTGAATATATTTTTGTTGTATAGAAAACTAAAATAATCATAAAATTGGAAGTATAAAAGTTTAAAAATTACAAATTTTTAATTAAAATATTAAAAATTTAAATTTTGGAATTAATTTTTACTGAAAGTTTTATTTCAAGAAATAATAATTTCAAACTGGAAATGCTGTATTTATATGATAGGAATTTTAGCTTACTAAATTTGAGCTTACTAAAATCTAGTAAACTTTTTAATAACAATTTTAATTCTTTAAAAACTTAATTAGAAAAACGGGTTTCTAGTTAAAGTTCTAAACTTTTAAATAAATTGAATTCCTTCTTTACAATTTTAAAATGCTGTCAATTTATTTTTTGTGTTACAAAATTAAGAAAACAATAAATTTGGAAAGTTTGTTAAATATTACAGAATTTAATTTAAATATTACAGAAATTAATATTTTGAAATATTTAATTATAAGTAATGTTAAAAAATAAGTAAGTTAAAATATTTCAATGTAGAAATGCTGGATGTATTATTATGATCGAAGTATTGCTAGTACTAAATATTAAAGGACAAAATTGTTTGGTTAACACATTCGCGGTCACACTTTTTTATTGAGGGCTACTCAGAACGTCACACACTGTAACTCTGGTAATTTTTAAGATAATTTAAATCTGATTGAAGTTTTTTGTATTAAATGGTTTGTAGAGAATTTTGCAATAATTAGTGTATTTTTGCAAATACCACTGCAGATGCAGTGGTGACTCCCCATTTTCATTTTATTTCATCTAGAGGACAATACTGCATTAGAAGTGAGACTGCAATTGCAGTAGTTGAACGAATAAAACTCTCTGTAACTCTTAAAGCGCTGTCACTGCATTAGCATTATAATCAAAAATCAAAATTAAAAAAGAATAATTATTAATCAGTTTCATTCTTTTATTAAAAAACTTTAAATAATAAATAACAAAAATAGCAATAATTCATCAGAATAAAATAAAATTGTTCTAAATTAAAAAAAAAATGAGTCTTATGTGGTTTTTAGGCTTCAAGAGTTGGATTATGAATGGCCGAGTTATAACAAGATTCGCAACAATTCAGACTCAAAGGTGGATTACCTGGACATTGCTTACATTGAAACGCCGTTTGTTTCCGTTTTTTCGATAGAGTGCAACATCTGCAATCACGAAAGTATGATTTCTTTTTCCATCCGTTGGGTAGTGGACTTTTTTCAAAAAAATGTTGGCTTGATGAGGATGTTCATGCTGCTGATGCCTCTGGAAATATTGGAATGTTTGCTGCCCTGTTTGGTGGTATTTCCAGATTACGTCCATTAGGTATGTCTTGGACGTTCAAAAATGAGCAAATGTGGGACTTTCTAAAATTTAAAAATGTTATCTTAGGAAATTTTTTTTTATAAATAGAGTAAGAATTAAAAACAGCGATATCTATATTACGAAAGATAACTTTTTTATACCACCGAACAGTTTTTCGAGGACATGAATAGTATGATACCAATTGATCTAGTCTACCAACACCGGACATATTTTGGTTGTATTCCTCGACTTCGATGGGTTTGTTTCGTTCTTTACCGTAACTGTTTGTGGCTAAAGCCATTGCTGGGGGATATGTTGTATTTATACAGAGCACATCCCTCGTGCCTTTCCATTTGGAGACAATTTCAAAACAAACAAACAAAAATTTAGATATTTCCTTTCCGTAACCAGATATGCTCACTTTTTTAAAGTTATTTTGCAATAAGTTCCTTTGGGTTTTCCTTTCGGTTGCTTCGTAGAGTACCACAAGTATGGGTTTTATGAGATAATAATACGTTACATAAAGACACACTATTATAGTAGTTGTCCATAAAAACTGTGTGCCCTTTTCCCAGGTATGGCTCCAATAATCTTAACACCAAGGAATTAATTTTTGAGCATGTTGGATCTGTATTTTGTTTTCCGCCATATATTTCCAGATTAAAAACCTACCCATTTCGATCACACAGCTCCAAAAATTTTATGCCGTACCTAGATTTTTGATTTTTGATGTACATTCCAAAATGTAAGCCATCGCGAAACAGCAACAAAGATTCATCCAGTGATAAGTGCTTGATTGGCCTGTTAGATGCTTGGCATCGATCCGTAAATAACTTTACAAATGAACTTATTTTGCTTAGATGTTTTTCACCTATCTGAGAATTAATATTGAAGCATCTTAAAATTTGTTCAAAGCGAATATCTTGTTGAGCGTTGATCACTGCTAGTCTATTTCCGTAAGTATTTGTTGAGTCAACTAAAATTTTGACCAGTTCATCACCACAAAACTATCAATCACTCCCCTTGGCGAATTTCCGGTAATTTGGTAGCCTGCAGAACACCCATCAAAATTAAAATTTGGTATATCCATAACTCCTGACCTTCATATTCGCTATTTTTAATGTCCTCACTGTCTTCACTATCATCATCACTTTGGCCACTATTAATATACTCTGGGTCCACTATACTATCATCATAATCAGACGAGAGTTCGTCTTTTTCAGAACCGCTGACCATTTCTTCAAATAGAGCCAGCAGCCTTTTTTGTTTTTCTACGTAACTATCCATGCTACCATACAACTTTATTCCTATAATTTTAATTGTAAATAAAGTATTGTAATGTAATTTTAAAACAAATCTCTATATCCACTATAATGCCAACCACACATATATTAATTAAATTTTAATTAAATTACATAACTACAATTTACTTACATATAATAACCACTTTCACTAAGAATGCCTTTCTCGTCCGACACTTTTTCTGATTCTAATGTATTTTATATGGGAATCACCACTGCATTTGCCGTTGTTCCGTTATTTTGCCAGACGGGGACAAAACTATAAACAAAATTTTTAATGTATGTGTGCGAATGTGTTAATTTGAATTTACAATAACTGTAATATTTCAAAAAAGTATTAACTGCCAAAAATTTTGGATTTAAAAATTTCACAAATAAAAATTGAAATTAAATTAAATGCAGTTAAATTTTTAATACCACACACTTTATTGGGTCCTTCCATCCTTCCAACAAACAAATTCAGTAAACTACATAGTAACTTTGAATTCTGGACATAACATTTATTTCTACATTTTTTGAAAATTTTCAAAAATTCAAATTTTTAAATTTGATTTCACAATTCTAAATTTGACATTATTAAAAGATTTAATTTATTTTATTTGTTACAAAATTAAAAGTTATAGAATTAAAAAATTTAAGTTTTGAAACTTTTCCGATTAGGTTTGGATACCCTACCGGTGATTTCAGTCCGACAGACTGACATTGAACTAAGTATTCGAAATTTAGTAATTTAATAAACTTTGAAACTTTACTAAAAAAAATTATGTGTTGATATTTGGGTAATTCATAATTTTAGAAATGTAACAATTTACAATTTTGAAATTTTGGCAGTTGTAAAAAAAACCGAAGAATTCAGCAATTTATAAATATCGAAGTAAATATATTTTTGAACTAGAAAGTTAAATTTAGAGGCAGCACTTGGAAATTTTATAAATTATATGTAAACAAATTGATGATTAAAGCAGACATCAATCAATCTTCGTTTGAAACACATTTATTGGCAATGCTGATTCTGTCGTACACTCGTATAGATATACAGAGAATTTAAAATAGTTTTACATAACTCTCCTGAACAGAATGTCCCTTATTGAAGAATTTAACCTACTGAGGGCATCTAATGCAATCCTGATACTCTACTGGAAATTCATTAATCACTTTCACTAAAAAGAAACCATGAGAAAACTCATGGTGAGCTTCTGTTGCACCCACTCATGGTATTTCAACCCAGGCTGTCACTTTGAAATGTTTTAATTCAGTTGTATTTAAATACCGACATTATACAAATCTATAACGTCATGCTCGATGCCTGACTAAAATGCTGGCTACAACTATTTTGTTAACATATACGAAAAATCGTTTAGGTCCTAAAACAGAACCGCGCCGAACTCTCATTGGCAACACTTCAGTTTTTTGATATTTAATTCGCATTATCTGAGTTTGACCATTCAGATAGTAGTAAGACCACTTGCGGATCATACCGCAAAAGCCACAACATAAAAGTAAACATAATGATTCCGATTAACGATAAAATCATAACTACGAAACAGAATAACTTAAAGTTCTACACTGGATGGTGACCGAATTCGTAGAAATATTTGAACTGATTTTCTTGCGCTGTTTAAGAAGCGAAACGATTTGCATTTATGTAAAGAAGCAAGCGCTGGAAAATTCAAATAGAATCTAGAATTGAAAAATTCGGTTTGAAAAAGTTAACTGACTGGGTTTCTGTTGAATTCTAACTTTACGTTGAATTCAGAATTATAAATTTATAATGACGTTTCAAACGTTTTATAATTTTTAAAGATCCCAAAAAATGCAAATCCCCTAATTTAAATTTCTTTAAAATCTACTTATAGATAAGCACTAAAAGTTTTTACAAGTAGGAATTTGTAATTTTCAAAATATTAATAACTCAAATAGAAATTTAGAATTCGGAATTGTAAAATTTTCAATTGAATACCTTAGTTCCCAAATTTCCTTACAATATCTGAATATAACTCCTAAAGATCATAAGATTATAGAAAGTTGGTTAGATAGCTAGAGGATTATTTAGAATAAAAAAGTGCATTTTCAATCTGGCGATCCTTGTTTGGTTCGCGATCCATAGTTTTATAATAGCGCTTCCAACTCTTATGGTTTCTTCTTAACGATTCATTTTTGAATCGACATGAAATGACCAAGTTAATTTGGTGAACCCTCTATACCTCTCAGGAGAAGTATTCCAAACAATTCTGTTAAATATATCAATTTATTTTTGATTTAGTTTTGGAGCGTCTTATCACAGGCAGAATTTCAATTGTTCCAAAAATTCGCGACACAAGAGAGTTTTAAAAATTGCCACGTTGTAACACTGCGAGAATCCCATTTCTCCTCCTAAAGAAAATATTATGAAAAATCTGTTTTGGCCAATTTTTATCTTTCTGTATATCCAATAGTTTTGGCTGAGCCTTGATTAGTTATTGAGTGAAACCACTTTTGTATATTTACAGGGTGTTCTTAATGTCAGGTTATTTTTTGATAACCGCTACAGGGTGTAATATATTCAGTTCAGAAAGTAAATGCACACAAATTATAGCGAACCAAAAAATTGTTATTGTTATTTTTTAAATATTTTATTTATGATAACAAAAATTTTTTTTTACAAAGTAACTAGTCATAATAAAAGCATTCCTCTGTATTCTTTCCATAAAGTGTTATTTTGGTCAACTCAAAAGGTTTTAGTCTTTTGAGTCTTCTTATGATACCCTCTTGATGAAGTAGTCTTACAGCTTCGATGTTAGGGTGATGATTTACACACTTCTTTATTTCACTTACGACTGTGTCTATTCGGAGATCTCTATAAGGTCCACTATTATGAGTGTACCATGTAGTGTTTACAATCTCACTGAGAACTTTATTTTGTAATCATTGAGCTATCTGTTGATTGCTGATTTTGATACATCCCCATAGTTGAATACCATATGTCCAGACCGGCTTGAGCACTAATTTATAAAGCAAAAGCTTATTATGAATGGATAACTGAGAGTTTCTACCAATTAACCAGTACATTTTTCTACATTTTATTTGAGGCTTAACTTTACATCAAGGTTCATACAAAGGAATTTTCCTTGATTTGCATGTGGTACAAAAATATTATTTCTAATCATAGGTAGTGGTTCTATTAGATACTAATAGATCAGTGAAGTTAATGTGAGTAGACTTCGATTCATTCACTTTAACTGCCAATCACAAGCCAATCTTGTATATTGTTTATGACTATTTGTAGTTTGAATGTGTCTTCACCGATTATGTCACCAACAGTATTGATCGTCTGCGGTAAGTCGCTTGTACAGTACGAAAAAGGTTGGCCGTAAGACACAGCCCTGCGGGACTCCTGCTTTAGCTTCTTTTATGCTTGTGTAAACTCCTTCCTGTTTAACTCTAAACTATCTTCTTTTCAGGTAAGACTTTAGCAGTTCGCAATGCTGAAATGGCAGAGTTTTCTCCAATTTAAATATTTAACCATCTATTCATCTATGAACTTGATCGATTGTGGAGTGTTTGTCTCTAAATCCAAACTGATGGGACGTAACAGCTCCTTAACTAATTCACTTGGTGGCTTACTTACCTGGTTTAAGTATTATTCTCACTTCCTCAAATTTCCAAGATAAAGGGATATAGCGGAATCTGAAGGAAGCATTAATCATGTCCGATATTTTTTTAATAGATTTATTAGGTAGTTGTTTGAGAATCGCTCCAGTTATCATGTCATATCCGCAGGTGATTTTTTAAGTACTACATTGTTCTTTATTTCTTGTTTCACTTCTTTAGCTTTATATAATGGGATTTCCTGTCTCAGGATAGTTGTATGGTTTTAAATCAGTATATCCCGTTGATTAAGTGTTGTTAAATTGGGCTAAAAGATACGCTCGAGATCATCCGCGATGTTTTCTGCTTTTTCTTCTTTGCGGTTTTAGCCAGGCACCCATTATTTGTGCTTATTGGTGGTATGTGCATAACTGGCCTTTTCAAATATTTGGTTGCTTCGGGTACTTCTCTTTTCTATAACTAGTGATTTAATTTCCATTGGGTAGCATATGCCAGCTATTTTTTTGTTTGTTATTTTAGTACTTTTTCACGCTGCTTGCTGTATATCTTTGACGAGATATTCCACCTCCTATTCTAATGTTTCGCCTGATGAAAGTTGTGTGTTTAAAATGATGCTCTTGTTTAGATCATACCTAAAATTTTTCCAATCAGTATATCTATTTGTTAACTTGATATTCTTCTTGAGGCTGAGTTGATTTCTAGCATGGTACTTATTGAAGTTTCCCTTGTTTTGTTGCGAATTTTTTGCAGCTCTTTTATAACAATGCAACCTCTGCATTTGGCTTGATGTGCCTCTCCACAGTTGACACATTTTGGTGGAGTGTTGTAATATTCATCTGGGCTCCTTATACAAAAGTTTTGCGTGTGTCCGTAGACTTGGCACTTTTTGCACTAAGGAATCAATTTATATTTTTAACAGCTTCTTTTTGCATTTTCATATAGAGTATTTCGCTGATTGCATAAATATTTTTAATGTCTTCTGTTCTTTCAAAAGATAACATATATAATTTAAGAGGTGTTTTGTCACCTCGTTTTAGCAGCTCTGTAACTTCTTTAATCTTGTGTCGTTTCTCCAAAAGACACTCTTTTATCTCTTCTATAGTTTGCATTAAGCGTGTAGTTTCTTAACAATGGCTTTGGTTTGTCTTGTCTGCTTATCTCCGTAGAAATACCATGTTGTCTTTTCTTCATTAAGAGCTCCTGTTAACTTTCTATAGCTATATCGCCGTCCTGGACATTTGTTTCTAATACTCTGATAATTATTGCAATTAGATATTATAACTGGAGGTGGCCGAGACAGTTCCTTCTCCAGTTGTATATTCTAACTTCCAGTTGAGAATTCTTTACTTGATTGTATCCACTTCCGATTGGAAGCTGCTCAATTGATTGTTTCAGTTCGGGTGAAACCTGAGAAGATTTATTCATCTTGAATTTCTTTTGTTTTTTGTTACGGTTCAGAATCTATCCCGTTTCTCTGTTTCATACATAACCTCTATATGATCATTGGTATCTATTTCTGGCTGAACCTTAGTGATTTTTTTCTCTCAGATATTACTACATTTAGAGCATCTTTTAACTCCTTATTTTCTCGCTGTAAGTTTTTGGGATGTTTGTTTAGATTTAACATTAACTTTTCTATTTCTTAAATCTTATTGCGCAGGTCATCCTGACCACTCTGACCAGTACGAGTTGGTAGTAGGCAGGGATGGGCGAGGTAGATTACGCCTTTTACGATTTTTTTTTTTTAAATTGGGCGGATTACTCCAGCACTCAATGCCACTAAGGGCCCACGGTGCAATACCCGGACAAACACATATACTTACACATTAAAAACACCCATCCGTGATTTTTTGTCACCAACGGGAATCGAACCCGAGACCCTCGAATAACAGTTAATGTCGACAGTTACGACAATGTCAAGAAGAAAAATTTTATTTTAAAAAAATGTGCACTGAAGGTTCGGTTTGGCCTAATTTTCAAATTTTGTTATAACGGATAATTAGTCAAGCACATATGTGGTTCAATGCTCCCCTATGCAATTCTACACATAATTGTTCCATTTTATTGTTCCATTTAGAACGCATATTTTCGGCAATCTTATCGCATCCGCCATTCTTTTTCTTCATCTATAAACTGTAAATTAGCTTATTCAGGTCAAAACTGTGGTTCTAGACTAGTTTATCACTTGCAATTCATTGCAAGTAATTCATCGAAAGCAGTTCATCGTACGCAATTTATAGTTACCATTTCAAAACACGGTAAACAATAGCAAAGCAGCGCGGCTTATCACGATAATGTACTGATATTTGAAGTAGTAGAAGAGGATTAGGCTATTTCTTGATCGGGAGGTACGGGTTCGAATTTCAATAGAGGCAGGATGCAAAATGATTCTATGATTTCATCCATGATTTCGAACAGGATGATTAAGAAAACATCTATGACCATCTGTTGGAGTGCAGAATTCAAGGGCCGAACTATCGTTCATGTTAGTACAGGCTGACATGGAGCTATACAATGTGTAGATGGTTAATTAAAAACTCGGACATGTAACCGTTAAAAAGTTAATTTCTTAATTCTCAAGTCGTATATATGAAGGCTTATCTCAATAGAATAGAAAAAATTTAATCTTATTCAGTGAAAGCCACATCCCAAAACTATTATAATTCATATTTTAACACTTATCTCAATAATCGCTAGAATTTTCATTTCAACCAGACAAGTCGAATTACATTATAATCGGGTTAACGAATATTCTAGTTGACCATATTCAAGAATTGTATTCAACAAATCGAACATGTCGGGTTTCATTATAATCGGTCAAGGCCTAGTTCCGTTCAAATTGGCCATTTTCCATACCTTTAAAATTTCATTTATAGCCAATAGGTCAAGTTCCATCACAGTCAAGAAATAACCTTGTTCCGTGGCTCAATTTAAATCCAACATGTCGAATTTGATAATAATTTAATAATTAATTGCCATCACGATTCGCGAATTATAATCAAAATACATTTCTGTAGCCATTCTTTTATGTAGCAGAATATCATAAAGATCTGGTAGTACTGTGAAGAATGTCACAAAGTCGACCACTGTAATTCGCCATCTTAAATCTTTTTGCAGATTTTTATCCTAAGGAAATTTGGTCACCGTGGTTTTGAGCTAATTCACAAAATCATTCTAGGAATTGTCCACATTATTGACGTTGTCTACGTTGTCGACGTTGTCTACGGGTTGTCGACACGTTGACGTAGAAAATAATAGATGACGCGTAAATGCCCATCCCTGGTAGTGGGTCTGGTTTGGGAACATCATTTACCAAATTCTCGATAGTCGGTTATACCGCCGTATCTCGGTCGCCAGAGCCTTGTTAGTTACCTAGCAGGGTGCAACGCGTGCAGGTGAGGGTGAAATTTGAGCTGTTTGTAGACCATTTTACTTAACCAAATCAAACAAGAGACATGTTTTCAAGACACCACATTTTGAAGATGTTACTCAGTGCTTAAAAGATTTTAAATTTAATTCATAAATCCAAAGCCAAGTTCATTTTAGTTTCTAGTATATACATTTACAAGTTATATAGTTTGAAATTATATTATTTGAGTTCACGCGACCCAATTTATGGTCACCCAAGTGTACTCGCAAATTAGTAATTTATTTCGACTATATACGTGTATATATGTGTTTTAACGTCGCAGACAATATGTTACAATTGAGTTGTCACAAATTCGAATCGGAAATGGTTAAGTGCCATATATAATTGAAAAATGACCAAAATAATAACGTATATAGACATAAGTACAAGACGCCCTTCACACACGTTTTGTACCGTGAAGCAATAGTCAATACAAAAAAAAATGCATGACGCGTCGTCTATAAATAAATAAATGAGCAAGGAAGTGAAATTTCAGATTTCGCGCACCACTTGAAAATCATCATCAATAATTAGCGTATCTAAAATGTGCGTCGCACATAAAACACCGATCCGATTCCATATCTAGGTATACGTATATGAATATATAAATATTTTTTGATTTATAAATAATTACTTTCACTTATAAATTAAAATAATAAAATCGTAAAAAAACACCAAAACCTCAATCAAAACATTCTTTTCTTACGTATATCATCGCATACATACACATACACACACACATATATATAGCATCTAAGATATCGATAAAATTTAATCGCGAACAAATCGAAAGTAACCAACTTAAAAAATGTTGGTTACAGTTTTTCGAATATCATTTGATTAAATTTCGAAATTCATCCAAAAGAAGAAACCAAATACTCAAGTTCTTCCTTTCAAGTTCATCTGAAAATCTTGGAAAGTAATGCTTCTACAAATTTTATAATCCATTCCAGTCTGTTAAGGGTGTAAATATTTCACAATTTTTTTTATCAAAATAGAGGTTTTCAAAAGTTTGGAGATAGTAGGGAATTTTAGGTACTTATGATCTGGTACCTTAGTTTAGCAAACCTTGCGGTGACCATTTCAGTCTACGTATATCAATATTTTCAGATACAATTTGTTGACAAATCGTTAAAAATGTTCGTTATTTTGACAATATTTTACCCAAAAATCTTTTCATGACCTTAAAAAATCGTTCGATGCTAGGTCTTCACCGCACAAGTGAAACTTTTCGGTTTTATTAATTGATTAATCGCTTACATATTTTGATATTTTAATCAACAACATTAATACGATGCGATATAATGATCTACATGTGCGAGAAAATAAAATGTAAAAGCTTTCGATTTTTGTTTCGGCTTTGTTGTCTCGACATGTCATCTTTGGTATAAAGTAGTAAGATTTATTTGGTGTTTTATATACAGTTTTCGTTTGTTTTGTTATAAAGATAACATTTTTTGTTTGTTTGTTTTATGGTTGAAAGGAAAAATTGAAATTTAGTCGTGATACGATTAAAACTTTTGAGTGTGTGTGTGCGTGTAAAGAAAAATTATGTGTGAGCTTTCGGATTATAAATTTTGATAACGATTTGGTTATTTTTTTTGTTGAATGAATTTATAAATCTCTATACATGCGAGACTATTAAGATCAGGATTTGTGATTTTAGCTGAAAGCATGATGATTATAATGTTTAGTGGTAACATGGTGTGGTAGCCATACTATATGTTTGAAATGTACGAAAAAGTTATTAAAATCTAATTCAAATAAAACCTTTAGGCTTTAACGTTTCTGAATAGCTGAATGTCATGATCAGAGTTAAACATTTTCAATTCGTAAAAAATGTATCCAACTTTTATTCTATTTTTTTCAAGGCTGCTTTCTGATGCTGGCATCATTTGTCACCGCCAATCGCGATGTTAGCCAATTGAAATATTCACGACGTCCATTTAAAAAACATTTGACAACAACAACGTCGATACCAAATACAAAATCAGATGCATTGCGAAAAGGTAAGTAAATCGTTAATAATTTAGAAGCGACTTGATATATACATATACAATATCTTAAATCGATAATATTTTCATGGTTCCAGATAGCACATATGTCTTTAAACCAAGACTGCTAAATCGTAAATGGATACGAAATGAAAAATTAACAACTGAAATGTTTTTGTCGACTATGCCTACGACACTACTGCCTACAACAACAATACCAACCACAATAGCAGAAACGACGACTGCTACAACAGTAGCGGAATCAGTGGCAACTGAAACATCTACATTCAAAACTACATCTGTACCACCAACAACTAGAACCACCACCACCACCACCACCACCACCACCACTACCAGTACCACTCAATCAGTGGGTACAACTGAAAATGATGATGCTTTAAGCGTTATCAGTAATAGTGATAGTATTGGTAGCGATATTAAACGTAGCGAACGTGATGGAAAGTAAGTTGGAAATATTTTTTTAAATTATTGTTGTTGTAGATAGTATCATTTTCATATTTATCTATTTGGTGACAGGGTGATTTAAAAACTACTGACTGTCTTTCGGAAATATGAGTACTAAAATGTGATTTTCGTATTTCGTATGAATGAGCCAACAAATAATTTTTTCCAGATTATTTGTTCCAGGAATCTAACTCGAACCGAAGAATTTGTAGGTTATGAATATTCAAATCGAAAATATGCACAAAATCATTGTACTAGAACATCATTCAAATGATGAATTGTCTAATTAAATGATATAGACGCATGGTGACTAATATAAAAGCTCCACACAATACAAATCACCCTATGCTCTCTCTATTTGCACACCCATTTTTTGTTTGTGCCAAGCTTATTTATAAGAGGATGAGCGCAAACTTTAGTTTTTTATGGTTTTTAATTTTTGTTCGACCCGCTGAGCAAGAGAAAGAAATTTTTCTCTCGCGAGAGCTTTTATCTTAAACTATAAAGACAATAATAGAAAATTGAATATAATTTATTAATAATTTTTGTTGTTGATTTTTAAATTGTTAAGAATTTTATATTATTACTGTTAATGACAAAGTATATAAAGAATATATATAGATATAGAAGAAATTAAGAAGAATACGAAAAAAAGTTAAATTTCCAACTTTAAAAAGTTTATCTTAATTTCTTTTATTATATTATTAGTTTTCGTTCGTTCTGTGTACTAAAAAGAAAATAACAAAACTAAAAGCTTGAATGTATATATTCAAATTATTATTATGATTATAAGTATTTTTCGTATAACAATTTTTTTTTTTTTAAATATCGTATCGTACTGTTGAAGCTTTTAAGCTTTACGAAAGAATTTTTTTGTTCTGTTCCATTTTTATTTAATTTGTGCAGACGAAATTTAATTAATTAACGTTTTGAATATATTAAACATTTGTTGTATTTTTTTTGTTTCGTTTATATAAATATATAGAAGTTTACAGGACGCATGGGATATACGACATAATATTCCAGGTGAACCAGGAGTTGATTATCCGATTTATTTTGAAGCACCTGATAGTAAATTTGATTGTGAAAATCGACATGATGGTAAGTGAATTTAATTTTTTATTTCTCATTTGTTGTTGTTGTTGCGGTGTTGGTGTCTTATTAATTTATTTTATGACTTAAGAAATTAATTTTTGTTGTTGTTGTTGCTATATAAATGAAATATGGTAATACAAGTAAACATGTTTTGAAGGATTTATCGTGATGGGAATAAACACACTCTATACACCGTCTACATATACTCGTATACATCTATATATATATAAACGTACATTGTGTTGTAGAAGCCAGACTTTTTATAGAAATAATAATAAAATGTGTTTTAAAGGCGATGGTTTAGCATTTTATCAGCCGCTCTATTTAAATTGTGTAGGAGCGTTTCTTGGGTCGTGTTTCATTGTAAGGGGAATAGCGATTTTTTGTTAACCATATAGTATATCATAGTTTGAATGACTGGTCTATTGAATCCTACCAGGAGATATAAATTCCCATTCCAGGACCATCGAATAACTGAATTTCATGAGCACGAATTTTGAGTAAGCAAAGTAATTGAAGCAGCAACAGCTAGATACGCTTCATCCAACGTAAATCGATCGTGTTAATTTAGATATAATTTAGATATGTTTGTAATTGTTTCGTTTAACGCAGCATTCTCATCTATAATATTTTTAAGTTGTGTGGTTCTCTTGGAAAGTCAATCTATAGTGGTTTTCTAAAGTAGAACCTTGTTAAATTTGATATTAAATCAACTAATATTTTAAATGCTGCATGAAAACCTAACCAGTTTAATTCAGAACCACCGGTTGTCGGCAAATGAATATTTTTGTAAGTGATGTGGCTGTTTGCAATTTAATCAGTACATTTGTTGCCGGAATTGTCTCCAACAAAGTCAGTGCCTTGTTCACTTTGTTTTTTGAAACATTGCACTCTGTTGCATTTTGGACGAAATAGTTCAACAAGATTGTCAATTCACGGAACAGTTTCCAATAATTGCACATTCTCAAGTTCATTGCCATCCTCATCGGAACTCAACACAACTATTTGTGTATATTAATGTACTCGTAAGCCTCGATTATAAAATTTAAAATTTCTCGAGGAACGAGAATATTGAGAATCTAAAGAGATTGTCGTTTATAGAGCCTGTCGACAGTTCAATATAGTGCGTATAGCTCTTCCACTTTGAGATATTTGTAGGGCGATGTGGCATTCCTCAACAAACCTGACGAAATAATTTCCAGCGAGTCGATTTCCTTATAAATACAGTTGTATTTTAATTAACTTAAAATTCCATTTGAGGTTCTATTTACCTTAATGGTAATCTCGGTAATCTGGGGAATATAAAAATTAAATTGCCTCATTCTAGCTAATTTTGATTCAGAACTTCTTCTGAAATTTTCATTATTTAACGATTATTTCGAAATTTTTATAGGAGAAACGTGAAAATTCACACAAAGTAAAATACACAAAAAATGGTTTTGCATCGGTGCTAGACAATATTCGATGTGTTTGTGAATGGTTGAGCACGGTGTACTAAAATTTGATATTGACCAGCTTTTCCGGAAATTTAAATTTTTTCTAAAATTTAGATTTAAATAAATAAAAATTTCGATACCAAGTTTTAATCGACATGTTTTCTTGAACGATGAAATAAACATTTCGACCTTGCTTAATATGTAAGACATGACCTGCTTAATTTAACAGTACCAAAAAGTGAGGGATACATTCCATCCAATAGGTCGATCAATATCCGATACTTTTATATAACTTCTACAAATGATATCAAAAATCCAGAAAATTACGGCTTACGATCAATAAAGATCTCCAAGTAAATAATGATTACAGTTAGCATAAAACTTACAAAATTGGGCGGGGGAAATTGCTTAAGTCAATTTAATACTGCGATCAAAGAAAATTTGGAGTGGATGAAGATTGTTTAAAGATGAATCTAGCTTTGATATAATTAAGATCACAAGAACAGCAATACACTTAATATGATCATTCGATCGGATTCAAATCCAATGGAATAGTTTGTTTAGATCATAGATTTTTATTCGATCGTATTTATTGATTCCTTATAACGACGGGACGCAGTTTTGTCGAGCATCATTATCTAAACCAATTGTCTTTTAGAGGTTTTAGTTCTTCAGCAAGTTCAACCATATTAATATCTGAGTAACATTCTAGTGACTATAGTATAGCCAGTTATATAAACTAGTGAAAGAAACTGACGAATTTTTAAAAGCTTATAGATAATTTAAAAAATCCTCTTTCAACTGTTGTCCCGATTTTAATGAAGTCTAAACCTACATTATACGAGAGTGTTTGATTCTATGGGAACTATAGTTGGCATACAAAGTAAACATTTAATATTTTAAACAATTTCTGCAAAATTATTTTGTGGTATAAAAATATTGAAGTTTTGGAAACTACGAATATCAAAAAAATGTTGGATGGTGGGATATCAAATATTCAAAAAAAAAAATCTTACAATCCTTCACCAGTTTTGAGTTGGTCAAAGGATTATTTAAGGAGTTGAGGACAGATTTAATGTCAGTACAGAAAATAATGTCTTCACCATTAACCGCGAAATTAATAGCTGTAATTGCACAGCGAGTAATTCCGCTTGAGAAATAGAACAGTCAATACCCAAATTGCCAGAAGTTCTCAGATCGAGTCATCGCTCGGGCAGCAGATACCGAAGCCAGCACCCTGTTCAGAAAGCAAGCCATCTGAAAAAAATGCTAGCGATTCAGATATTCGCTAGAGAAAGTTTGGTGAGAACCACATAAATTCAGGCAACAGCCTGTCATTAAACATGTCAATTTCCGGCACAGCTGGTTTATTCCAACATATTTCAAGTAAATCGCCGCTGAGCAAGCTGTGCTAAGAATGAATGACTGTACCTGGGGCAGAGATAAAACAGTCTTCATAGCTAGAAGCGGAGTCGAAGGTAAGGCTCCAGTAACATCCCTACATACGATTTATTGGGAAGTGGTGAGTTTGGCAAGTCATGATTTAAAGTTGACTATGTACTGGCCACCAAACCACAGATGCATATGTTAGCATTGGTAGAACCAGTGAGTTGCATATAAAAGAAGGCATTTTCGGTGACAAGCCCCAAGAGTTACCAAAAGCTAGCATTGGCATTGCCAAAAAATCGCTGTGGATTCTGTTGCTTGCAATCCAGATGATACTTCCAAGGGAGTTTCTTATCTAAATAATATAATAGGTTCCTACGTCTAGTGGATACAACTAAGTCATTGTTAGGCGGGTTCACATATAAACCCTTATCAAGGCTCCACTGTTCTACAATAAGAAGAGCGTGTTGCGTTAAATCAGATAAGACATTCATATATGCTTACCAGAAACTGTCAGAACCGGGTCATCAGCGTAACTTTGAGCGATAAGGCCGGATTCCTGAAGTTTTACACGAACCTCGTCAGTGACCAAAAGCCACAACAAAGGAGAAAGCACCCCTCCTTCTGGACTACCCCTGGCAACTTTGACTGTAACCGAGCTTTCATCTAGCATGGAGATAACGATGCGAGATTTAAGCATAAATTCAATCCATTTGACAATGGTAGAATTCGATATCAAATTTGGTACAGGCACTAGTAATCGTATTGAACGATATACTATCGAAGGCTCCTGCAATATCCAGGAAAGTACCCACAAGAAACTCACTATTACACAGTAATCGGTATAGTCCGACTTGCCAATTTTCGAAATAAAAATAACTCTACTCTTGCTCCAAGACCGGCAGATTTGTATGGTGCAAACGAGAATATATTCCAATACGAAACCTCATAATTTAATATTCTTCAAGCTAAATTCCAAACAGGAGATTCAACAATAACGTTATAGTGGTTTCGACAATATTATCGGAATTTAGAGTGCTACAATCTGGGAAATGAGTAGAAAAAAGTAGTTCACCAACTTCCTTTTTAGAGGAAGTTAGCTCACTATTATGGGTAGTCGAAGTGAATCGAGGCTACACGTATTCTTTCTACTCAAGGTTTTGTTTAGTCTAGCTACAGCAGGTAAGCTATTAATTTCCTCACAGAAATTAATCCAAGATGACCTCTGTACAAATCTTATGATTCATGATAAGTGAACACGAAGTCTCGAATGCAGTTGAAATTGACGATGCAGAAGCCTGCAACTCGATATCCACGGTTGAATAAATTTCCTTGCGTGATTCAATCGGTTAACTTCCTATTACGGTAAGGTTTAAGCGACGGTCATTTAAGGTTGATATTAAAAGAAATACACCTATGATCAGAGGTGAGAATGTCAATCGTCACTCTCCAGTTTAAAATAAACTCAGTAATTGACATGGAGCACAAACTGATGTCAATCACTTCACTACGAGCTGAGTTAACAAAAGTTGGCTGACACCCAACATTGAGAATATCAAGATCCGAGGAACTTATATAGTTAAACAGAGCAGAGCCCCTGTTGTTATCATTCGTACTTCCCCGTAGAATGTGATGGGCATTATAGCATCACAACCCATTAGTAGAGGAATATTTTTAATCTTACACCATGTTACAAGATATGTAAATTCCTCAGAAGTAGGGGGTGTTATGGAATCGTCAGGCTAATACACTAATGCAATCACCAACTCAGTGTGGGAGTTAACACAATCAATAGTAATTCGTGCAGCTGCAGAGCTACATTCTTCAATGAGAAAAGCGTTAACATTTTTTGAGGTATAAATGCACGCTCTGGTTTTTAGAAATAATTCTACCACTAAAAGTGTTGAGTCCAGAAACAGAACCATCATTAAGATTAGGTTCCTGAATTAAGCATAGTATAAGAACGTTTTAAATGTTCTCTTCCGTAATAACAAATCAATTGTGACATTGAAGGTAATGAAATCGCAGCCAATTTGGCAAAAATTGGCTCACGTTCATTTTTCGTAGGATCTGAACCTGTTGCTCCGTTGCCTCTTTACATTGGTAAAAAAAAATAATAAAAATACTTTATTAGTGAGCCTCTCTCTCATTAAAAGAGGATAAAGAAGAATACTAGTATCGATTCTAACGGGCATCTCCATCGTTAATTCATGTTTCAAGAGCCATCTCCATCGCACAGGACCACCCAGTAATGTCTTGATGATGATGATGAAAGCATACACTTCATCGACAGCTGCCCTGCTTTCAATTTTTTTAGGTCTCATGTGTTAGTTCCAGGACAATTCCTGTGCATGTACTATATCCTCTCTCCCTTGGTTCAAACTTCTCCCATTAGTTAAAAAAAATCAAATATTACTGATTGTCGCCTTTTAGGGAGAAATATTAACGAAATATCGATTAAAAAATCTTATGTGTGTGTTCCGCACAAAATATTTTGAAATGCTACGCACCACTTCATATAATCCACTCTAATGTAAAAATTAATTATAACTTCATAATAGCCAGCACAAGTTTATAAGTTAAACAAAAAATAAGTAATCAAAATAGCAACAAAACTATAATCAATCAAATAAGGTGAAGCTTTTCTGCAAAACTTTTCGACACTGTACATTAAAATCCTATCATAATCGGGATGATGATTTGTAATGCTCATATAATTTTGTATGTATACAAACCATAGACAGAGGTATGGTGAAATTATACATAAATCAAAGAGTATCTAATTATACATAAATTAAAAAGAAAAGTTTTAATACGTTAACTTGACTTAATAAAGATTTATGCAAATTTTATTCTATTGATTTGTTTTTATGACACCACAATCATCAATGAAAGTTATTTTTAATTAATTCTAAATTATTTGTTTTTTTTTTTTTTAAATATATAAAAATGTATGTGGATTAGATTCGCTGTCGTTTAGGTTTACTTTCACATATGAACACACACAAAAAACAAAAATTAAAATTCACAAAAACAAATTGACTTAAGTGGAAAATTATCTCAACAGATAAAATATAAATCTGGTAATTCTGGTATATAGATATGGTAAATAGATGATCAGCTGCTTTATAATTTAAAATATATTTTTGTACAACAATATATCGACCGACAACTTGAAATTTAATGTTATGGGTCAAAATAAAAAACGTAAATTATCTTCTTTATGGTTTGAGCTTAACGACTATTTCTGTTTTGGGAAAAACCCCCGATTTAAAATTTAAAATATAATTTAATTTTGAAATTTTGCTAGGAGCCTATCAGTCTATTCTTCTCGATTTACTAATTTCTATAAATATACAATTAAAATACATGTTCAGCTGTACGCATTTGGTGACGTTCAATCTATTCAAAAACACTAACTTGACCTAAGGATTAAATTGAATAGCGAAGGAAACGAATTTAAGCACAACTACATAAGTGTGTGAAGTTATCCCAGGATTCCATCCCAGAAAAATTAAAAATGTTCATCAGGCAATACTATTCTCATCCCATCCCAGGATTTTAAAAATCATCCCAAAATTTGATATTTCATTTTAAAAATTGGCAAACGACGTGTTAGCTTATATATTCTTTTCGTTAAAAGTAATAGGCACAATAGGCTCAGAAATTCATATGAATATGGCCCCATACTAAATATGGCCCCATACTAACTAATTAGGAGTTTAACTACTGGCTCTCGAAAACCTTGATTGCCGGAAAAAGTTTCCTTTGTTTTCGACTTGACATGATGATTTTCGACTTGTCCACTTGCTGTGATTAAACGTTGAACACCAGCCGTATGTTGTAATTTCTAAACTAATCTCGATTTTCGAGATCATGTTCAGTAGCCAAAACTGAATTTGTTTAAATATGAACATATGAAAAGATTTGTGAGCATCCCGTAATTCGAGATTAGTTTAGAAATTTGAAAAATTCAATTTCAAAAGTTTTCGAATTTCGGTAACCAGTTTATTCTCTAACTCATAAATTTTGAGACACTAATTTTTTCTATCTGAAATTTATAAAATCATCCGAAATTCTTGAATTCAATTTTGTAAATTTGGATCACAATTATTAAAATTTTATTAAATTTTGAAAAAATTCTAAAATGCTTTAAATTTATGTTTAAATTTTGTAAAAATGAAAGTTTACCGAACTCCAAATTTTAATAAAAATTAAAATTAATTTTCAAAATTCCTATCAATTCTTCACAAGAAAACTGATATTCAATTCGGAAGTTATGTTTTTCGTAACTCATAAATTCCTGTTTCTCGTAATTCAGAAATTAGCAAAATACAATTTTATTTTGAAAAATCAGATTTTATATTCTATAAATACAAAATTTTAAAAGTCAAGTTTTGATATGGTTTACCAAAGTGTCAAAAACTTTCGATTTATCGAATCAATTATTTTGGTTTTAAGAAAATTTAAGCAAAATAATGGTGGTGCAGTACGGCCATTGAACATGTTTTTTAAACTAGGAGGAGTGAACCAAGGAGGAGTCATGTGGACCATAATTTTAAATTTTAAATTACGCGGCGAACTCAAAAATTCAATTTGAATTATTTTCAAAGATAAATAAGTTTTTGGAATGTGTAAAATGCGGCGAATTAGAGCAATAAACTGCGATTTGCCATACGGCGAATTTGTTTAAAAAAATTATTTTAGATTTATTAGAGACATAAACCTGTTGACTCCGTTTAAATTTTGACCTCGCATTTCTAGAAAATAAATTACATAATCAGTGTGCGGCGAATTCATTATGTAGAAATTTAATTTATGGCTAACTCCAGTTATTTAACGCCGATATAAACATAGTAATTTTTATAGTTCCCGATTAAACTATTAATGTGGCAATAAACGGCGAATTCGATTTATGGCGAATTAATTTAGAAATAATTTTAACTAGTTGAGCATCAGCATGAATTAAGATACGGCAAATGCCAGTTTTCTCGTAAATGATAGATTTAAAATTTTATACTACAGCGAATTCATTTGAACAGAACTTAAATTTGTTAGTTTAACATTTTGTTTTATTATTTTTAAAGGTAATAATTTTTTGAAATATGTAAAATGCGACAAATTCATATTATCTGCGTTTGCCGAATGCATTAATCCTGTTAATATTTATTTAGAGAATGAGAGAGTTCATCATTTTTGATTGCATTATTATTAGAGTCGAATTGCCATACGGCGAATTGGTTTAAATTTAATTTAAATTATGACATCGCGTTTCTAGAAAAATAAATTACGTAATCAGTGTACGGCGAATTCTTTTTATAGAAATTTAGAGTATGGTTTGCTCCAGTTATTTAAAGCCGATAGTATTTAAATAAAATTTTAGAACCATATTTTGATTAGTTGAACATTCATTTTGTAGAAATTTTAATACACCTGAGACTAATTGAGTAAGTTTTAGGATTAGATCATATTTTGATTAAATTAGTATTGCTCCAGCGGCGAATTCGATTTTCAATATTGGAAACAATAAAATTGGTACAATATATTAATGATGATAAATAATTTTATCTCATCGAATCTGAGACGATGTATATGAACTCTCAATTAATTATTAAATTTCAAGCTACTTGGTAAATACGCTAATTAAGCGGTCGATTATATTATGAATACCAAGGTTTTGCAAATTTTAAAGATATAAGAAAGACATCACATCATTATCCACTATAGCGCAGAGCGTTCACAACATTATTTAGAGTTCAAAATTTTCATTAAATTTTTTATTCCAACGACCAACCATCAAATAATGCGGCAATCCAATGGATTTAATTTCGCTATAATGCAATATAGTTTATGATGCTGTATTTAGTGACTGGAACCGTAAAAAATATATTTTTTCTGTCTGTGTTTGTATATTTTAATCGTCGTATTTGAAAAACTTTTAATCTTTGTATTGCATTTGCTTGAGACGAGTTTATCAAGTTTGTGCGGCATGAGGAATCAAAGATATGCCAACCAGACAAACAAAAAAAAAAATGACCCGGCCTCGAAAGTCACATGTTTTTAGTTTTGTAACGTTTCTCTCGTATATATAATTTAGAGTACAATCTAAAAACGATCAAAACCTAGCAAAAAACTATGACCATCGTTAAAACGCTTGTATACACAAAATCCGCATTCTTGTTTTGTTTTAATCCAATAAAAAAAAAAATTTGCATAATTTATTTTATACGAGTATACGCGCCCAACCAAGTCTGCTTCGTATATATCTACACTCGTTTCTTTAAGATTAACGTATTTTGTTTCTTTCCACAGGTTATTACGCCGACATTGAAGCGCGATGTCAAGTATTTCATGTTTGCGCTAATACCGCGCTCGAAGAACGCGGCTTCATATTTTTATGCCCAAATGGTACCGTATTTAGTCAAGAGCATTTTGTATGCGACTGGTATACGAACGTAAATTGCCCGGTGAGTGAAAAGTATTACTATAAAAATGAAGAATTGGGCAGATTTATTGGCAGCAAAGAGGAGATGTTGCTCGAGGTACAGAAAATGTTTAATTACACATTGAGAAATTTATTAAATTCTCGGACGCCCAGCAGCGAATTAAATGGCGTTGGTGAAAATAGTGGTGAAGGAAATTCAATCGGTGAAAATGTTGCTGTTCGAAACCCAATCAAAAACGCTGGTGGTGATAATTTGGATCAGAAATTTGAAAATTTCTCAGCCATCCCCATATTAAATCCTATAAAAATGAGGAAAACCGGAAATAAAACCAAAGGAAGTGGTAAAATTGCTAAAGAAGAAGTATACATATCCAATTTAGGTGAGCTATCGACCGATCCAGATGCTGACTTCGATATAAACGTAGTGAAAAATCAAGCTAAATTGAAATCGGAGGCGGCCAACAAAGCTAAAGCTGGATCGTTCTCAGAATTATGGGGTCAAGACATCAATCAACTTGAAAATATTTTAAGCCAAAATCGTCTTAAAAAATCGACCGATGGAAATATTTATAACGATGTGACTGTACCAAGTCCAATCGCAGCCGCTTCCACAATTACGAAACGAGACGTATCCCATTTACGTACGACACCCGAATATCAACCACCAAATCAATATCTCCCATCTCTGCGCAAAATAAATTTACGTCCACAAACAGGTTACTACTATGATAGGGTAAGTAAAAACATTTATAAATTTTTTGTATAAATCTTTGACTTAATATTCACTTATTACGAAATACTATAAACATATCTATAGCCGACCCGACCGGTAGATCTGACCAATACGAATACAGCGACAGAAAGTTATATAAATGAGTCGACGCGAAGAACAAGACCGCCAACAACGCAACGGGCGTACACAAGACGGCCACCACCAACGAAGACGACAATTGTTACGCCGACACCAATAAAAACTACAGAACCGATTGCGACCACACGACGGCCAACATTTACATTCGATGTGACCAACAAATCTGAATCATTACTCGAATACCGTGGTAATTTCCAGACGACACATAGACCGCGCGGCGACCAAACACCTGACAACGAGTTTTACGATGACGTTGATGACTTTGAATCGAAAAAAGACAAATCAGCTAATGAAATATCTAATGAATCGCCTCTATTGCTTCATAACGATATTGAAACCACTATTAAGTCCACAACTGATACTGACAATTCGATTAATACACTTTTTGTACTGAGCACGACAATAAAAAACGAACCACTAGAATCACTAGTCGATGATGAAGGCAAAACAAATATACCGATCAATAAAGAGGTGACCATGATGAAACGCCCGATTATAATTTTAATGCCACCATACACAATTAATAAAACCATGGACGAGAAACAAGAAATCGCCAAGGTATACGGAAACCCATTGAAACAAATTAAGACGAGCTCAGACCAAAATAACGAGAATTTAATGGTTGTGTTCGCGTCGGGTGAAAATCGAACTAATTTGAATGAAGTCAATAAATTAGAGAATAAAATCAATTTCGTGCCGGTGACTGAAAAACCAACTCCACTCGAAATCGGAATAAAAACGAATGTTCAGACGATCGCACAAGGATCAACACAAGTTTTTGACGATGTGAGCCAACTTAACACTACCGACGAAGGCGTTTCATCACTAATTATCCCACGATTTGGTAATGAACAGTCCACGATCAGTAGCATCATTAATCAAATAGAAAATAATGGCGAACGAGATGGTTCAACTGTACGAATTTCGACACAAATCATCGATCTCGAGGATCAAGATCTTGATCAAATTTTGCTCGATCCTGATCAACTAAACATTCGTATTCGGCCGGAAATCGAACAAAATGGAGCGGAGCAAATTGAGAGCACCACAGTGCGAGTCGGTGGTCAACCCGAAATTGAGTTATCACAACTCGAAGATGTTCAAACAAATAACCGCGATGATCGACTAGCGTTGATTCAGAAAATGATTAAAATCCTGGAACAGAGAATGAAAATAAAAATTGGTGATCTTCCGCCTGTCACCAATACCGAATCTTCATCACGGTTTTTAGAAACCACGACCACAGGCCGTCCGGTAACTCAATTCAGTCTAGATAATATTATTAAAGAGACGGAGACGACTCAGCCGCAAGGTGTTGGTGCCAATTTAATATTCGCAATGATGAAAATTCTGGAGAGTACACAAAACAAAACCAAAGCTGCGGCTAATGCGCGTCCTGGTAACGGAAGCCCATTGCAACCGATATTCTCATCGCTCACGAATGCACAAACCGACAGCCCAATTAATATACGAGACGAAGATATACTGAACAATGACGACATTCTGTCCAAAACGATTAATTTGCTACAAAATTCCGATGACGATGAGCTTAAATCGATACTTGAAGTCAATGAAATCGAACAAATCCGTAAAGAAGGTAATTTAGTTTTTATTCAGACCACACCAAAGAGTGACGCTCTGGCATCGGGCGTCGAGATGTTTCGAACGACTGAACAAACACCACAAATGGTCCAGGTATTTCAAAATCGATTTGCGAGTGACCAGAAGCCGCAGATTACGATTAAAGAGGTGTTCCGGAGCGGTAATACAAATGTAAGACCAACTAATGTTGATCAAACTGTCGAAATTATCGATAATCGAGTAAATGAACTGTCGACTCCTGTAAATTCTGAACCGGTTATAAAATCTGTGTTTGACTCGCAATCGATTAACCGACTAAGTGAACCGTCACCTGCTATTTCTAAACCAGTTAACAAACCCTCATCCGAGTCACTAATAGCTCAAATTAATCTACCTGCTCCTGTTATAAAATACACCTTTGGTACCCAAGTTAATAAGGGAGTCGGTGAACCTTCTCAAGTGACGCGGGTCTCTGAAGTAGTGAATGAACCGTACTCTCGTGCGGCTATAAAAACGAACATTGACTCGCGACCCAGCAACCAATTGGATGGCCTTTCCCAAGCCATTTCAAAAACTCGAATTGCTGAAGTTGCACCAGCGATAGAATCACCTTCGGTTATATCAAAACCAGCTGTAATATCAGCATTCGATTCGCATCAGTACAATCATGTGAGTGATCCGTCTATTGCCATTTCAAAAACTCGATTTTCGGAGCTACCACCGTTGAATAAACCATCTTCTGTTAAATCAAATTCTGTTATAAAAGCGACATATGACACGGAAAAAAATAACCAAGTGGACGGCCTATCCCAAGCTATTTCAAAAACTCGATTCGCTGAAGTTGCGCCACCAACAGGATCATCTTCGTTTACACCAAAACCTGCTTTTATATCGACATTCGATTCGCCACAGTTCAACCAATTAAGTGACCCATCCCTGGCTATTTCTAAAACGCGAATTGCTGAAATTGATCCAGCAAGAGAGCCATCTGCGGTTAGGCCGAATGAAGCTGTGAAAACGTGGTTTGATGCGCCAGAAGATCAAGTGGATCCTATCCAGGCTATTTCAAAAACTAGAATTAGTGAGACAGCACCATTGAATAAACCATTATCTTTTAACCAAGAAATGGTCATAAAAACGACATTTGATTCGCAACAGGACAGCCGAGTAAATGACCTTACCTTGGCTATTCCGAATACTAGAATTACTCAAACACCACCGTTGAATAAACCAGTATCTTTTACCCCAGAAACGGTCATAAAAACGACATTTGACACGCAACAGGACAGCCGAGTGAATGACCTTACCTTGGCTATTCCGAACACTAGAATTACTCAAACACCACTGTTGAATAAACCAGTATCTTTTACACCAGAAACGGCTTTAAAAATGTCATTTGACTCGCAACGAGATAACCGAGTGAATGACCTATCGTTGGTTATTTCAAAAAATCAAGTGGCTGAAGTCGCTCCAGCAAGACTGCCATCTTCGATTGCACCAAAACAAGCTGTAAAAACGTGGTTTGATGCGCCAGAAGATGATCAAGTGGCTATTTCAAAAACTGGAATTAGTGAGACAGCACCATTGAATAAACCATTATCTATTACCCCAGACTCGCAACAAGACTACCGAGTAAATGACCTTACCTTGGCTATTCCAAAAACTAGAATTACTGAATCACCACCGTTGAATAAACCAGTATCTTTTACACCAGAAACGGTTATAAACACGACATTTGACTCGCAACAGGACAACCGGGTGGATGATCTATCGTTGGCTATTTCAAAAACACGAGTTGCTGAAGTTGCACCAGTGAAAGAACCATCTGTAAACCTACAAAAATCCGATATAAAGACGACTTTTGACTTGCCACAGTACATGGGAGTGAATAAACCGCCCCAGGTTATATCAACAACGCGAATTATTGAAGCAGCGCCATTGAATAAACCATTACATGTTATCCCAGAGGCAGATGTTAGTACTACATTTGACTCACGAAAGAACAACCTAGTGAGTGAAACATCTACGGGTACTATACCAATTGTTAAATTCTCGTTTGGTACGCAAATTGACAACGGACCTGCTGAACCAGCCACATTTCATACGGACATAAAAACAACCTTTGACTCACAACAAAACAACCGAGTGAGTGAACTATCCCCGGCGAGAATTGCTGAGGCAGCACCGTTGAATAAACCATCTTCTTTTCAATCAGAAATATTTGTAGAAACTATTTTTGACTTGCCCCAGTACAACAATGATCCATCTTTGGCCATCTCTAAAACTCAAATTACTGAAGTTGAGCCAGCAAAAAAACCCTCTACGGTTACTTTGCAACCGGCAATAAAAACTACATTTGACTCGCAATACGACAACCGAGTGAATGACCTATCCTTGGCTATTCCTAAAACTAGAATTACTGAGGCAGCACCGTTGAATAAACCGTTATCTTTTACACCAGAATTGGCTATAAAAACGACATTGGTTTCACAACAGAACAATCGAGTGAGCGAACCATCCGTAGATATTTCAAAAACCAGAATTACTGAGACAGCACCGATCAATAAACCAATTTCTTATACTCCAGACACGTTTATCAAAACGACATTTGACTCGCAATACGACAACCAAGTGAATGACCTATCCTTGGATATTCCAAAAACAAGAATTACTGAGACAACACCGTTATCCTTTGCACCAGAATCGGCTATAAAAACGACATTTGATTCACAACAGAACAATCGAGTGAGCGAACCATCCGTAGGTATTTCAAAAACTCGAATAACTGAAGTTGCTCCAGCGAATGATCCATTTACAATCACAAAACCACTTGAAGAATTCTTGCTAGGCACGGAAATTAATAACCTAGCTAACGATTTATATCCAACCGTTACCAAATCCGGTCAACAGGTGGGTCGAATCGCTGAAGGTGCTCCACTAAATGAACAATCTCTGGTTGATAACAGGATCGTGCAAGATCTTTTCGATACAAAATTTGTCAGTAATGGTATTGTGATGAAGCCTGTGACCACCGCAAGTATAACTCGAACCAGCGACGGAATAACAAATATACCGAATGTAATACAAAATGTGCCAGAAACACATTACAAAAGAATCGAAAATATCGAACGTACGATTCCCGATCTCGAGGATAGTGATATTGAAGAGAGCGACCCGAATGTTAGGGTTGAGGGTAAATTTAGTGGTTTTCTTAATAACAATCCAAACCAAAATAACCTTGGTGTAAAGAGTAAGGGTTACGTGTATGAGAACAAACTGTCACCTGAAGTACTGAAAATCTATAACATTAACACAATTGAAACGGGTACTGGAACCAAATTTGAATCAAATCCACTGGTAAGCAAATCTAATTCCAGCAGATTAACTAGTGCACCAACGGTATCGAGTACACCAATGCCAATTGTTACAAGCACGAGATTTGTAAGTGCCCCGACTGCGACAGTAGCGAGCATAACATCAACCACTATTACGACCAAAAAACCAATTACGACCTCAACTACTACAACAACAAAACCAATAGTATTACAGAGACCAGTGCCAACAATGACGACAAAGACTGTTAAAACTGCGACAGAATCGGAAGCTCCATTCGTTATCCGAATTGGAGACAGTATCGGTGAAAAACGAACACCAGCTGGAGACACCCGAGAGGTTTTTATAGTTTCTAAAGCAAATCCATTGACAGGCCCAAGTACTACGGCCACAAAACCGACTACACCCGTGGCTCCGAATGTCATTGCGACAAGGGTGGTACCTACTGTACTTCCACAGAAAACTGAAATTAAAACAAGAACTCAAGAAACTGTTTCTACTTTACAGCCTAAGCAACAAACCTATATATCGACGTCAAACAATCCAACTTTAACGGTTCATCAAAATTTAGTTCAACAAATTCCGGGAATTGTAATAACGCCTTCCATAGGCCAATCGCTTGGACAAATCGTCACGCAAGGGCAGGGCACACCACAACGTATATCGCTAAACCAGGCGCAGGTTAATACAAAGCGACCATTGGTTACTAGACCAGCTGCACCCTCTGTAGTTCAATATCCAATTCCATCGCGGCCGTCGACGGCAACAATACTACAACAACAACTGCCGAACCAGGCGGTCACAAACAAACCATTTAGAGTAGTAACCGACCGACCTCAACATCAGTTCGTACAACAAGTTGGAGGACTCCAAGATGGTCAAGCAAGGCGGCCAGTTCAGGAACAATATCAAGTCGGGTATCAACGCCCACAAAACCGGCCACATACAAATCAATTCATTCAATCGCAACAAGAAATTCAACAAATAAAGGGTGGGCAAGCTTTAAATCGACCATACGAAACACCGCTAATAGTTGAACGTCCAGTTCCAGAACCGATCATATCTAGTCAATTTCCGTTCGGCACGGAACAACAAATCAATTTCAATAGTGATCAAACGGGTCAGCGCGGTGCAGACAATGTCATTGTGAATATTGTGCCATCGATTAATTGGTATTTGAATGACGCACAAGATCGCAACTCATACTTTAATGCGATTCAACGTGGTTTTATTCCAAATGATAATTTACATTTTAATCAAGGCCATTTGCGGTACGGTGTGCCATCCCAATTCCAAAACCGAAATACGTTTGAACAACAACAACAACAACAACAACAGAAGCAGCAGCAAACCGATTTCCAAAATGATAATATACAAATTATACGATCACATTATACGGTGCTTGATGCGCAGGAGCATGCACGCCAATCCGAATTCCCGCTACCAAATATAAATCGTATTCCTTTGGGGTCGCATACGGGGCCCACATTTTTACGTCGCACAGATCTTGGGCCAACTTCGGATTATGTAGAAAACGCAAATCGTCGCAAAGACGATTCAAGCACTTTATTTGCCTTGGAAGAAGGTAAGGATTCTACATTTCAAGGTGAAACGTCGTATAATGTCCCATTAGCTAGTGTAGGTAAATTACCGTGCGACAGTGACAGCGTTAGCGGTGGCGGACACTCGAATTAATAATCCACAATGAAAGGGATTGTTTTAATTAATTTTTTGTGTTAATTAAAAAATAATTTATTATTTATTTTTTTTTTATATTTATGTCCGTAATAAATTAATTCTTCGATTGTTTGCTTTTTTGTTTTATTTTTTAGAAAAAAATTCTTAACTTTATTCTGCCTTAAATAAATTCGTTTAAATAGAGTTAAGTTTTTTTAGTTTTAACTATATGTAAGCGATTCGAAGGATGTACGAATTTTTGTTAATACTCATGAATGTTTATTTGTCAAAAAACTTAAAATAAATTATATTTGTAATTAAAATTTAATTATGTATTTTGAACATTTTTTTTGTTTCGTTTTTATTTTGAGGGAAAATTTGGTAACCACAGTTAATTAAGGAATTTTTTGAAACTAAATTTTTGTTTGCCGCACAGTAAACTTTTTAATGATGTGGAAAGGATGTTTGTTTACAAGGAGATTTGAGAATTGACATTTTTATTTAATTTGTTGTTTGTTTTGTTTAGTAGAATCGTTAAGAGTGTACGACGAGGAATGATAAAGATATGTTATTTTTGCGTAAAATTGAGTGGAATGGTTTGGATTTGAAGTTAGCGGGTTAAGTAAAATTTTGAAAAATTAAAATTGCACGAAAAAAACGAAATAATAAAATAATAGTAAATAATAATCATTCCTTAACACGGATATGTAAAAGAATCCTTGTAGAGGATGGGATTGGACACAATGTTCAATCCATTCAGGTAATGAATGGTACATCGTTAACAGACGATGCTGTTTCAATCATCATAATAAATGTACTTTTGTTATTAAACTCTAAACGCTCAATTTGATGAACAAGAAATTTGCAATAGGTCCGCCCCATCCATCCTTATGATCTTCCAGTAAAGACTGTCACGTATAACGAATGTCTACGATTATAATTCATTTTAGCTTAAGGGAAAAGAAGTCCCATACTCAAATTATTAAATAAATTATTAAAATTAATAGCAGTTGTAATTTGGTGATTATTTTGGTGAGGCAAAAATATAATTAGTGCTGGAGAATATACAGTTCTGGTCCTTCGAGCCGGATCCAACAAGAATATTTGTGAAAGGAAGCTTGAACGCAAGTACGGTGTCCCCCATGGGTCACGATCAACTTCTTCACATAGCTCTTTCCAGCATTGGCGTTTACTTACCGGCCATCCAGATAATTTTGGTGCAGGCTAGAATAGGTCTCTGTACAAGCACGTTGATGATTCCTCCTTGCATTAAGGCATTTCTATGTTTTTCCGTTTACTTTCCCTAGCCAGTTTTATTTCGAAGAGTATGGATTGGTGGTCACTATGCGTATATAGTACTCACTGACTTCCCATTTGGTCAACACTCTCATCAAGCAGCTGCTTCCGAATGTGAGGTCCATTATGGAGGAGGAGCCACCTTTTCGAAAGGTCGGTGTATTACCAATGTTGAACAACACAACGTCTATGGAAGAAAATGCCTCGAGCAGTGCTGTTCCTCTTCTATTCGTTTCAATTGTAGCGCTATAGGTGGTGCATAGCAGCTATAGATATGTAAGCCGTCAACTTCTAGTCGTACGAATCCTGCGGTGGTATTACTGTTGTTCTCCTGCATGGTCCGTTTGCTACAGGTTCATATGGCAGCTTTAGTTTGATCGATTACCCAATTGCATCCCTCCATATTTTTGTACTATTCTCACAAAATGGCGACATCTACTCTTGTTTCATGCACAGCTTGGACTAATACTTCCTCTGCAACTTCACAATAGTTTAGGTTGAGCTAAACAAACTTGATCGTCGACGTGCTCTTCTAAATGCCAACATTCCGGCCGTGCACCGGCCACTCCCTGCAATGTGATTATGGTTCGTTCTTCGCTGGCAAAGTATAGAACTCACTTTTTCCTTGAATTCTTTTTCTTTGTGATCATTTCCTCCGCATTTATAGCAGAGGCCAGAACGATCAACATCACTTTTACATGACTTGGCCTACTTTCATACTGCCAGCATTGAAAACATCTTAAGGGCAACGTTGTTTCACGTATACGACACATCACCCATCCAATTTGTACCTTCCCTTAATTTTTCATCACTTTGTTATAGCTCTCAGTGACTTGAAACATTGGATCGGGAAGTCTTTCGCGCCTACAAACCTAGATGTCATGCCTCATGTTCCTCTTCCTTTGTTGTGGCCTCATCAATATATACAACCTCTTCAAGCTGCGTAAGTGTTCACTACCAAGAGCGTTTTCTATTGCATTTTGGAATCCAAATTCCTTGGCATATACATATCTTTCTCTAACTCTAGAAGAGGATCGATTTGTTCGGTTCTACGAATCCAAGACACCTTAACAGAGAGGTCATTAACATTTGGGTACTCTTTCATTTTTTAAGCATATCAGCATATGACATTGCTCTAGTTTGGGTTATTCTAATAGCATCAGGACGATGACGTGGAATTCTTTCACGTGGTGCCTCTTTTTTGCCCCACCACCAGCCACCTGTGTGTGTGTGCTTTTATTTTGTGGTGGAGGTGGGAACCTTTATAAGACCTCACATGTGGACCTAACCTATAAACATATGAGAGTGTCGAATTATTACCGACTAAACCCTAAGCCCCAAATTCTTTTTCCTATTGTTGTCTCGTGGAACTACTGCTATGTATTACTTCGCGAGAACAGGCTCAGCCTTAGCTGCCATCCAACTTTATTGTCTTTGCCTATTTTTTTCTATAGACTTCTCTTCTTACACACCACCTCCCAAATTTCTTCGGACTGCAGTATACAATCAACAACTGTTATCGGTGATAAGTCATTTTCCACGGACCTAAATAATTCCAATATTTCTTCCTCGAAGCGCGGGCAGTCAAAAAATACATGCTCCACGTTCTACCGTTTTCCTTCGCATATTGGGCAATAATCTTGCTTAAACTTATGTAAATAAGCGCGAAAAAATCCATGCCCCGTCAGAAACTGACATAAATAGAAGTCAATCTCTCCATGATTCCTATCTAGCCATTTAAATACCGAAGGGACTAAACGATGTGTCCACCGACCTTTTCCCGAGCTGTCCCAACGCTGCTGCCACATGATGACGGTCCCTGTGCGAGTCACAATACGACTTTCTCTCTTATCCCCATTTGCACGGCGAGAATATTCTTTCGCGCTCCTTTGCCAATAAGTCAATTGGAGGCATACCCGCCAATAGACACACCGCTTCATCTGATACCGTGCTAAACGCACTAACCAGCTTAAAGCGCTTAACCTATAAACAGATGCCACCGGTTGTTTGTTAGTACTTCTCTCCATAGCACTGGCCCAAATTGGTGCTCCATACATCAAAATAGATGTCACCATACTACTCAGTAACAGTTTGCGAAGAATCTTGTTCGATTGTTTAAAGAACTGCAGTGTTCTCACGCCTACTCACCATCGATCATACGATAAGCTTTAAGGGTATTTTAATATTGGCCGAAACAATCGAAACATTAGTTAGTGGGAAGAAATGTTTGAGAGTGATTAATGGTCAGATGACTGAACTTGTGACCTATGTAAATGTTACAATAACCGCACATCAATTGAAGAGCTTACCGTCCGAGCTAAGACAGAGCTCCAATATTATTAAGGGAGCTTACGTCTATTGAAAGCGTAAATTTCAACCTATGCGAGACGGGGAGCTCCTATATATACACGACTTTGAGGATAACTACTATCGCGTGGTAGATAACCTGAATAAATTTTTTCGATATAGCACAATACATACGGGTATATACACAGCCGACGTAAAATTTCCCAAGGTAAACATACCACCATTCTCAGAAGATTACACGAAGTGGCAATAGTTTCCGAATCAACAGGTAGATATAAGCTCGATGATGAAACCAAAATTTTATGGGCTAGACATTCTGCCGATAATGATTTTCCTACGCTTGAACATTTCTTCAAATATCTACAATTACAATTAAGCAAATTCCTTAGAAACTGTGAAATAAATCCTTCGTGTAGTAGGCCACAATCATCAAAGACAAAGAACTACCGAAATTTGCTTGTAGTTACACATGCTGTATCTTCATAATGGCGTGAGTTCATAAAGGCTAATCGTAGTTTTAATTGTTTGAATTCTTCGCATTCATCATATTATTACAAGAGTAAGGGACGATTCGTTAAATACCATAAAAAACATCATATTATTCTACAATAACCAGTGATGTTAACTCGTTAAATACATTAAGTTTTGCTCCTGCTACTCTCCTGCCGACAGCTCTATAGTAAACGATAAAACCAACATGAATAGTACTTTAAAATGCCGCATTCTTTTGTATTCCGGATCTGAGACATTCTTTGTCACTGAATTCTGCGCTCAGAAGCTACAACTACAAAGAGATAATGCACATCTAATTATTACTGGTCTAGATCTGCTTAGCACAAATACATCTAGAGGAAGAAATACAGTGGCTTTATCATCAGTTTATTCTAACTCAAGTATTCCGCTTCAACCTTATGTTGCACCTCTGGTTACATCGATTTTACCAACCAATAAGCTACAGGTTGATTAGTGGGATCACTTGGAAAATCTTCAACTGGCGGATTCTGGTTATTACCTGGTTTCCAAGTCATTAGCGATGGGAAGATAGCAAGCGCTAGTAATCAACCAGTCGCCCTCGGTGGCACCGAAGATCACCACGTCTTTCTTTCTTATCCAACATCTACCTCATCTCAAATTCAAGCAGATATCGACAACTCTCTAAGGAAGCTATGGGAACTAAAAGAGTTGGCACAGCAGAGATAGCTTACGCCAGAGGAAGAAGAATGTGAGCGCTACTTCGTTCAAACAACCACGAGGAATAGCGATGGAAAGTTTGTCGTCCATTTGCCGTTTAAACCAACTCCAACACTGCTTGGGAAGTCCAGTACAATCGCATTCCAAAAATTGAAGGTATAATAGAAATCCTTTGTTTTATCAACACTATACCGGAATTACATGGAAGAGTTTATAGCCCTAGGCCATATATGGAGGAAACGGTAAACAAGAATTAGCCCAACCATTGTTTTCTTCCTCACCACGCCATGATGAAAGCCTCGAGTACAACGACAAAAGTTGAGAGTAGTTTTCTGCGCCTCCGCTAAGAACAGCAGCAAGTACTCTCTCAACGATATTTTACTGGTTGGTCCCGTTGTACAAAATAGTTTATACCAAATACTAGTAAGATTTCGCAAATATCAAGTAGTACTTACTGGAGATATCGAAAAGATGTTTAGGCAGGTCCATATAAGTTAAGACGAGTTACCTTCGGAATGGGTCGAAAGACGAGTAACCAGCATCATTTCTGGCAATTAGACCTTTAAATCAGATAGCAGAAGAAAGCAGCGTTAGGTTTCCTGAAGCAGCCAAACGGATAAATTATGACATATATGTGATTGATCTTATGACTGGCGCAGCCACAATCAAGGAAACAAAAATTCTTAGGTATACAATAGCACAAATATTGGCTAAGTGCGTAAATTGACCTCTAACAATCAACAATTACTTGAGAACGTTCCTGAAGAGCAACGCAAAGTATTGCCTAGGGAACTCGAAGAGAATATTAAATCTATGAAGCTGTTAGGTCTACAATAGAATACATACGATTACAGCTTCTATTTTCATTTAACCTTGAAAAATGAGACAATAGCGACCAAAAGGCAAATATTGCCGGAAGCTTCGCGAATCTTTGAATCAAGATTTTGTTCGTCAAGTCACGAACTGGAACAGTGCATTCAAATAAAAGATAATTGATATTTGTGCAACATTGCATCAATTTATAATACAGAATCTATAATCAGACCTAAATACCAGAGCATTGATAGATGTAACGCATCACCACGTTAAATCAGCCGAATCATCAAAAGACCACAATGACGGTGCAAAATTCTGGAATCTTCACTTTAGATCTAAAATTCATTGTAAAAATTGAGTTTTCCAACCCACAACCATCGAGGAAAAGATACATAGGATTAATTCCTGGTTTATTGCATTAATAAAACTGCAAGATGCAGATGAGGGGTTGTGACATTCACATCAAAAACTAGCATTGGACTCACCCAGTTTCGGATATCATATTCATCATAACTTATTAACCTATACAAGGGCTGTCGGTGTAATCAGTTTGGTACGTCTCTATACCAACAGAGGACAAAACAAAAACATGCATCTCTATAGACACTTCTCCGCTACAACGATAATTTCCACGGCCACGGTCCATGAGTTTGGCCCCGTTGTATATTCAATCACATGTTTGACAATTAATTCCTTAATACACGACCTCTTTTATTTTCGTTATATTACTTGTCGGGTGTTTTGTTGTTGTAATTTATCTTACTCTCTCGCTTCTATTTTATCTTACCCTCTCAATTCAAAAGGATCGAGCAATCTCAACGGCGTTGGATGAGTTAAATCGCTAAAAAACATCCAATTGCGTATTACTGAAGAACTTTATGAATCGTAAACAAATCTATTGCAAATCTCATCGAAAATTGCTACTTTGCTACCTGGGGTTAAATTACTGCCCAACTCCGACCGAGTTTCCCCACGTCTTGTGCAACCTCCCCAATTTTATGTATTTTATTTATTTTAATAAATGTATGTCATCGAGTTCCACACTTCATTTATTTTAACAGTTTTTAAAGGCCATTACTGGCCTCTTACCGTATCAAAAATTTGGCTCCAACCGTTTCGTTCCTGAGCATGGTCTTCATACTGTCTTAAGTCGAATCCTATTTTGGTAAAATCAGGAGTGCATCAGGGTTATATTATAGGTTCCTATCTCTTCCTGATATTTATTGACGACATTACTAAGATAATTCAACACTATTCTGTATTTTTGTTTGCTGATGATCTTAAGATATTCCGACCTATTAATTTGTACTTGGTGTGAAGAGACCCAGTTAATACTTAATATTCAAACATGCAAGATAATGTCATATTATTAGAAAAAAGTCCAATAATTTCCAATTATAATGTAAATGGGCCATTAATTGAACGCGTCACCACAATCAAAGACCTCGGCGTAATATTAGTCAGTGATGTTTCATCCTCCAGACACATTGAGCACAGTGTATCGAAAGCCAATTCCGTGTTTGACTTTATTCACCGTTGGACCACCGAGATTAATGATCAAAACGCACTATTTACACTATACTTTGCATACATATAAGATCTCTACTAGAATATGCAGCAGCAGTTTGGTGCCCTCATAACGCTGACTAAATTCATAGAATTAAGGATGTACAAAAGTAAGTTTTACTGTATATTATGAAAAAAACTGGAACTTCAACTACAATTTACCATATCATGAGAACCTAGCCAATTTACCACTTTACACTGTACGTTGTAATGCGTATAAACTTGCAAAATTGGAAAGACGCAGGCAACTACATTGCGCAAGTCTTTTGGGAAATGGGTAAACTTGACTTTTATACTTCAGAGTATTAAGATAAACGTGCACAGTCGTAATTTTCGTCAATACAAGTTGTTAAAATTTGAAAAACATCGTATTAACTACGGCAAAACTGAATCAATCAATAGGATGTCTAAATTTCTTTCCAATGTCAAGGACCTATTTGAGTTTGGACTTTCTAAAGGGCAGTTAAACCTCAAATTGAAACAACACTTCAGACAACTATAAATTTAGTATTCTTTAAAATACATTTTAAATGTATTTAACTTTTAAAACGTTAAAATTTAAATTTTTTGTGTTTGATATCCTAAATGCATGGAGCCACCTCTCGCACTCATCCGTCAGCACACACGCCTTTCACATCCATACATAAATATCAACGCTAATCAACGCTTTGTAAAGCTTCAGCTTCACAGCACTTGATAGTTGTTTAGATTATAGCAGTGGCTTTAGAGGATACAAAAAATGACTACCAGCCGCTGGCCGCCCTTTAGTATCCTCACCCACAATGTTATCGTGAGTGATCAGAGAGCCCAAATATTTTAACCTCCTCACTGTGTGCCATTATCCCTATGGCCAGAGATCATGTAAAATTGTTTTGAACTCAGTGTTCTGGCATCCAACAGAAGCTGAAATCAATTATTTCCTTCATTCCGTTTCTATTCAGTCCAGTCACGCATATGTCATCTGGATATGCAAGCACCTGATTGTACTGGCTATATAAGATTGCGCTGAAATGTTTCCGTTTTACGAAACATGTACTCCAACTTGAGATTGAAGAGTATCGGGGACAGAGCATCTCCCTGCCGAACACCCGAATTAACTGCAAGAACCGTCTATAGCCTGTTCTCAACTTTATTACAGCATTGAGACTGCGTCACTGTCATTCTACACTGTTGTAAAAATTTTGTTGGCAATCCTAAATATTCCAGGGCAGACCACAAACTTTCTCGATTGATCGAGTCATAGGCCTGCCGGAAATCCAGGAACACCTGATGTACGGAAACCGATGTCTTCTAATATTTAGATAGAATTATCCACAGCGAAAAGACCTGATCAGTGACTGATCGATTCGGACGAAATCCTCCTTGATAGTCAATAACCAATCCTGCCGCTAGATGGGTGATTTTATCTAATATAATGTAGGACAGTAACTTGTATGTTGTGCAAAGTAGACCTATACCGCGATAATTCTCACACTTCAAGCGGTCTCCCTTCTTGAATATGGGGCATACCGCGACCACTTTCCATTCATCAGGCATAACTTCGGCCCAAGAGCTCCGGATTGATACAGTCCAAAGGCCCATGTAGTTAGTCTCTGCATGCCCTTAGTGAATTTATCAAGGAATGGATCCTCAATGCAAATCTACGCAGTCTGTATTTGAGGTGAATCAGCTATAGTCTGTGACGAATGATGAACACCAAGCAGGTCAGTAAAGTATCCATTCCATGCGTCGAGTACTGCATCGATGTTGACACAGAGGTTTCCATCCCGGTCTCGAATGGCAGTTGACGCAGCTCTGAAAGTATGGTGCAATCCAGTAATTCCTTATTTAAAAAATTATGCGAACTGCGCTCATTGCTTGTTGTACTTTCAGAACCTCGGCCTTCCACCATTCTCAAATTTTAAATCTACAAGTTTGCTTCGCTGCCCTCCTTGCAATTCCAGCCTTGTTTTTCCCCGCGATTGTTAGACGTTGTTGCACTTTACTATGGGCTACATTCTGTCAACTGCAAGACGACACTCGTCATCAAACCAATCATTCTTGGGTCTGACTTTGACTATATCTAAAATCTGTTCAGCAGCACTGACAACCGAAGTTTCCAGTACCCCCCAAACAGTGTTTATATACAGTCAGACTGGTAATTAGCGACAATTAGCTTCCTCAATGCTCGCGTTTTCACAGTCGAAACGATCTGTACGTTTCGCTGTGTTCCCGACCAAATGATGATCGCTGCTTACGTATTTGGTTGCTGACCGATAAGTTCTCACATCCTGTGAGAAGTAAGTTTTACGAGTATGAATCCATGGTTCCAAATGTATATTTGTTTGTGAGGGAATCATGTGCTTGCTACCCTAAGGTCACGAGCAATTGCAAAGTACATGATTCTTTCACCATTATCGTTCATAGTTTCGTGTCGGGAGTCTGGACCTATGTTTTCACACACCCCGGCCTGATTTCTGCGAGCTCCAGCATTAAAGTCCGCAATTATACCAATCTTTACATCGTGTTCTGGTATAGATCCCATCAGATCGTCCAAGCCATTGTAAAATGAATCTTTATATTGACTGCTTGGAAACTCAAAACAGCCTTCATTACCTGCGGCCCAAGAAGAAATACAGCTCCAAAATTCCCGCGGTGATCTCCATCTGTTGAGCAACGTATAGCCCTGCCGACGAGTTCGACTCGATACTCCTTCATGCAAATGATTAGGCCTTCCGACGCTCCTGGTTTTCTACGTTACCCCACGTTCCACGAGGCGATCCTAAATCTCGTGTTTTTCTTTTATTGATATTGCAAACAGTTGAGTTTTTTACGGATGCGGGTCGTCTGCCAAGCGATTCAACCGTTTTGTCGCCTCCTACGACAAGCTAAGGATACTGTGGTGGTATGGAGTCATGTAAGTTAAAGGGGTTAAATTTAGGTAGTGTTGATGAAAAATAGAATTTTAATTCATTTCTCATTTTATAAAAATTGAATTATTCTATTTGATTAAAATCGCAAACGAACAGTTTTGAATGTATATATATACAGATCACCTGTTTTCATTTACCATACCTCATATATCACTATAAAACATGCACACATCCTTATTCTATTTATATATTCCTAAATTATTGACAGTTTGACACATCTAACTACACATAAAAAAGCTTCCTGATTACAATCAGAAACATAATTATTGATTTGTTGATAACTCCATATTCATATGCACAAATACATACATATGTATGTATGTATGTCGAGAGACTGAAACAGGAAAACCATTATAAAATAATAAAAAGACAAATTTATTTTATTTCCACATCTTAAAGAATATGAATCCTTTCATTATTTTTATTATATCTGTATATGTATATTTTTTGGAATAGATTCATCCTGCATAAGATAAAAAATTAAAAGGAAAGACAGCAACATAAAAAAATTATAAACAATTTTTTCCATTTTCTTTTCCATAGTACTTACTGTAAGTATATATATATACAAATGTATGAAACAGGAATAAGATTTTCCAGAAACCGGATGTTAAATCGTACATATACACAAAAAAAAAGAAGATAATATCCTTATTTCATTCTGGAATCACAGTATGAACATAGAAACTATTCCTGCGTACTCATATCGAATATGCAAAAAACGTTATGTAAAATTCTCAGAATTGATCAGATGCATGGCAAAATATATTTTCTTTGTTCCATATTGTTTATAATGTTTTGCTAATTAAAAATTTCCCAGAACCAAGCTGTTGGCAAAATGCACGTGACTTTTTAATAACACAAAGGTTTTATTACATGTTGAAAAATTATTCAGAACAACCCTAACCTATATACTTAGACAAAAGAGGTAGTGTGCAACTCTTACTGTATGTTTATATGAACAACAAATCGCCATCCAAGGTGATTCTCAAAACAATGGACCCGCAGCTTACCATCACTCAAATTCTAAAAGAGTTTGGTCAGCGTTGATCGAGCATTACCAGAAAAAGGCGCTAATGTTCAAGACGAAAATTGTTGATTTACTGTAGATTTAACTACAGTCATCAAGTGGGAATCGGATGAACATCGAATGAATTTTGTATATTCCTGAAGAAATGTGCCTCTATATACAGTCTACACACCAGATTCCATCCCTCCACGATTGGCTTAACGTTGGATTTAATCGAAGCTATTTGGCAATTATGTGATGTAGCTATTGATTATTCTGGTATGTTTTGACCCGCGATATCATGATGTAAATTTGAGTTATACTGAATTCGCGTAAATTCAATTGAAGTGCTCTTGGAGATTCAACACGAACATGATTACTGGCACAATTAACAGCAAGCACAGTGCGAAGTTTCTCAAAATTGACAAGGATAACGAAGCTAATGCGCTCGAACTAAAAGAATGTGTTGCGGCGTTTGTCTTCTTCAAAAAGTTCGTTAAAGTAATTTACAAAAAAAATAATATTATTTGAATAAGCGAGTTTATTAGGCGCATTATACGATTGCTGCTCAAAATTTCTGGAACCAAAAATTGGCTTGGTATGAAGTTGAGTGTTGGCGTGTCAACTGGAACGGATTTCGCGAGCATTTCGACACCGAGATTTATCTACAATATTTTGTTATATTTCAAAAGATAAGCCTAAACCCAAAAGTTTTCCGAGTAAACCTTTTCAGTGGTTTATACAATTTTTAGAGAAAAAGTTTAAAAAGTTTTAGAATTGAAAATTAGTGTATAGAATAAATTTATGAATGGTTTATAATGGTCTTATAAACTTAAACAAAAATGCGAATAAATTGAACTACGATCCGTGAACAAACAAAGGTCTGACGATATCATAGAAATAGGGTCACCAAAAGAGTAAATGATATGAATACTCTATATAGGCAGAGGGCTATAATACAAAATGGATATAACCTCAAAATATGTACCTAACTGTGTTGCCAGCTGGACCACAGAACTAGCAAGAGATATGAATCCAGGAATGGGCATTTACGCATCATCTATTATTTTCTACGTCGACGTGTCGACAGTCCGTAGACAACGTAGATATACGTAGATATCGCGTACAAGGTAGAATTCGAAGAAAACATCGATAATGTAGACGATTGATAGAGTGATTTAGTTCTAAACTACGATGGCCAGTTTTAGAATCATTTTCAATGAATTTTAATCAATTTTCAATGCCATTGTAATATGAATGTTCAACAAAAATAGTATTGTCGGTTATTCTGTTATGAAAGATCCGTAAGAGAACACTTGGGATCTAGCTTCGACAAATGAACTTGAAACGTCCATGGCCCGTAATAAGTGCGACCAGAATTCGGAGTTGGTTCGTTCTTAAGGATAACACATATTTAGTGAACCTCACGTTGGGTCAGTAATGAACCATTTTGCATTTCGACAGCTAGGACTAGAACGCCAATTCAGCCCCAGTTAAAGCAAAGTGAACTTCTTAATAGCGTCCTTACAACCATTGAAGGATAGAGGAATTGCTGGCTCGGGGCCAACAAATTTGCTATGCGATCCAGCTTTCGCTAAAAAATCAGCAACCTCATTTCCTACAACGTCACAATGAGCAGGCACCCACATGATCCTTACTCTCGTATTAGAGAAAAAGAGATTATTGTAGTGTTTGCTATATTTGACCAGTTTAGATGTAGTCAAAGGATTTTTAATCAAAGGCTTTACTATCCGTGCAGTTAATAATATCCTTCCCTAAATCACTAAACTTAAACGCCTCCATCGCACCATGGGTAAGTGCAATAAATTCAACTTGACAAACCGTGCAGTGTTCAATAGAATAGAATTCAAACTCTGCACTGACTTCTGACCGAGAGCCACCCACACAAAAACCTATCTACTTGGATAACTGTCTATTTAGTAATCCTGAGAGAGCCACAGACGTATCTGTCATCTGCAGTTCATTCAGCCCAGCTAGTCTCCATTATATGGGGCTTGAGCATAGAATCGATGAATCTAAGAACGGTTTGATACAAATTAAAATTGGTACACGCACTCGTGATGGAAGAAAACGAAGTGCTATCAAAAGCTCCCGCAATATCCAGGAAGGTGCCTACAAGAAACTATTTATAATTAAGTGATCCTTCGATTCTATTTGCATGTTGTTACTGAGAGGGGAGGTAGTTAAATGATTATCCCTAATAAATTTGTCGATGATCCTCTCTAAAGTTAGGATCGTGGTATGTATATAGCACTAAAAGCAACGCACGCCTGGAACAGATTGAGGAGGTACTGATGGGTAGAAAACCATGCTGTAATTCAGCAGGGAAAACGCCATCTGGACCGCTCGAGAACATTTATTTTCAACACACCAAAATATCGTAGGTTGTTGGTGTTGTCTTATCCGGCGGCGTTGAAAAAAATATTGCCCTTTAACCTATGTAATACCCTATGTGTCTACAACTGCATAAATTATATGGCGTGATCTACCACGCCCATATTTAACTACAAAGCGAATGGGCAGCCAAAAAATATCAAAATTCTTGTAAAATACTACAAAAAAAACTAATTAACTTCACTCATTCTTCCTTTTGTTCTCCTCTCTTTATGAAGTATACAAATTTTAACACTAGTTTTGCAAGACGATTCTGCAGATTTAGTTAAAGCTTTATGTTAGCAATACCTGCTGAACTTTTAAATTTACTTTAAAATATTAAAATATATTGGGAAATTAATGAGCATCTCCTCAGCAATGGCGTTGCGTACCGCTAAATTTCCTTTATAACGGTCGTTCATAATACCGAGCACAGAAAAAGAGATACCGAGGAAAAATAGCAAATGAAATACTCTACTTGAAATTGATGGGGTGCCCGCTTTTCACAATTTAATTTTTTAGACTTATTTGAATTTTAGTAAATATTGAATTACATATTTTGAGTAGATATTTTTAGTGATATTCAAGTGCATTTAAATTTTTAATTGTGTTTGAACTCAAACATTGTTTAGAAAATAAAATTTTGGTATACTTGGTTGTGATTGAGTAGACTTTAAATTATATATTTTGAGTGGAACTTTTTAGTCGAATTCAGAGTACAATTTATATTATGAAGTTCAGTAGAATGTTAAACGCTAGTTATAGATTATTTGAGTGCAATTTAAATTAACTATAAATATTTATTCATATTTGACTTTGCGCTAGAGACTTCGAATTGGAATTCCAGGTAGAATTCTAGTTCGAATTTGAACCAAAATCATTAATGGTTTTTTAGATGTATTGTGTGAGTGAAAATAAAGTAATATTGCGATTTGACTTTAACAAAATTTGAGTGCATTTTAAATACGAAATTTGATTGCTTTAATTTAATGGAACTGAGTTAAAAGTCAAAGATTGAGTTAAAAAATATTTCAGCTTATTTGAGTTTTCGGCTAGATTTTGAACTATTATTTAAAGTAAAAGAATTCTTTTTAAATTTCACTTTAAAGTGAATTTAACTTCAACTTAGTATGAACAAATATTGAGCGCATTTTAAATTATGCTTAATCGTGTTCGTATTTGAATAGCTTTTGAACTATGTTGGTGAATTTTTTAAAGTAATATTCCAGCTAAAATTTTAATTATTATTGTTTAGAAGTAAATTTTTGGAGACTACAACTAGTTGAGAAACAACGCCCTTGGGTCGCGTTAGATCTTGGTGTGGGATTATTACCCGTATACACAATATAGACAACATCGACAACGCAGACAACGTCGCTAATGTAAACAGTTCATGGTGTGATTTTGTAGATTAAAGTTCTTAACTTATCAAATTGTTCACCAGGTTTTTTTAGGGCATCAATGCGCCACGGACGGTAACAGTTTTAAAATATCTTTCCCCTTACCCTCTATTCAGAAAATTAAGTTAGGTTAGAAAATTTTTAAATTATTATATTTTCATAATTTAGATTTTCAATAATTAATCTGAATGACCACCCTGGTGTATTATCTATACATATACTGTTTTCGAAGATCTGATATTGACAACGGTAAACTGGTTCATTCGAGCTCAATAGTATAAAATATCGTACGTTATTGACGATGTCTTAATTGTCGAAATTGACAAACATTGTAAATAATGCCCATCTCTAAAAGGGATGATGTCTTCCATTCCCATCTTATAATTTAACGTATCGTAGTTCTGATGTATTCGTACATATATTTCACCAGATTCGACATTAATTGAACACTCACTTAATTAAAATTCATAATTTGGTTGTCACCGATCGCATCACTTAAAAATTCCCTTAATTTAATTTCCTGTTTACACCTATACTCCACTCCACACTCAATTGATTTTTTTTAGTATCATCACAAAATCACCATTCGTAGAATCCCCTGTATATAATATACTCATCCTCATTCTCATTATATTTGTATATTATAAAACAAAGAACCACCTATATAAGTATTTTTCATTTATTTTACATTCTTAAGTTCATTAAAAATTTATAATAAAATAATCTTCTTACGATGTGTTGAGGAAAAATCAAACAACAGAAAGAAAACCAAAAGAAAATTTTCTTTATATCTTGTTTGTTCCATACATACATATAAGAAATGCTGTATATACATATAATTTTCTTTTAAATTTTTGTATCGGGGTTATGTATATGGTACATGTGTGTGTGTGTGTGTGTGTTTGGGTACACAGGAAAATGCATTATTAGCATCAAATTTAAAGAAAATGTTTAAGACTTTATTTAGTTTTGTGTATATTGTTGCTAATTTGCATAAATGAAAATCGATTTACTCATGTGCGCCATTTTTGGTAGTTGAGCTTGAAGACGATTTTATTCAACAAATAATTTAGTCAAATTGCTTGGGGAAATGAACGAGGAACAACTAAATACGATGAATTGGCTGCGATAGCAAATCAGTTGATAATTGTAATTCAAAACAACAATTAGCACGATGAGGTACTGAAGTATCTTGCTGCATTCATCTCACGCTTAATGAAATCATATACATACTTCCGAGTATACGCTCAAACGGTGAAACCCAAAAATATAAGTATAAAAGGGCAAACGAAACCAAAGGAATTGTTAATACTTTTAAAACAAAAGAACAAATGGGCCAGTTTATGTGCCAATGGACGTGACTTCCTCACTAAGCAATAATAATGAAAGCTTCGATATTCAAATTTGAAATGCGAAAAATTTAAGAAAAAATCACGAGAATTCTGACTTGGTAGATACAAACGATTAAACTTGCCAAACCATATTTTGCCGTAATAACCACACTAACCAAGATATCACTCTATTATAGGACAAGTGCGCTAACAAAAATACATTTGGTATCTCAGAAAATCAAGACTGGATAGAATATGGAAGGTTAATTGATAAAATTGTCACATATACAACCGAGACTATAAAAAGCCACTGGTCAAAATTTAAAATTTTTACAAGTGAGTGAGTATTGCCAAAAGTATTGCCAAAAAGTCAAATTAAAAATCACCAATTTCAAAACTATAAAACCAATCCCCAAATGTGATAATGCACCAATCAGTGAGCGAAATATTAAAAAAGTAATCACTTTAAAGAAAATTAGTCCTTTGGCATTTTGACAACCTGCAAAGTTTGTTCACCTCTGAAAGTTGGCCACCTCGTAAACTTTTGTTATTTTCCAAAATCATAAGATATTGGAAACATTTTCGAATAAAAATACCCCCATAAGTTGACCACCTCTATAACTTATGTATATGTTGACCAGTAAATCAACGAAAAAAGTTTCAGTTTCAAATATTATAGTCTGCCTAAGTTGACCAAAAAAAAAAAAAAAAATCGGAAATAATATTTGGACATAACGTTTGTTATGAAATTAATTTTCCTCTCTTCTCTTTAATCATATTTTCATCAATTAACTCAAATTCTCTCTGAAAACAAACAAAAAAATTGTTTCGATAATGTAATATATGCATTTTTTCCTATTTCATTATTGATTTGTTGGGCATGTGCGTGCATAAAAAAAATTACAAATAAGTTTTTAAATAAGTACATACGTTTTTTTAAGTGATTTTTTTAGTGTTTGTTACATATTTCGCTGGTCATTCGAAACTTGGTCGATTCGGTGGGAAATTGTTAGTTGTTTATAGTAGAATAAAGTAAGTACATACTGATTTTAGTGTCACTCTTAATACGTATGGTCGTATGTATGTAATATGTATCTAATTTACAGTAATTTTAGAAACAGTTTTAAAATGGATAAAAGAAAACCGTTAAAAGAACTAAATCTTAAAGAAAAAATTGAAGTTCTAAAATTTTTGGAAATTAAGGACAGTCAACGTTGCGCAGCAGCCAAATTTGGGATTTGTAAAACCACTGTGGCAAACATTTTTAAAAATAGAGCAGAACTTGTTGATCGTTATGATTCGGAAAATGTTGAACTAAAAAGAAAGCGGAAAGAAACTGAATTTTCTGATATAAATGAGGCCACACTTAAATGGTTTAGGAAAATGAGATCGATAAATGCCAGAATATCTGATACAATAATCCAGGAGGCTGCAAAAAAATTTGCCGACGAATTTGGAGTAACAAATGTTCAAGCATCAAATGGATGGCTTGACAGTTGTAAAACCCGTAACAACATTAGCCAAAAAATTCTTGTGGAGAAGAAAATGAAGTAACAAGCCATGCAGTAGAAATCTTCAATGAAAAAGTTCAAAACGCTACGATATGACCAATATATTTAATGCAGACGAATGTATTTTATTTTATAAAATGATGCCAGACCGGAGTCTAGTTGAGAAAGGTGATGTTTGTAATGCGGCAAAAAATCAAAAGAACGCCTAACAATTTTATTGTATTGTAGAAGAGCCGGGGAGAAATTAAAGTCCCTCATAATTGGCAATGCTGCCAAACCAAGGGCTTTTAAAGGATGTAACACTGAACATTGAAGTCAAATAAGACGGCATGGATGACGACCGACTTATTTAGTGATTGGGTCAAAATTATCAACTCCCAAATGCAAATAAAATATAGAAAATTTTTATTAACAATCGATAATTGTCCAGCACACCCAAAATTGGACAATTTATCCAATTTAGAATTTTTCTTTTTGCCACCTAACTCTACTTCCAAATTACAGCCCTTAGACCAGGGTATCATAAAAAATTTTAAATCCCATTATCGTAATAAAGTTTTACGGTACGTCATCCAACAAAGCGACACCAATGAAGCAAGCTTGTTGGCAAAAAATATCAACGTTCTCGATGCCGTTTTATGGATAGGCGAAGCGTGGGGTAGAGTTACCGATATAACTATACAAAATTGTTTTAAAATAGCCCGTTTTATGGATCAGCAATTAGAAATCGAAGAAGTAGCTGACCAATTGTTTGATGCTGGTTTGGATATTGCACTGAACGGAGTTTCTTTTGAAAATTACATCCAAATCGACAACGATGTTCATACGTGTTCAACCCCAAATAAACCAGAACTAATTCAAGAGGTGGTACTAGAAATGCGACAAGGTGATAATGGTGAAATTTTGGATGTGACAAGTGAATCAGATGAGGAAATCATGGAAGAACCAGAAAACGGACGCCGTTTCAAAATTAAAACAATATTCGCTTAAAATTGGAAGTGTGGAAATGTTACAGCAAGTTTCAAAACTTGCCGGTATGTTTTGTGATCTAAAATTACAATCCCTCAAGCAAAAGAAGATAAATGATTATTTTAAATAATTTTCTCTTCCGGCTGGGAATAATTGAACGCTTACTGAACTGTGTGATTAATACATACATACATACAGGAATTATGTAGTTAATTTTATAAATTATATTTATATGTACATAGTTTGTTGAATTCTATTTACATGTAAAATATTGAAATAAGTTACGAGTATGTCTATGTACATATTATGATTTTTATTTTATTTTTAATAAAAACTCATTGAAAACATCATTTTTGATTCAATTTTTTTTAAGTTGACCACCTCTCTAAGTTGACCCTAAACCTTTAATTTTAGGGTGGTCAACTTATACAGGTTTTACTGTATATATATATATATATATATATATATATATATATATATATATATGTGTATTTCGATTTTATTATCCTATTAAAATGTTGCCCAATCTTAAAGATCCCCGGGCCGCTACTAACTTCCGATGAAAGTGAAACGCCTGTTTCTGCAAGTATACCTCAGACAATTATTCCATTCGCAGATAAACCAGCTGATTGTTGGACCTTCTGAAGTAAAGAGTAATTATGTATGATAATGATGATCGTAATCTTCATAAATCGTACCAACAATGCTCTGGGACAAAATGTTCTATGGGTTTTGATATCTCTGTGCCATTATTTATGGAAAAACGCACTCCAACTATTTCTGAATGTGACATCCTAAATGCCATCATATTCCTTGGTATGGGCTTTTGACCAGAGACTATTCCATTATTCATCATACAAATTTTTGCCAACGAGTTTTCCAATACAATTACATTTATTTTCAATAAATCATTGACATAGTGGAGTCTACCCTATACAATGGAAACGGCTCTTCCTTGAAGACGAGTTTATGCATTTCTATCTTGCTGCAAAATAGCCATTTCGTAAACAAATTTCCCCTTCCAAATTAAAATAATTTCAAATCGATGCAAAATAGACAACATTTTGCGGTTGGTGCAATTGTAATCCTCTTTAAAATATCGTGTTTTTTATAATGGTGGATGTGGTATTAATTGATGATGGATGTGATATTTATTATTTATGATAAGTATTTTGTATTTATTAAAATTTCATGTAATGGATGGACTTCCAGTTGGAAGTAAATAGTTTTCTGTAAAAATTTTAAAACTAAATCATATCATAGTGGTAAATCATATACGCAATCGAGTCATTTGTGGCAACATTTAAGATTTCACAGAGGCGTTAAGCCATTTGTTTGCAGCATCGAAGGATGTACCCGAAAAATTTACGATTCGGCCTTATTTGAATGATCATATTCGAAAATGCCACACTGGTGAATGGTCGTTTTGGTGCCTAGTATATGTGGAACACTTATTCTCACCAGATCAGTATATTTTATCAACACAGACTTATACACCGTGGAGAACGTCGATATGGATACGAACAGTGTGGTAAACGATTCTATCGAGCAGACGCACTATAAAATAATATAAGGATTCATACTGGCGAGAAACCCTATTCCTGCGAGTATTGGAAAGCATTTTGACAACGTGATGATGAAGATAAACATAGATAAAATTCCAATTGCGAACCATGTTCAAAACAAAGTTGTGTACGTCGGTAATGTGGCATTCCCGCAAAGCATGTTTCAACCGATTATCAGGAATATAGCCTCGATCGATTTTATTTAAAAAATTATATTAAAATAAATTGTGATTTTGTTGTTATTAATTATAAAAATAAATAAAATATGTTTACTTAATATTCCAAATATAGCATATCGTTGTGTTAAATTAAATTGAATTTCTTTTCTTTTTGACATCAAAGTTTTATGCAAAGGAATTACCAACAGTAGTATTTTTTGTGACTTGCTTTGCAAATAACATCAATTTATTTACATTATGTCAAAGTTTTGTCTGATTATGTCTGAATTTTGTGTGAATCAAAATTATGCATGATGAACAACAAGCAGATCGGTAAAGTGTCCATTCCATGCCTCTTGTATACTGGGTCGATGTTGATACAGAGGTTTTCATCCCTGTCCTGAATGGCAGTTGACGCGGGCCTGAAAGAATGGTGCAATCCAGTAATTCCTTTAAAGAAATTACGCGAATTACGCTCATCGCTGAGTTGTTGTACTTTCAGAACCTCGACCTTCCACCATTCTCGATTTTTCCGTCTACAAATCCGCTTCGCTGCTCTCCTTGTAGGAAGTATATAGTTTGTTGTGTTTTGTTCCTGTTTAAGAACATTTTTTGTCTTTTTGTTTTGTTGAGCGTCTGGGCTCGTATTTTTTTGTTTTTGAGTGTCGGGACTCGTGTGCTTATGTACTAAAATATTTGGGTGAGCGTCTGGGCTCGTTTGATTGTTTGATTGATTATGAGCGTCTGGGCTCGTTGACTTATATACTAAATTACTTGTGTGAGCGGCTGTGCTCGTTTGAATACTTAATTGATTGTGAGCGTCTGGGCTCGTTTGATTGTTTGATTGATTGTGAGCGTCTGGGCTCGTTTGATTGTTTGATTGATTGTGAGCGTCTGGGCTCGTTGCCTTATATACTAAATTGCTTGTGTGAGAGGCTGGGCTCGTTTGAATATTTGATTGATTGTGAGCGTCTGGGCTCGTTTGATTGTTTGATCTTGAAAAGTTGAGGTACATTTCGGGGATAGTACCCATTTGGAGAGAATATCCTGGTTCGATTTTGCGTTGATTTAGTTTTTGGTTTGTTTGCGGCTGATCCGATGACAGTGGCTCTCCTAGGACTGGTCGGATCTGTTGAAGTTTCCCTGGTTCTGATATTGTTCTGGTTCTGTTTGGTTTTGTTGTGGGTTTATCATATTTATTCTCATGTTGTTGAATTTGCTAGTCATCTCTCCTGTGTCGTTTGGTGCCGGTGGTGTGTTGTACCTTGCTGGTTGTTGTATGTTCCTGTTGAAAAATTTACTACGGCATTCATCGAACGTGTGCCCTGTAGTTGTCTTACAGTGTGAACAATATTTGTGTGGTATAAATTGGTTTCCGCTGTATTGTTGTTGGTATGAGTGTTGCGGTGTTGGATCTGAATTTCTGTTTTGTTCCTTGTTGGAATTGTTTTGTGTGTGTGGAAAGTAATTTTGGTTCATTCGGCTTCGGGTTTGTTGGTTGAAGGGTTCTTGATGTATTTGGTAGGGGTATTGATTCTTCTGAAATTGTGTTGGGTTATATGGTTGCATTCTTGTTGTGTCCCTTCTTTGTCTCTCCTGGTTCATTCTTGTGCGACATATGATCCATGTATGTCCTGGTCGTTGGCAATAGTTGCATGTAATTGGTGTTCTGTTGTAATTGTTTCGTTGTGGGTTCATTTGTGGGTTCATCTGTGCTTGATTTGGTACTTTTCGTTCTTGAGTTGTTTCGTTTATTTGCGTTCCTGTTGTGAGTGTTAAAAGTTTCTCTATTGTCTCTGTTTCGCTTATGATGTCATCAATATTTTTGGCTTTTAATGTTGCAATTTTTTCTTTTAGTATAATGTTATTTAGTCCGCATTTGAATGCTTGTACTGATGTTGTGTTGAGGTGGTTAGCGTATGTTGCGTCAATGTTTTGTAAATTATATTTGGTTTTGTATCCTGCTTTATATTGTTCTAATGCCTCCATTAGTCTGTATCCATAGTTTCTGATTGTTTCACCATATGATTGCTGGGTTGTGGTAATCTTCTTTTCTAATTCTTCTAATGAGTATGACTTCGAGTAGATGTTGTTTAGTATGTCTCGCAGTGCTTTATAATTCACTACATTTCTGTTTGCTATTCTCATGTAGGCGTCGCCTGTTAGTCTTAGTTTGATTAAACTGTCGAAGATTTTCTTTTCATCATTTGTGGTTAGTGTCTCGTATATGCTGTCTGCAGTACCCAAAAATCTTATTAATTCATTTGTTCTGTTTCCGCTGAACTCCGGTACGAAACTCGCGATGCTCTGTTAGATTTGTTGTTGGTTCATTTTGGTGATTTGTTCTATGGTTATTAGTTGCGTCTCGGTTTGTTTTTCTTCTTCTGTGGTTTTTCCTCCTGATTTTTCTTTATTGTGTTCTGTTGTTTGTGGGTCTTCCTTTTGTGTTTCCCTCGTTGTGTTTGATGATCTTTTTATCGTTTCACCACTTTGATTATTTATTGTTAATTGTTAATTGTGACGTGAGGAATTTTGTAGATTGGGTTTTGCGACCGTGTTAGAGGGTTTTTGGTAATTTTTTATTATCCTATGTACAACTATCTATTTGTGGTAGATACTTTGTGCATTATAATTTGATGAAACTAAAGCTATATCCACGATGTATCCGGTCATATAACTGCTATGCACATCTATTGCAATCGTCTCATCAAATTCGGATAATAATCTATTTTTGGAATTGGGGTTCGACCTATGGTGGGTGTTTTTAATTTGTGGGGGGGTGTTTCGACCTTTAGGAATGTTGTTTTTCGAGGATTTACAACCTTGTGTTTTGATTTTGTTTAGTGTAGGGTTTGCAACCTTAGTTCTTATTGATTTAATTAGGGTTTTCGACCTTAATGTTATGTTTTTGATAGGATTTACAACTTTAATTTTTCTTAACTAATTTCGCCACAGGTGCGAATTTCTACAGCGCCATTTTGGTTTACCATCTGGTCCTGCTTTTTTAGGTACTACTATTAGTGGGCTGTTGAATGGACTTGTGCTAGGTTGTATTTTGTTGTCTAATAGCATTTCTTGAACTTGTTTGTTGATTTCTTCTTTATGGGTTATTGGTAGTCTGTATCTTTGGACGTGTACTGGTTTAGAATCGGTATATAGATTTATGTTGTGGTATACGCCGTCTATACTTGTTAATCTGTCTCATTCTAGAAAGAATATATCCTGATATTGTGAGCATAATTCTAGTATTGTCACATTTTCTTCAACATTGTTAGTTTCGTCTAGTCCTTCTGTTATTGTTTTTATTATCATGTTCTGTCTTTCTGTATCTGTGTTCTGTATGTGTCTGTATCTTGGTTCTTCGTTTATTTCCTCTAGTATTGGGTTAAAATTTGTTAGTTCTACGTCTTCTGTTAGCGTGTTAGCTATCATTATTTTTACTTTGTAATTTGTCGGTTGTACTAATGTGTTCGGTATGAATACTCCTGGTTTTATTTCTGTTGCGGGACAAATTGATAACTTGTTGTTTGGGGCCTGTGTTTCTATTAAGGTTTCGCTACGGGCGGGTAATACAATCTTATTTTGTGGTTTGTTAGAGAAGTTAATGGTTTCTTTTCCTATTTTTATTAGATTTGCACTATAGAGGATGTCTGCGCGAAATTTTTCTAGAAAATCTCTTCCTAGTATTCCATCTTCTAGTATTTGGAAATTTTCTTTTACTACGTGAACTTTATGTTCTATTTCTAAGTTTTCCGTTAGTTTTAGTGTTATTATTGTTGAACCTATAGTTTTTACTGTTCCAGTTCCTATTCCTGTTAGTGATATTTCTTTCAGTTTGTTTACTGTTTGTGGGTCTATGTGGCTTTTTTTGATTATGCATATGTCTGCTCCTGAGTCAATTAATAAATTCGGTCGTTTCTGGTTGATTAGTGGTAATATGGTATCTCTGGTTGTTTTATGGTTAGAAATTAGGTTTACTGAAGTTGTGTCTGGATAGAACATTTTCGTTAGGTTGTACGTGTCTGTTTCATTGAAATCTTTGTCAAGTATGTTGTAGGTTTTGAATTTTGCGGGGCGTGTTGGTCTGTTTACTATTATTTTATTTCGTGCTGGACTGCTGGGTGTGGGCTATTTTGTGAGAAATGTTTCTTGAAGTATCTCGTTCTTTTTCGCAGTAATTTTCGCAGTCTTTTCGTGTTATCTTTTGGGTTAAAGTGGGTTAATTTATTAGTTTGTTGTTTTGTTATTGTTAATTTCTGTTTTAGTTTAGTTAATGTATAACGTGCGTTTTTGTTTAGCTTTGATAACTTGGATACAATATATAATGTTATTAGATGCATTATAAAAAATATATTGTCGATTTGCGTGCTTGTTACCTGTATATAGTTTTTAGCCTTGTATTTTCTCGCGATTGTGAGACATTGTTGCACTTCACTATGGGCTATATTTTTTTGTATGCTTAGGTATGCTTAGAAAACATGCTTGTGCAATTTAGCTTTACTAGACATTTGACTGGCCCCCGCCCACAGATGCCACGATGTTGTCTCTAATGTTGATGATAACAACATGGTTATACTTAAATAATTATTTCTGACTTTCGATTGCAAGTTAGAACATTTACTCCTAAGTACCTATATAAAAGCTCTAAAAATGTACCACTTAAACCAACTACTATGTTAACATTCTAAGAAAATTTTTCTGCATTTTTCAATACCTGTATTATGAAATTGTGCTTTTCTTCGTAATATTTTTTCTCCATTTTCTTACAATTAGTTTATGATCTCAATTGTTATATTACTATATACTCAGCTACCGATATTGTTTGGTTTTCCTATTTTCCATCTGAAATTTAATTTTGGTTTTCATATATTTTCCATTTATTTTTGTATATATGAATGCAGAACATGTAACATACTATATGTAACATACTACATACAACTGATACGTATAAGGTTGTTCGTAACCTCCAACAATTATTTTACGAAGTAGAGCAATTTTATTGAAATTTGATACTTTATTGAACAACAGAAATATGTTGGCCGGGTTTAAATATATTACGTTTGCTTGGTCAAAGCAATCATAATTTCTTCTTTCACTGTACTTCGTATTTCTATATAATATTAGATCTGGCTGTGAGACAGTTCCTTATTACAAGCTAATACATATTTTCTACCATATACCCATTACATTGAGAATGGCACGTACAGTTGTGTATGCGAATATGCTGACAGCAAAGCAAGTTATTTAAATTATTTGAATAATATAGACTCGAGCGAAACTCTTTGGTCTGTGGTTATTATGCAACCAAATCTGTACACAAACTAGTTGGGAAACAAAATTTTTTGCCATTGTGGTTGCATTATTATCTGTCATGGAATTCACCTCAGGCCATCATGCCAATCAATTAAAGGTCTTATTAGGTCCTATAAGTCTCCTTGCGTCTCGTATTGTTCAGATAAGAGTATAATAGGAATCCAAACGGAAAACTTGAAAATTCGTAGGGCTTGAATGGTGTTGTCAAAGTAGTTTTAAGAATATTTTTGTATGTGCTACGCTGGTATACGTATGAGGTCCATCACCACTAATTTTCATAATAGTACTAAAATCGGCAATTAGTGATCTCTAGAATCGGCAATTAGTGATCTCTAGAATCGGCAGCATATAATTCAAATTTTCGTATAAATAAAATTCCAATTGGAAAAATTGTCAAATTTAACAGTGTAATTTTTGATTATGCGATGATTTTGATACGTCAATGAGTAGAGGTATCACATTAAACCATTTATTAAGCTTAAGAGGTAACTAAAGGCAGAGACAAAACGGATTTAAAATGCCAGTGGCGCTAGTAATCCAGACGATTTTTCATTTGCACTGCGTATATGAACGTAAAAAATATTTTCAATTTTCTATGTTTGGTACACTTTGTTTGGAACACTTCACTAATACTATAGTATTAGTGAAGTGTTCTTTATGGTATCTGATTTTATTGTACAAATGAGTAATCTATAGTATATAATTGTCAGAGTGCTGAAAGCAAATTATTTTTTTTATTATTGTTTTACCTTTACATAATTGTAAAAACTAAACGTTCGTAGACTATAAAGCTGTTGGAAACTCTGTAGAGTTTTAGACTACTTAGTCCGGTTAGTGAAGGTTTTACCGAACAACCAACATAGTGCTAAAGTATACCTATACAGGTAATACCTATTTAGGTAATACATCTCTGTAAAAAAGTTTGTAAGCTTTCATATAATTAAATTTGTTGAGTTTTTAATTGAGCTTTTCTCTATATACATGCCTATATGCATTCAAATATTTACATATGCGCACATACATATACTGACGGAAAAAAACTAAAAATTTTGCAGTTTTATATTAAAAATTTTGTTATGGTCAAACACTTATGCTTATAGCATATATTTTTTGTATAATATGGAAACAGAATATGTAAATGTATTATCCATTTACCGATTTGTTTAATGAAGCTTTTATTAAACAAAAAGTTTTAGTAGTTCAATTCGAACTAATTAATTAAAATATTTAATTTTTTGTATGAAACGTTTTAACAATAAATTATTTAAATTTCATCCGTATATGGCAATTGGGCACATAACAAGTACTATATTTTATTATAATAAATTAGTTTGCGGGACAGGGAATATGGGTAAAAAAATAGGCGAGAAAATCAAATATTTATACTTACATTAATTTATATAATTTATACAGACAAAAGTGAAATCAACGAAAACTTTTTATGGAGTTATTTACTTGATTTTTACGTCACTTTAATTATTGGTCATTGATAAATTTTAACTTTTGATCGAGACAGAAAATAATCACGAGGTAGTACCTTGGACAGAGGTTCTTAAATTTCGCTGCTTATATTATTGACTCCGCGAGCACCACTTCAACCCCTGGCTCTGAAATTTCAAACATTTTGATTCGTTTTAGATCTCACAGAATTGTTATCAGTGGCCCTATTCTGGTTTTCCCCGGGAATTGGGAATTGGGAATTTTTGAATTTTTTCTAGTAGTTTGGAATTATTTTTTCCCAAAGTGAATTCTGGCGATTGGGAATTTTTTTCAATGGGGAAATAATAATTCCATATTACTGCGGCTTTGACGTTTATTTTTCCCTGCATATTTTTTGGGGAATTAGATGGGAATTTTGAATATTATTGAAACCTAATCGAAATAAAAAGTAATTTCAATGATTTGACGATGATATGAAGCATTAACATTTAAATTTTTGAAATTAGAATCGAAAATCTATAAATAATTTGAATCTTGAATACTCGTATATATGTAACAAATAATTTACGTAATGTAACCTGTGTTCTTACGAATTAGACATTCTTTGAATGATAGGAATGCCGATTATGGTATACGTGTTCGACTCTAGTTGCTCGTCTGAACAGCGAGACGTGAGTACAATCGATACAACCGATTACGCAGTCAAGATTGAACTTTTCATAGAATCAATGGAAAAGTTAAAACAGACACTTACTGTTTTTGACTTTATTAATTTTCGTTGGCGATTGTGGAAATTTTATGTACATCGGCATTAAATTTTCATCGACAATTATAAAAAATTCGATTATTCATTGAGTTACCACACTCTGCGATACGCAATTTAGGTAATTCATACCCACTCTCTTTTGGAAAGTACCTGATAATATATGTACATACAGAAACAAAGCTTAATTTGTTTGTGTGTAAATAACGTCCATGAAACGTGTATAGCAGTTAACCTTGAGTCAAGAAACTCAGCGTAACTAGAACGCGAATTTCTTTTGGTATAGATGACACCTCCATAAAAGAATCAATTTCTCTTTTAATGCCAAAACCAAATGCTAGGGCATCCTATATTTATTAATAACCTTATTAAGTCATCATCCAAAAGACGAATTAATCGTGATACATTAAATACATTTTATTCAATTTTTCTGTTTTTCAAATTTTTTATTTATTTATAATAATAAATTAACAGCAATTGTAATTTAGTGGAAAGCATTTGTACTGCTGAAATTTTTAAGGGGAAATTTTTCCCAATTTGGCAGAATACACTTTGGGGAAAAATGGAATAAAAAGTTGGGAATTATTGTAGTTGGGAATTTTTGAAATATTTTTTTCCAATTCCCAATTCCCGGGGAAAACCAGAATAGGGCCACAGGTAACTAAAATGTCTCTAAAATCCAAACAACCAAAGTTAATAATACATTTTCTGGAGGCTAGAAATAGTCAGGATTCGAAAAGAGTACGACGCGTTTTTGGGCCATCCGACTTTTTGCTGCAGTTAATGAGAACGAATCTTAAGGTTATGTTGTCAGTTATAGCCTTTGTTAGACATGTATGTCGAAGATTTGTTGACTGGTGCGAGCCCTTATTTCAACGAAACAACCTATTAGTCTCATACTCTCTAAATTTTGTTTAGTTTCTCTCAATAACAAATACACGTTTCCGCGCGTTGAATAATGTATTGCTGCCCACCCCTTAACAATAATACTTCATTTGGATTATATTAACAACGCTGATGAATAAAGTTGTCCAGTAATATAAAAGGAATATGTAGTTTAAATAAACGCGAGCAGTTCGAACGAGGAATGAGGGAGTAAACGCAAAAATGATTCCAAAGAGCAAAATCCCCCGGTAATATTTATACTATTTTGTTTATATTTAAGATTTTATTTTGTTTTGGTGCCTGTGGTGGGGGGGGGCACTCACATGTCTCGTAAACCTAAATTGCACGAACATGTTTTCCAATAATACCTCCACAGTATCCTTTGTTTGTCGTAGGATGTTGGGACCAAATGGTTGGATCACTGGGCTGACGACCCCATCCGTAGAAAAATAACCTGTTTATGAAGTCAACAAAAGGAAATATGGTAACCGCCATAAAAACACCGCATCCTCGCTCAAGTACCCGGACACGTGATTTAGGATCGGCATGTGCAATGTGCAGTCACTTATAGGAAACCAGGAGCGTTGGAAGGCCTAATCACGTACATGTAGGAGTATTGGCTGGAACTCGTTGCTCTTCAAGAAATTCGCTGGCCTAAAATGTTATACAATGGAGATGACCTCGGAAATCTTGGAGCTGGATTTTTTCTTGAATGTTGTACTTTGCAATTGCTCACTATCTTAGAATAGTAACCACATTCTTCCCTCACAAAAATATACATTTAGAAACATGGACACATCCTCGTAAAACTTCCCGCAGCCAAATTGACCTCGTGTTAATTTCAAAAGGACGAGCTTGGGTTGTTTCAGAATTTCAAAACTTATCAGTCAGCAACATTATTTAGTCACTGCAAAGCTACGATTAAAGTTTTCATACAGGTCAGGGAACACAATGAAACACATGGAACGTTTCATTTGAAGGACCTGTGAAGTGTAATATTGGTACGATTGTGTAGAATGACAGTGACGCAGGGCAGCCGGATTTTAGTTGTGACCACTACACGTTTGAAGAATAATGCTCACGATATCAGTGTGGGTGGTATTAAAATGCGCTGGCTACTGCTAAAATTTAAACACCTATCAAGTGCCGTGAGTTCAAACTTTACAAAGCGTTGATCCGGCCCGTTCTTATATTTGGATGTGAAAGTTGGACGCTGACGGAAGAGTTCAAAAGATGTCTCCTTACATTTGATAGAAGTATATAGTAGGCGCAAAGGTCATTGTAGGCGACGATAGCTCCACGGTGTAGAGAACGACTTGGGTTCTTTAGGTTGTGGATCGAAACCGTTGGAACCGTATTTTTTACTCAGTAAGGGGCCAGGAATAATAAAGGCCATTTTGGAATGTTTATTATTATATTTTAATAATTCTTTATTTTATATGGCAATTTGTTATACCAACATTTGTAGCAACCAGCAATGTGGTGTTATTAGCAACATTGCATTTCTCAAGAAGTAAAATAATATAAGAAATGGGTGAACGAGAAATAGTACGAATAGCTAAACTTCCAAATACGTAGACAAAATTTTAATTTGAAGGAAAGCATTGGTAATATTCATTCCAGAAATGGGGAATCTTACCCTTGAAATACCTAAATCAAACCAATTATTCAGCCTTACTTTAGTGAATAACATATAACATACATATAAGTAGAGAAAGAACTTATACTCCTTTTCGTCCTAAGCAATTCACGTGAATTTATTCAAAAAAAACAAACAATTTTTTTTTAGGAGAATTAACATTTCTAGACGGGTGAATTTTTGAAAAATTACAGGATTAAAGGTTAAGCACAACATTAAGGCACAACCAGGTTAAGTATGACCTCATGTATAACGATTGAATGATTTATTCGAATTTTCTTGGGAAAATCCTGAAAGCTAGCACCATAATAACGCATATAATAAGTTGTCATTGGGCCTAAGCTACCTTGGAAGCTAACAGCATAAGTATTCATATACAACACCACTGGTTCTACCCGAAAAATATTTCAACCATATATGGTAAATGGCTGGAACAGGAACACGCAGAATTCATTGGGACAGAGACATTGCTAAAATGAAATAACATATATAAGATACTCATCCTGTTGCTATATAAAACCAAAGTAACAAAAATAATAAATCAGTTCTAAATAAAAATGTTATTAAAGCTTGGTTATAAAAGTTTTATCATTCTGTTAAAAGCATAACAATGCGAGATTTGTGTTTTTATTGCAAGTCGGTGCAGAGCTGACAAAAAAAAATGACCAGACCATCAGATAAATCTGTCAAGGTAAGCTCTAAATAAACAAAAATTAAATTTATAACACAAAAATTCAGTAAACCAAATAAATTAAATTAATGAAACGAAACAAATTAATTGCGTATACACATATATACAAAATACATTTATTCTAGTATTTTTCATTTTTTCCACATAATTTTCCAAAAAGCTCATAAATAAAATTTTATTATAATTAATTTTAATTTACATTATTAATGATATTATAAGCGATTTATATAATCAACACCAATAATAACCAGTAACCAGTAAAAATTCTCGCCAAACCAACAGATTTAACCCTAAAACACACAAAATATGATTTTGAACGACGACGGTGCGCTATATAAAAGGCAGTAAAAGCACCAGCTAAAAAAAAAAAAAAAAGTCGGATAGCAAAAGCACCAACAAAATTTCTTCCATACTGTCACCCAAATTTTATATATTTTCGTTTGGATATACCATGTGCGTTTAATGGGATTATTAATTCTGTTTCCACAACAACAACAAAAAAAAAAAATTAAATCGAAAAACGGTCTATATTGTGTGGCTTTTTTTCGGAAAATGTATGAAAATGAAGAATTTTTTTTTTGCTGTATGCTCTCATTTGGTTTTGTTAATCCCGTTCAACAGCACAGTACTATACACATACGCATTTATATGAATACACGCAGACACAATACAGAAATAAAAAAAAAGAAGAAATTGTCGATAACCAACAGGAAAGTGAAATACACAAAAAGCATAAACGGAACTGTATGGGGTAGTAGAGAATACAACAGTACAGTATAGGGTAAAAAATAAAATAAAAAGGGTTAATGGATATATTTATTGATATTACGCCATAATGATGTAATAAAAGGATAAATTTTTATCTCTGCTCATAATTTTTTATTTCGTATTACAATACATAGTTTTCTATTTTGAGGGTGGGTGGTGGTAGTGGGGGGAGGGGAGGGGAGGGTGTTATGTTTGCGTGCGTGTAGCATAACCGATTAAAATGTTTGGTCAACAATCAAAATTGCAATTGTCACGTCCAGGGATAGAATTTTTATTTTTATTTTTTTATTCGATTTGTGTTAAATGGTATCTATAAAACCACACTCATAGGCGAATAATTTTCATTTATTAAACCAAATTAAGTGTAAGCGGTAAAATGTCGTTTCTTAACAATTTTGGTAATCCAATAGAAAAGTAGTAGTATTGCGATAATATATAAGAAACGGAAGATAAGCTCTACTGAATTTGAACAAATTGAAAATGGTGTTACAAAATTACCAGCTTTTGTGGTATGAACAATTTTTGCTTGTATAGTTGAGAGACAATATAACAGACACCGCTGAAGATCACTTTGAATTCAATTTATCCAAGGACTGCCTTAAACAAAATTAAATTGTATTATAATGTTTTGTTGCGTATACTGAGAATTTTAACACAAATTAGTTAAGACAATTTATTACGTTCTGAAAAAATTAGAGCGTTATTTTTATTTCTTATAAACAATAGCGTATATAAATACATATAACAAAAACCACAAAATAATAAATTAAATATCGAAAAAAATAATAATAATTTGGTTTAGTACGTTTACTACGTCATTGATCATTGTCGTGCTAAAAAAATGCTCCAATTTTTTTTGGATTTAAATAAACGTTCAAATAATGTACCATTCAAAAATGATTCGATTTATGGCCGGGTCATTCTATTTCGAAATATCTTTCGTATATTTTTCTATGAATTACAATTATGTCGACTAACAGACCCCCCAAGGCAGAGATTTGAGCTAAAGTTAATGAAATCCATTAAATTTTACAATACGAAAAAATGCGTAATATGTCCCAAAAAATTCTTTAAATTCTTTATTCTTCTAAATTCTTTAAATGTAAAATTACTGATAAAACCCATGGATTGGTGAATAATAAAATAGAAATTCTTTAAAGCAAAACATAAAATTTTAAATGGTTGGAGCATAACAAAATTATAAAATATTCTTATTTCAAATAAATAAAACTGAAATTCAGAAATCACATGAAATTTTTAAATTCATGAATTCTTTAAATTCGGAAAATTTAGAGATTTCATAAATACTTAATATTAGTTATTTTATATAATTCGAATAAATCCCAGAATATTTTTAAAATTCATAAAATGTATAAATTTAAATTGCAATTCCTTAAAATGCAGAAACTTTCATAAAATACATAATATTCGTAAAATTAATAAAACCCAAAATTTTTAAATGTTAAAACTTTAAATGCATAAAACTTATATTTTTTAAAAGTGATTTAAATTATTAAATTATATGTACATAATTTAAATAGATTAAATACCTTTGAAGATTCTCAAAATTTTGAAGAGCCAAAAATTTAATAGAAACTGTTAAATGTTAAAATTTCAAAAAACAAAAGTATATAAAGTTTATTAAACTCGTAAAAAACTTCTTAAATTCATGAATTCTTTAAACTTATTAAATTCCTTAAATCCAGAAAGTTCAGAGAATTCATAAAATAATGAAACTAATGAATTTTTTAAATTCAAAATTTTTTTAAAACTAATTGCAAGTTTATTAGACCTATAGAAACAACAGAAAATTTTTAAAATTCATAAAATTTAAGTATTTTAAATGAATTAATAAATTATAATATGTATTAAAATTTTTTAAAATTTATTAAAAATTCGAAAAATTGATAAATAAATAAAAACAGTGTTTAAAGGTATATGGCTCTAACGGTTTCGATCCTGGGCTTGGTCTTCATACTGTCTCAGACAGGAATGGGCGTTTACGCGTCATCTATTATTTTCTACGTGTCGACAACCCGTAGAAAACGTCGACAACGTAGACAACGCCGATAATGTAGACAATTCCTATAATGATTTTGTGAATTATTTCTAAACTATACGGTGACCTTTAAGATCAATGCCAAACAACGATATAAAGTGTTTTAAAATAGTATATAAGGTTTCAGTGTAGATAGAACAGGTCATAAAAATAGGAAACATTTATGATGAAATTCTTTACAAGAATATGATAACTTACATTAAAATTAATTCGGAGATCTCATGCCGGTAACTCGAATTCGATTATAAGAGCTACAAAGTTATTAAAAGTCAAATCGTTCAGATAAACAGAACTTTGTCCGCTAAATGTGCCAGACAGCTCTATTGCCATTCAATATGCTGAGTTTTATCACAATCGATCAACAAATAGCTTAATCCCCATCTAATAGTTTAAATCTTAGAACATTATGTAACGATCTTCGGTACCGTAAGTTGGTCGGAAACGGCATCAGGAAAAATCATCCGATTAAATGTTGGATCGTTAACAGAAAATTTGTTTTATTTACTAAACGAATTTGATAGCGGTTGTTCGTTGCCAGCTATGACTCAGTGGTGGGGGTGGGTGATATTTTCAAATGTTTAGTAAATCTAGCTTTAACCGCTATATTAAAAGAAAATGAAATGTTTGGTGGGACCTGAAGAAAGATATTGAGGCAGGCAATGATACTTACCTTATGTTGACCACATACTGATACTGCTACATTCTCGTCCAAAACTGGTTAATTATCTCATCCTGAAACACTTAATTTCACGAGAGAGAAAAAAACAACAACAAGTAGAAATTTCATAACGAAGCAAGCTAAAATCGAAAGATCGTTAATGTGGCGCCCAATCACTGGCTTCCGTTTTATTTTATTATCATATTTTACATTTCAATTTCCAACCTTATGTTTTGCAATGATAGTAAATTTCTGATACCAAATATTTCAGTTCAATTATATGTTTCATTCAATCCATATTCGCATCTGTCTCCATTTTTAAATGTCGATCCAGATGTTAGTTACTTATATGGATTAAATATATATTGCTTTTGGATCCGTTATTTCTTGGGTTTATTTCTCAGATTTGAATGCGCACTAAGTTCCATGTTATATATGTTGATTTTAGGTGTGGAATTCGGAACTGTGGATGAACCCATGATAACTAAATTACGGAAATCGCATTAATTCCAAATGAAATTTCATTTGTTGATTTTAATGTTCGAACTTATTTCTGTAATTATGTTATGTTCAAATCGCTTAAATGGTCCTATTCGCAAATATTTCCATCAACAGATGTTGACTTATTTGTATGTTTAAATAGAACCATCCGCTCATTCTGTTTTTTTTATATAATCATCCGGCACGCAGGCAATGATACTTCCTAGCTTATATATATATATATATATATATATATGTGTAAGCTTTCTGACAGTGATGGAAAATTAATGGGTATTTATCACCTAAAAGATATTAAAATTTGAACATTTTTGGAATTGTTTTGTTTACCTAAAGTATTTCTCTTCTAATGGCCCGGCAAAGACCCATCTCAGGGGCAGGTCGTCCCCACGATTTGTAACGAGTCTTCGCTACAATGGTTGCATGGGTGGATCACCCCTGATGATTAATTATTTTTTTTAAATGTATTGGTATAATATTTACGGCTTTGCGATTACCAATTACAAAAAGCCAAGCTTAATTGATACAACATCCGATCTCAAATTGAGAGAGAGAAATTTCTAACAGTTTTTGAAAGAGGTATAAAAGATGATTTTTGTCATCACACGGGGAGTTCGTTTTTGGTGCTTGAGTAATTAAAAGTCGACAAAAACGATGTATTTCCATTTAAATAAGATAAAATAATTTATTTATTTGTTTAATTTTTTTTGCCTATTTATTTAAAAGTTAAATTCTATATATATATGTTTACAAATAAATTTGAATTTTTTGTGGAGCATTAAACAAAAAGTATTCTTGTGATAATTATAAGTGTTTAAGATAAATTAATAAATGTTAAATTATAATAATAAACTATGTATATTCTGTTCTGCTATATTTATACGGTGATTTAAGTATTTAAAAAAAAATATATATATACATATATATATATATATATATATATATAATAAACTATAATAATATAAACAAATTGTGTATGTGAAAGTTCACAGGTGGACAATTTGAACGGTAATTGAATGGCCGTTGTCATGTTCTGTGGTTTTTTTAAGAGGAATGGTTTTTGAATTTCCATTCTCACAATAATAAAAATGTGATGTGACTATTTTAATAATATACTCGTATATATATAATATAGTAATATATTGAACAACTCATATCTAAATTCAAAAAAAAAAATAATAATAATAATAATAATATAATAATAATAATATTAATAATAGTGCGCTATAAACTATGTATTCCAAATAAATATTTTGATTAAAAATTAAGTACAATATTCGTATGTTAAAATAAATGGGACAGTGAAATTCTAATTAAACTATAAATATAAACCGTTGAACGAAACTTAAATTGCATAATTTTAAAACACATTATTACGTGATATTAGCGAGCATCACACCAGAAATCCCATTTTAGAAAACCCAAATATTTTATATTTTTTATACTTGGATTTGATTGTGCCAATTTGTGCCTCTCGCTAAAAAAATTGTGCATAGTATACTTTAAGAAATACGAAGGGTTTTCTGACGTGATTATCACACCAGAAAACCCATAATATTCCTTTAATAAATTACTTACATTTCTTAATATATTTCGGTTGTGCCACATTGTGCATCACTAAATTATTTTGCCCTACACTATATAATGACTAGAATAGGCCAAAATCGGCCAACTGGAAACGCAATACATCTCAATATAAATGTTTTATGATCAAGACACAAAAAAGATTTTAAAAAACCCAACTTTTAACACTGAACTAACTGAAACAAACTATAATCCACATTTCAGCCCAGTATCGCGTTTGTGCATACTCCAAATTGGCTAGAATCTGCGTTTTCTGGAATAGTTGTATGGATTTTCTGGAATAGTTGTATGATTTTTGGAAAACCCAACTTTTATCACGGAACTAATTGAAACAGGATATAATACACAATTTGGCCCAGTATCGTGTATGTGCATACTCTACATTGGCTAGAATCGGCCATAGAGTATTCAGAAAATATCAAATTTATGGCTTTCTGGAGTAGTTGTATGAATGATTTCTGGAAAACCCAACTTTTATCATGGAACTAATTGAAACATATCCTGATACACAATTTGGCCCAGTATCGCGTTTGTGCATACTCTACATTGGCTAGAATCTGCCATAGAGTATCCAGAAAATATCAAATTTATGGTTTTCTGGAGTAGTTGTATGGATGATTTCTGGAAAACCCAACTTTTATAACGGAACTAATTGAAACAGATCCTAATTCACAATTTGGCTCAGTATTGCGTTTGTGCATACTCTACATTGGTTAGAATCGGCCATAGAGTATTCAGAAAATATCAAATTTATGGCTTTCTGGAGTAGTTGTATGAATGATTTCTGGAAAACCCAACTTTTATCATGGAACTAATTGAAACATATCCTGATACACAATTTGGCCCAGTATCGCGTTTGTGCATACTCTACATTGGCTAGAATCGGCCATAGAGTATCCAGAAAATATCAAATTTATGGTTTTCTGGAGTAGTTGTATGGATGATTTCTGGAAAACCCAACTTTTATAACGGAACTAATTGAAACAGATCCTAATTCACAATTTGGCTCAGTATTGCGTTTGTGCATACTCTACATAGGCTAGAATCGGCCATAGAGTATCAAGAAAATATCAAATTTATGGTTTTCTGGAGTAGTTGTATGGATGATTTCTGGAAAACCCAACTTTTATCACGGAACTAATTGAAACCGATCCTAATACACAATTTGACCCAGTATCGCGTTTGTGCATACTCCTCATTGGCTAGAATCGGCCATAGAGTATCCAGAAAATATAAAATCTACGGTTTTCTGGAGTAGTTGTATGGATGATTTCTGGAAAACCCAACTTTTATAACGGAACTAATTGAAATATATCCTGATACACAATTTGGCACAGTATTGCATTTGTGCATACTCTACATTGGCTAGAATCGGCCATAGAGTATTCAGAAAATATCAAATTTATGGCTTCCTGGAGTAGTTGTATGAATGATTTCTGGAAAACCCAACTTTTATCACGGAACTAATTGAAACAGATCCTAATACAAAATTTAACCCAGTATTGCCGTTGTGCATACTCTACATTGGCTAGAATCGGCCATAGAGTATTCAGAAAATATCAAATTTACGGTTTTCTGGAGTAGTTGTATGGATAATTTCTGGAAAACCCAACTTTTATAACGGAACTAATTGAAACAGATCCTAATACACAATTTGGCTCAGTATTGCGTTTGTGCATACTCTACATTGGCTAGAATCGGCCATAGAGTATTCAGAAAATATCAAATTTATGGTTTTCTGGAGTAGTTGTATGGATGATTTCTGGAAAACCCAACTTTTATTACGGAACTAATTGAAACAGATCCTAATACACAATTTGGCCCAGTATCGCGTTTGTGCATACTCTACATTGGCTAGAATCGGCCATAGAGTATTCAGAAAATATCAAATTTATGGCTTCCTGGAGTAGTTGTATGAATGATTTCTGGAAAACCCAATTATTATCAAGGAATTTATTGGAACATATCCTAATACACAATTTGGCCCAGTATCGCGTTTGTACATATTCTACATTGGCTAGAATCGGCCATAGAGTATCCAGAAAATATCAAATTTACGGGTTTCTGGAGTAGTTGTATGGATGATTTCTGGAAAACCCAACTTTTACCACGGAACTAATTGAAACATATCCTAATACACAATTTGGCCCAGATCCGCGTTTGTGCATACTCTACATTGGCTAGAATCGGCCATAGAGTATCCAGAAAATATAAAATTTATGGTTTTCTGGAGTAGTTGTATGGATGATTTCTGGAAAACCCAACTTTTATCACGGAATTAATTGAAACATATCCTAATACACAATTTGGCCCAGTATCGCGTTTGTGCATACTCTACATTGGCTAGAATCGGATAGAGTATCCAGAAAATATCAAATTTACGGTTTTCTGGAGTAGTTGTATGGATGATTTCTGGAAAACCCAACTTTTATCACGGAACTAATTGAAACAGACCCTAATACATAAATTAACCCAGTATTGCGTTTGTGCATACTCTACATTGGCTAGAATCGGCCATAGAGTATTCAGAAAATATCAAATTTACGGTTTTCTTGAGTAGTTGTATGGATGATTTCTGGAAAATCCATTTTTTATCACGGAACTAATTGAAACATATCCTGATACACAATTTGGCCCAGTATTGCGTTTGTGCATACTCAACATTGGCTAGAATCGGCCATAGAATATCCAGAAAATATCAAATTTACGGTTTTCTGGAGTAGTTGTATGGATGATTTCTGGAAAACCCAACTTTTATAACGGAACTAATTGAAACATATCCTAATACACAATTTGGCACAGTATTGCGTTTGTGCATACTCTACATTGGCTAGAATCGGCCATAGAGTATCCAGAAAATATCAAATTTACGGTTTTTTGGAGTAGTTGTATGGATGATTTCTGGAAAACCCAACTTTTATCACGGAACTAATTGAAACAGATCCTAATACATAATTTAACCCAGTATTGCGTTTGTGCATACTCTACATTGGCTAGAATCGGCCATAGAGTATTCAGAAAATATCAAATTTACGGTTTTCTTGAGTAGTTGTATGGATGATTTCTGGAAAACCCAACTTTTATAACGGAACTAATTGAAACAGATCCTAATACAAAATTTAACCCAGTATTGCCGTTGTGCATACTCTACATTGGCTAGAATCGGCCATAGAGTATCCAGAAAATATCAAATTTACGGTTTTCTGGAGTAGTTGTATGGATGATTTCTGGAAAACCCAACTTTTATCACGGAACTAATTGAAACATATCTTAATACACAATTTGGTTCAGTATCGCGTTTGTGCATACTCTACATTGGCTAGAATCGGCCATAGAGTATCCAGAAAATATCAAATTTATGGTTTTCTAATTCACAGTTTGTGTATTCTCGATCTCTGAAAGGAGAGCCACCATATGGTAGGCGCAGAGGTCGTTGCAGGCGACGATGTCTCTACGGTGTAGAGAATGACTTGGCTTCTTCAGGTTGTCTAGGACAGTATGAAGACCAAGCCCAGGATAGAATCCGTTGGAGCTAGATTGTTGACTCAGTAAGGGGCCAGTAATGGCCTTTAGACACTGTTTACTATTATTATTATCCAGAAAATATCTTTAGAAAATACAGTTTGTACACTTAACTTTATACTAATATTTCTTTGATAAACGTGTATTATTTTTTTCCTTGTAGTCTATTAAAATTATAAAACATAATAAAATTTTGGATTCTTATATATTATGGTGTTTTTTCGGTTTACGGGATTTTCTTTTCATAGAATTGACGTTATTACAAAACAACGAAAACGGGACCGCTTGAGTATTAAAATAGTGAGAGTAACGATATTTATAAAACAGAAAGAGTAGTAGTGTAGTGTCAGTATTGTGTATTCAGTATATATGTTATAATATTATTCGTTATTCGCTTTCTTATTTTCATATAGTAGTTTTCTTATATGAAATTTAAAAAATAATTATTAATTTGGAGACAGAATTATTTTGAATTAATACAATTATAATTGATTTTATTAGACTTTTAAAAGTGACTTAATATTAAGTTGAATTTATTAAAACCGTATTATTAATTATTATTTTAAGAATTTTTGTTTAATAATTTTGGTTTTTATAAGTATTATTACATAAAATAAAAATACGATTTTCCTGTTTTGATATATTTTATTTTTTAATTACTTTCTCAAATAATTTATTTAAAATGGCAGGAGTAACTGCTAATAGAAAAGTTGTTGATTGGGAAGAAAGGTGTATCGTATTTAATCAATATCGCGAACAATGGTTCAAAAATGGTTCAGTTGCTCCAAGGACCGATCCAGTTTATAAGGAAATTGGTCATATTTTACAGATTTCTCCAAAAAATGTACATATCTCATTAAAACGTGCTATAAACACCCAACAAATTCAATTGAGTAATGAATATTATAAAACAGATCCAAAATATAATGGCGACATGAGCGACGATAGTAACTCAAACGACTCATATGATGATCATCCAAATACAACTGATGCCGAATCTTCTTATGAAAATAACACCGCAACGTCACTAACCCAATTTGAAATTTTTAATAATCCAAAACAGGTTTTATTTGAACCGGAGTTTAGATTCGTAAGGGATGGTGATCGTAAACGGATTAAACAATTTCTACCAATTGGATGGACTGACGAAATGTACAATCTAATTCAATCGAAAATTAAATTAGGATGCAATTGGAGTTTTAAAGGTGGAGTTGGTGGTGGTGGTGAGATAAAATGTTTTGCTTATTGTTCCCAATCCGGTTGTTCCAACAAAATAAATATAGTAACACGAAACAATCGCAACTCAATATTATTTAAAATTGTAAATTTGAGTATGGAAGTTGAACACTGTTCAAAACGGAAAGTTACTGGAGAGAAAAGGCGAAATTTGGAACTTTTGTTAAGACAACGGAAACCATATAACTTGCGACAAGACATTATTAGAAGCAGCATGAAAGTTGGAGATCTAGAACCTGCTAATATTCCGAAACTACATGCTCTAAGCCAAATTAAATACTTAAATAAAAAGCAAAATCTATTGCATAGTGATCCATTGTGTGCACTTATTTTATTAAAGGAAACAATTTTGTTTAAAAACTCAATAAATGATATTGGTCTAGATCCATTTTATATTTTTTATATAACAGAATTACAAATTAATTTATTTAAATCTGATTTAAAAAAGTATTCTTCCATCAGCATAGATAGTACAGGGTCCCTTATTGAACCCCCCCTTGGCAAAATTGACCAAACCAAAGCGAAACATATTTTTTTATATTGTATATTTTCCAAATCAATTGGTACAAGAGTTAGTGTTCCCGTATGTCAAATGTTATCGCAAAAACATACAGCTCTATTTATTTCGTATTGGCTCAAAACTTGGCGCAGTCAAGTAGCTGGAATACCAAATGAGATATGTGTGGATGATTCTCCCGCCTTACTTTTAGCCATTATTAATTCATTTACATGTTTCAACAACATAAAAGAATATTTAAAGCAATGCTTTAAAGTATTAAATAAAATATCTCATGATATACCGGCTATTTTTGTTCGTTTGGACAGATCGCATTTTGTCAAACTATTACATAGAGCTTCATGTTTTACCAAGCTAAATATTAGAGTTAGACAATTTTATTTAAAGATATTTGGATTAATCATAAAAACTACGGATTATAATGAAGTGAAAACAATTATAAAACTTATGTTTACAGTTCTTTTAAGCAGCTGTGATGGTCCAGATACTGTTTGTGAACTAGCTCGTAACACACTGCTAGATATGGTAGCAACATCTTGTGAAGAAACTGAGGCACAATTTGAAACAACCAGTGGCGAATTCAGTAATATCAATATTGAAATTATAAATGAAATTGGTCTGTTTCCATTTCTTAACGATTTGGACAGCTCACTAGATTTGACTCACAATGGTAGAGAGAATCTTTATTTCGAACCATCTATTGCTAGTGATTTAAAGAAATTTTTAAATACTTTGCCGCTATGGAGTGGTGTTATGGTACCAGTATTCAAATCTCCATACGTATATGCCACCTCTTCAGATGTGGAAAGTGGTTTTAATATTTTAAAAAATATTGTAACTGAAAATGTAAAAAAACCAATGCGTGTCGATGAATTCATTAATTTACATTTAAACCAAATTCAAGCTTGTATTTTAGAATCTAATTCTCAAAAAATGCAAGCTTCTCTAACCAATGAACGAGAACGAGAGCAACCTATTCAACCTTGTAATGAGGAAGAATTAAATAAGGATGAACTTACCGATTCATATCAAGGCATCGAAGAAAATTGGCGTAATAAAAACCCTACAGGTAAAGCACACAATACACACATTTTCAAAACTGCTAACCGTAGATCTAAAAACTCTATATTAAATAATCATGTAAGAAAACTTGAAATAAAATATCATGGTAAAGAAATATTACCAAATACATTCACTAATAATAAAAGATTACCATCTATTTATATGTACAATATGTGTGCATTCAATAGCATCGCCCATTCAATTGGAGCATCGGCTGTCGATTATCCGATCCTTAAAACAATTTTCAATGAAAATATTGCTAGAGACTCCAGTTTCTTCACATTTTTAAAAGCTTTTAATGAAAACGGCAATACACAACAAGTAAAGTTAATGCGAGAAAAAATATTGTTGGCAAATTTCAAAACAAAAGTAATTGGAGATAATATGGTCGGAGTAGATTGTTGGTCCTCACCGCAGGAAATTATGTTAAAATATTATTTTGATACACAGTGTAGTGGATTCGTGATGTATAAATGTATCAAATGTGTGACGAAACAAAAAATTGTAACGCTACGAATAATACCACTTGCAATGAATCCAATTGAAGTTAGTATAAAAAACCTGCAAGGGGCTATAAAAATAAAGGAAGTCCAGTTTTGTTCTTGTGGAAACCAATATCAAAGTGATATAACGTTGAGCCATCTCATAACATTTGATGTTGAATCTCAAGCAAATTTACGAATTGACGATCTCGACGAAATACCACAAACAATAAAAATTGGGGAGAAATCATTTAAAATTATGTCTGTAGTGGCTCGTTCAATTGATATTCCGCACTTTCTATGTTATGTATTCAGGAAAGATGAACTATTTCATCTATATGATGACCAAAAGAAAGAGCCTGAAATAGTTCAAAGTAAACCTCGGTTTAAAGCTACAACACTATTTTATTTAGAAAATTGAAATTTTGATAAAATTAATTAGTTCAGCATAAAAAAGTATGAAAAAAAAGATAAAAACTGAAAAAACACAAAAAAAACAACAAAAAAACTAAACTAAAAATAAAAATAACAAAAAAAAAAATACAAAAAAACATAAAATACAAAAAAATGTTTACAGGAAACTGTAAAACAAAGGGAAGTAATTATGACCGCCTCCACGTGGTGCTTCTTGGGTAATGCTAAATGGTCACAATATAAGATAAAATTTCTGAAAATAGTTAATACATTTATTCCAGAAAACCGTCAGTATGACACATTCAGGATATACTATGGCAAATTCAAGTCAATATAAAGTATGAACAAACGCGATACTGGGCCAAAATGTGTTTAATAGTCTGTTCAGCGATACAACTACTCCAGAAAACCATAAATTTAATATTTTCTGGATACTCTATGGCTGATTCTAGCCAATGTAGAGTATGCACAAACGCAATACTGAGCCAAATTGTGTATTAGGATATGTTTCAATTAGTTCCGTGATAAAAGTTGGATTTTCCAGAAATCATCCATACAACTACTCCAGAAAACCATAAATTTGATATTTTCTGGATACTATGGCCGATTCTAGCCAATGTAGAGGATGCACAAACGCGATACTGGGCCAAATTATGTATTAGGATATGTTTCAATTAGTTCCGTGATAAAAGTTGGATTTTCCAGAAATCATCCATACAACTACTCCAGAAAACCATAAATTTAATATTTTCTGGATACTCTATGGCCGATTCTAGCCAATGTAGAGCATGCACAAACGTAATATAGGGCCAAATTGTGTATTAGGATATGTTACAATTAGTTGCGTTATATAAGTTGGATTTTCCAGAAATCATCCATACAACTACTCCAGAAAACCGTAAATTTGATATTTTCTGGATACTCTATGGCCGATTCTAGCCAATACTGAGTATGCACAAACGCAATACTAGATTAAATTATGTATTAGGATCTGTTTCAATTAGTTCCGTGATAAAAGTTGGGTTTTCCAGAAATCATCCATACAACTACTCCAGAAAACCGTAAATTTGATATTTTCTGGATACTCTATGGCCGATTCTAGCCAATGTAGAGTATGTACAAACGTAATACTGGAATAAATTATGTATTAGGATCTGTTTCAATTAGTTCCGTGATAAAAGTTGGGTTTTCCAGAAATCATCCATACAACTACTCCAGAAAACCGTAAATTTGATATTTTCTGGATACTCTATGGCCGATTCTAGCCAATGTAGAGTATGCACAAACGCGATACTGGGCCAAATTGTGTATTAGGATATGTTCCAATTAATTCCTTGATAAAAAATGGGTTTTCCAGAAATCATCCATACAACTACTCCAGAAAACCTTAAATTTGATATTTTCTGGATATTCTATGGCCGATTCTAGCCAATGTAGAGTATGCACAAACGCGATACTGGGCCAAATTGTGTATTAGGATATGTTTCAATTAATTCCTTGATAAAAAATGGGTTTTCCAGAAATCATCCATACAACTACTCCAGAAAACCGTAAATTTGATATTTTCTGGATACTCTATGGCCGATTCTAGCCAATGTAGAGTATGCACAAACGCAATACTAGATTAAATTATGTATTAGGATCTGTTTCAATTAGTTCCGTGATAAAAGTTGGGTTTTCCAGAAATCATCCATACAACTACTCCAGAAAACCGTAAATTTGATATTTTCTGGATACTCTATGGCCGATTCTAGCCAATGTAGAGTATGCACAAACGTAATACTGGAATAAATTATGTATTAGGATCTGTTTCAATTAGTTCCGTGATAAAAGTTGGGTTTTCCAGAAATCATCCATACAACTACTCCAGAAAACCGTAAATTTGATATTTTCTGGATACTCTATGGCCGATTCTAGCCAATGTAGAGTATGCACAAACGCGATAGTGGGCCAAATTGTGTATTAGGATATGTTTCAATTAATTCCGTGATAAAAGTTGGGTTTTCCAGAAATCATCCATACAACTACTCCAGAAAACCGTAAATTTGATATTTTCTGGATACTCTATGGCCGATTCTAGCCAATGTAGAGTATGCACAAACGCGGATCTGGGCCAAATTGTGTATTAGGATCTGTTTCAATTAGTTCCGTGGTAAAAGTTGGGTTTTCCAGAAATCATCCATACAACTACTCCAGAAAACCGTAAATTTGATATTTTCTGGATACTCTATGGCCGATTCTAGCCAATGTAGAGTATGCACAAACGCGATACTGGTCCAAATTGTGTATTAGGATATGTTCCAATAAATTCCTTGATAATAATTGGGTTTTCCAGAAATCATTCATACAACTACTCCATGAAGCCATAAATTTGATATTTTCTGAATACTCTATGGCCGATTCTAGCCAATGTAGAGTATGCACAAACGCGATACTGGGCCAAATTGTGTATTAGGATCTGTTTCAATTAGTTCCGTTATAAAAGTTGGGTTTTCCAGAAATCATCCATACAACTACTCCAGAAAACCATAAATTTGATATTTTCTGAATACTCTATGGCCGATTTTAGCCAATGTAGAGTATGCACAAACGCAATACTGAGCCAAATTGTGTATTAGGATCTGTTTCAATTAGTTCCGTTATAAAAGTTGGGTTTTCCAGAAATTATCCATACAACTACTCCAGAAAACCTTAAATTTGATATTTTCTGGATACTCTATGGCCGATTCTAGCCAATGTAGAGTATGCACAAACGCGATACTGGGCCAAATTGTGTATCAGGATATGTTTCAAGTAGTTCCGTGATAAAAGTTGGGTTTTCCAGAAATCATCCATACAACTACTCCAGAAAACCGTAAATTTGATATTTTCTGGATACTCTATGGCCGATTCTAGCCAATGTAGAGTATGCACAACGGCAATACTGGGTTAAATTTTGTATTAGGATCTGTTTCAATTAGTTCTGTGATAAAAGTTGGGTTTTCCAGAAATCATTCATACAACTACTCCAGAAAGCCATAAATTTGATATTTTCTGAATACTCTATGGCCGATTCTAGCCAATGTAGAGTATGCACAAATGCAATACTGGGCCAAATTGTGTATCAGGATATGTTCCAATTAGTTCCTTTATAAAAGTTGGGTTTTCCAGAAATCATCCATACAACTACTCCAGAAAACCGTAGATTTTATATTTTCTGGATACTCTATGGCCGATTCTAGCCAATGAAGAGTATGCACAAACGCGATACTGGGTCAAATTGTGTATTAGGATCTGTTTCAATTAGTTCCGTGATAAAAGTTGGGTTTTCCAGAAATCATCCATACAACTACTCCAGAAAACCATAAATTTGATATTTTCTTGATACTCTATGGCCGATTCTAGCCAATGTAGAGTATGCACAAATGCAATACTGAGCCAAATTGTGAATTAGGATCTGTTTCAATTAGTTCCGTTATAAAAATTGGGTTTTCCAGAAATCATCCATACAACTACTCCAGAAAACCATAAATTTGATATTTTCTGGATACTCTATGGCCGATTCTAGCCAATGTAGAGTATGCACAAACGCGATACTGGGCCAAATTGTGTATCAGGATATGTTTCAATTAGTTCCATGATAAAAGTTGGGTTTTCCAGAAATCATTCATACAACTACTCCAGAAAGCCATAAATTTGATATTTTCTGAATACTCTATGGCCGATTCTAGCCAATGTAGAGTATGCACAAATGCAATACTGGGCCAAATTGTGTATCAGGATATGTTCCAATTAGTTCCGTTATAAAAGTTGGGTTTTCCAGAAATCATCCATACAACTACTCCAGAAAACCGTAGATTTTATATTTTCTGGATACTCTATGGCCGATTCTAGCCAATGAAGAGTATGCACAAACGCGATACTGGGTCAAATTGTGTATTAGGATCTGTTTCAATTAGTTCCGTGATAAAAGTTGGGTTTTCCAGAAAGCATCCATACAACTACTCCAGAAAACCATAAATTTGATATTTTCTTGATACTCTATGGCCGATTCTAGCCAATGTAGAGTATGCACAAACGCAATACTGAGCCAAATTGTGAATTAGGATCTGTTTCAATTAGTTCCGTTATAAAAATTGGGTTTTCCAGAAATCATCCATACAACTACTCCAGAAAACCATAAATTTGATATTTTCTGGATACTCTATGGCCGATTCTAGCCAATGTAGAGTATGCACAAACGCGATACTGGGCCAAATTGTGTATCAGGATATGTTTCAATTAGTTCCATGATAAAAGTTGGGTTTTCCAGAAATCATTCATACAACTACTCCTGAAAGCCATAAATTTGATATTTTCTGAATACTCTATGGCCGATTCTAGCCAATGTAGAGTATGCACAAACACGATACTGGGCCAAATTGTGTATTATATTCTGTTTCAATTAGTTCCGTGATAAAAGTTGGGTTTTCCAAAAATCATACAACTATTCCAGAAAATCCATACAACTATTCCAGAAAACGCAGATTCTAGCCAATGTGGAGTATGCACAAACGCGATACTGGGCCGAAATGTGGATTATAGTTTGTTTCAGTTAGTTCAGTGTTAAAAGTTGGGTTTTTTGAAATCTTTTTTGTGTCTTGATCATAAAACATTTATATTGAGATGTATTGCGTTTCCAGTTGGCCGATTTTGGCCTATTCTAGTCATTATATAGTGTAGGGCAAAATAATTTAGTGATGCACAATGTGGCACAACCGAAATATATTAAGAAATGTAAGTAATTTATTAAAGGAATATTATGGGTTTTCTGGTGTGATAATCACGTCAGAAAACCCTTCGTATTTCTTAAAGTATACTATGCACAATTTTTTTAGCGAGAGGCACAAATTGGCACAATCAAATCCAAGTATAAAAAATATAAAATATTTGGGTTTTCTAAAATGGGATTTCTGGTGTGATGCTCGCGTGATATTAGTATCTCGTAAGATGTCATGTTATATTATCATGACCAACATCTTCACCGTGTATCCGGTATCAATGTCGACCAGCTGTTTATAATACAAGTAATACTATTTAATTATTGTTAGAAAAAAATTTATAATATTTATTTTTCATAATTTATATATTTATTCTAATATTATACCTTTATATTTATATTTTATGATTTAAGCTATTTTTTTGATACGACTTAAGAATTTCTTTTTTTTTACGTCTTAATTATTATCATTAGTTTTATGAAACTAACCTACACTAACATAAATAATTTGATTTAAAAGTCTAATGGGTCTACATTTTTTTTTTTGTTGTTAATTAATTTTTATTTATTTAAGTTGATTTTCATAATTTTTTTTTCTTGCAATCTTATTCTCAAATAAATAAAATTATAAGTGTATAGAAAATTTGTACAGTTAAAGAATGTGACTTTAATTCAAAATCGATCCACCATTAACGATCTTTCGATTTTCGCTTGTTTCGTTATGAAATTTCTACTTGTTGTTGTTTTTCTCTCTCGTAAGTGAAATTTAAGTGTTTCAGGATGAGATAATTAACCAGTTTTGGACGAGGATGTAGCAGTATCAGTATGTGGTCAACATAAGGTAAGTATCATTGCCTGCCTCAATATCTTTCTTCAGGTCCCACCAAACATTTCATTTTCTTTTAATATAGCGGTTAAAGCTAGATTTACTAAACATTTGAAAATATCACCCACCCCCACCACTGAGTCATAGCTGGCAACGAACAACCGCTATCAAATTCGTTTAGTAAATAAAACAAATTTTCTGTTAACGATCCAACATTTAATCGGATGATTTTTCCTGATGCCGTTTCCGACCAACTTACGGTACCGAAGATCGTTACAATTATCGTGATAACCGGCTCTGCTTTGCTATGGTTTACCGCGTTTTGAAATGGTGACGATAAATTGTTTGCGATGGACTACTTGCGATGAATTGAACCAAAGTTTTGGCCTGAATAAGCTAGTTTACATTACTCTAAAGACGCAATAAATTGGTACGGGACTAATCAAATCAATGTTATAATGAAAAGAATCCTCGGAAGAATGGCGGATGCGGAATACAATCTCATAGGATGCATTGAACAACATGTGCTTGACTTTATCCGTTATAATAAAATTTGAAATTCAAACCAATCCGAACGTTTAGTGTATACACTTTCTTTTATTAAAGCTATTGGTTATTTTATTTCAACATATATTTCCAAAGTTATACCGTGGAGCAACGAGCTCTGCGCCTACCATATGGTGGCTTGCCTTTCACAGATCGCTGCACAATTAGTTCCGTAGCAGGACGCAGAACGTGTCCAAGCCAGCGTATGCTCGCTGAGATCTTATTTAATGTATAATATCGGGAATCTTCATCAGATCTCTGATTTCGATATTGTACAGAGCTCGGTATGTGCAATCTTTTTTGCGTTTTGGGTCGTAAATCAAGCACGCATGACTCCTCTCTCAAATGTAAGGAGACATCTCTCGTACTCAGCCGTCAGCGCCCAACTTTCACATCCAAACATAACAACGGGCCTGATCAATGCTTCGTAATGCTTCAGCTTCTGGGCACTTGATATAGGTGTTTAGATTTTAGCAGTGGCCTAAAGTGCGACTACCTGCTGCCAGTCGCACTTTAATATTCTCACCCACACTTTATCGTGAGACCCCAAATATTTGAATTTCAAAAATTAATAAAATCTACAAATTTCATAAAAATTATAAAATATAAAAGTGTTAATTGCAAATGTATAAAATTTAAAATATTTATAAAATTCATAAAACTTACAAAATTGAGGAATTCTTTTTTTTCAATGGATTAATGAAATAATATATTATAAAATTTTTGAAATTCATTAAAATTGACATGATACGAAAATTGTAGAATTCAAAAATTTCATAAAACTCATACAAGAATGTTAAAATTTCAAATATTCCGTCGTACTCGTTAAATTCTGGAATTTCATAAAATTTGAAATTCCAAGTTTAAGGATTCTTTAAATTTATGAAATGCAAGAATTAATAGAATTGCATAGAATTAATAAAACCATTTAAGTTTTTTAGTTAATTAATTAATATTACTAATTTGGAATTTTTTAAATTCATTAAAATTAATTAAAACATATAAAATATGTTAAAATTTTAATTTCGTAAGCATGCAATTCATGAAATCCATAAAATTCATAAAACTCATAAAATTTATGTAGTCAACAAAATTCTTTAAAAAACATTATAAAACTTTTTTTAAATTTAAAATTATTATTTCAATTCTACAGACATTCTGAAGAAACCAAGTCGTTCTCTATACCGTGGAGCCATCGTCGCCTGCAACGATTTAAAATGTGTGTATTTTTAATGGATTAATGGATTACAAAAATTATTAAAATTCATAAAATACAAAAAAATCGTAAAACTCATAAAATTCGCGAATTATGTACTTGAAAATTTTTAAATTACATAAAATTACGAACTCCTTAACTTTTAATTTTATAAAAATTATAATATGTTAAAATAAAAATTAAATGTTAACATTTTAAATGCATACTGTATAAAATTCGTAATATCCGTAAAGTACATACAGGAATTCAATGATTTATTAAATTCCTTAAATTAAGACGTATACACTTCAGAAACTCTTAAAGTTTGTAAAATCCACAGAATTCATAAAATGATATTATTAAAAAAATCCATATAACTCATAAAATTCATAATATTTACAAATTTCGTAAATTCATAAAACTTGTAAATGTCATTCAATTTGTTAAATTAATAAAATTTAAGTATTTTAAATAGATTAATGGATTTCAAATATTTTGAAATTCATAAACATTGATAATTTCAAAAAATTGGCATAATTAATAGAATTCATAAAAGTAATAGAATATTAAAATTTCATATGAATAAGCTTATCAAATTTAGAAAACTTGTAAAGTTCGGGAAATTCATAAAATTCAGATTATAAAACAACCCATACAATTCATAAAATTTCATAAGAATTTATAAACGTCACAGCATTAATAAAACCTATAACAATCAAAAAAATTTAAAAAAATCATTAAATAAAAATCTCATAAATTCACGAAGTCCATAAATTTTTAAATTCCTGAAATTAAGATGTATAAAGTATAAAACTTAATAGAATTTATGAAATCGCGAACTTAGAATGAAAAGGTTCTATCTAATATTTTTACACTTTTTGAGGTTAATATCGATTTTACATTTTTCGAGGTCGCAGAATTCAAAAATGTCGTTTAAATTTACTTTACTTTAATATGTTCGAAGTGAAATACAATAGAAAAGTTCTATTTCAATTTATTATACACATCAATTAATTTAACAAGGTTCTAATTACACAGATAGAACCTTTTTCAAAGAAAAATCAAATAAGAATCTAAGTTCTACGTAAACCAATTTATATTAGTCGTGTTTTTTAATTCAAAAATTTTCTTATTTGAATGAAGTTCCGGATAAGAATTTTCTCATTTTTTCAGTAAAATCCAAATGAATTTAATTTTTTATCAATAAATAAGATACATTTAATGTTAAACTACACATTTTAATTCACTATTATCGAAATAAAATAAAATTTAACTTGATTTTTCAATGTTCTGGATAAAACATTGGTTTTTGCAAGTTCGCGATAAATTCATACTACACGAACTCGAAAAAAAAGGAAATTTTAAAAGGAAATATTTTAAACAAATATTTTTCATTGTTTTATGCTTGATACCTGTATTATTTCACAATAGACGTCAAAAAATATAGTTGGATGTTGAAATTTATTCAAATAAATAGAACATAAATTAAATATATTGGTTAAACTAAATAAAATTTCCCAGTATTATTCCCGATGTTCTTATAGAACTTGAAGTTCGGTTAAAAAAAAACGCAAAAAAAAATTTTTCATGAAAACATTTGGTCAATAAGGTTTTTCCCCATTAAGTTTAATATGTAGCGTGTTGCGCATACGCATTTGTGTTGTGAATTTTGTCGGAGAAGGTTGTAATTTTGGTAAGCTGAAATTTTATATTTTATTTTGCTCTACTTTACCTAGAACAAAAATCAAAATTGATGTCGATAGTTAAATGCCAAAACATGCGAGTAAAATAATATTTGAAATAGTGTAAATCTCCGCTATCGAAAATTACAAAATATTCCATGAAAAAATTGTTTTGTTGCTACTTATGACATCTAATTAAAAAGGGATGAACTAAAAAATACACGATATTTAGTTGATTCCGAAACCATTTTTACATCGAAGATACATTTTTGACAATAAATTGATTTGTCAGCTTATCGATATAAAATTGTTTTCAATTAAATTTAGTGGAAAAGTATTGATAAATTTGGTTTGTGAGTGAATGGTTTTTGTCAAAAATTCATCAACTTTGAAACGCAATTGCGAGTAAACTATCGCGAATTTAAAAAAAAGCGTGTGTTACTCGCTTGCAAATATATTTAGCTTTGCTATAAAAAAACAAATTAAGTCAATGCCTAAGTTTATGTGGCCATAAAACGATTTATAAGATACACATGTTTTTGAAAATTGAGTAAAGTAGAGCCTTAATTATCGCAATGTGGTTTTTTGTGTTTAATTACTAGTGATTAATTGTTAATTTTTTAGTGGTTAATTAACATTTTAGAAAAATGAATTCAGAATACATTATTTTGGGAGAATGTAACAGCGGTGGATACTATAGATGTTCCGGTACATTCAAATGTAGTGGCAGTTGAGGTATCAGATAGTCAGTCATGTGAGAATTTAAATGAAGACGGTCGGAATCGCAAAAAAAACAAAAATGAAGCAAATTGGAAGGTACATGTACAGCAGACAATGCGGCAAAAGGAAGAGGAATATATAAATTCAAGGGGAAAATGTATTCCTCAAAAAATGATTAAAAATAATAAAAACTATGAAAACTGTAAGTTTAACTGTGCTACAAAAATTAGTAAAAGTGAAAGGCAATTAATTTTTGTAAATACGATTTTATTTTAAAATGTGCAGGTAAGGTTGAAATTGCGCCTAAAAAAACAGAAGCACAATCAAGCTGCCGAAAAAAGCTTTCGGTTATTATCTTGAAATAAAAGAAGAAATGGTTCGTGAATGCAAACCATACTTTCTAGGTACCTTAGATATATCGCAAGAAATTATCTATGATGTGCATAATAAAAAGACCATCACTGGACTAATCGCAGCTAAACCTAAGGCTTGTAGCTGACAAACCAAACAAGAGGTTACCGATAGAATTAAAAGGCATATAAATTCCTTTCCCGTAATGGAAAGTCACTATTGTGTGCCAAAACCTCAAAAAAATATCTAGAGTCTGGCCAAAATTATCAAAAGATATACCAGTTATATTCCAGCCAGTGTAGCCAAGATGGAGAAAATGCAGCGAGGTCTTATTACTACAGGAAAGTCTTCTGCACAGAATTCAATCTGATTTTCCATAAACCCAAATCTGATATATGTGGAAAATGTGGAGTTCCGTATCGCTGAAAAAGCATATGTGTGTACATCAAAGTTAACTAGTGATTTTGAAAAACTTCAACGTCTCAAACAAAACATGCGGGCTGTTAGAAACGAAAATCGCCATAACAAAAATGTTCCAGTACTGAGCTTCGATTTGGAAAATGTTATAAACTTTCCAAGATCGAACATTGGCTCATTATTTTATAGCTCTAAGTTAACCGTATATAATCTTACGGCGCACCTTTCGACAACCAAAAAAATCTATTGCTGTTTGTGGACGGAATATACAGCCGGGCACACCGGAAACGATATTGTGTCAGCGCTCATTAAGATATTAAAAAAGGTTTATAATGATTCCGGATTCACTAAACTTATCACATTGAGCGATTCTTGTGTACCACAGAACAAGAATTCATACATGGCTACAGCAATTTTAAAATGTATGCGCAAGACCATCCCGATGTCGAAGAGGTTATGTTGAAATATTCTATCGCTGGTCATTCTGCAATACCTCCTGTATAGACAACGCGCACCCGCAAATTGGAAGAGTTTTAAAAAACTGCGTTTCTGTCTCCACTCGGCCTCACAAGAATCTTGAAAAATATTAATGTGTAAAAACCTTTTAGTATTCTCAAATGATGCCATCCGATTTTAAAGACCATGAGAAATTCACAATACTAATATATAATTTTAAAGAAGTTCCTTTTAGTAAAATTAAAGTTCTTCAATTTAAGTTGGACCACGCTGAGGAGTCGTTTAAGATCTGTAATCTACGAAAACAAAGAAACCGCCATTCGTTTGCAAAGGAAGCAAATATTGTGAATGTAATCATTATAAAGAAAAAATCTAAGATTGGCCTAAAGAAAAATTCAGACTTGCAAGCTGCATTCTGCTATAAGACGCCACAAGATATTGCTTATTATAAAGTTATTCTCAATTTAAGTGAAAGTTAAGTTAAAATTACAAATAAGACTAAAATCAACCAACGAAATTGCACGTCTTAATGAGAGAATTGACAGTTTTGAGATCAAACAAAAATCTTGCGACGTATAATCATCACGCATATCTTGTTCTTTGTGACGAGTTTGAAGCAGATATAAAATCACGATTTTTTGTTTTTCGAAATTAAAGCAAAAATGTTATTGAAGAGTAGTGCACCGCAAATATCATTAAATTTGCAGATCAAACAACATTACCCATGGATATTGGTATCAATTCCACATCACTGATATATATTAACCGGGGTTTGACTCCTAATACCAACCTGCTGTTCGTCGAGTCCAAAAAAATACAAAAAAACGGAGCTATATTTAAAACAATCATCAAAAATGGATTTGCGTACATTATAAAAACTGAGATGTCAAAAGCAATTCCGGTGAGAAATATTCAACAGTTAAAAATTAATGGCGGCAATGAATCTTATACGCAACTCGTTAATTATCATACTTGGATTAATATTTCTGTTCCGGTAACGTGCTTGGTTGATAATAATACTTCAACGGGTTACAAGATCGAAAACATCATCTACCGTTTCTAATTAACTATTGAATTTTTCTAATTGAAGTTTTCATCTTTCATACACAAAACTCAATAGACCTTATTTAATACAGCGTATACAGCGTAATACGATCTGACCGAAAACTCGATGTTCGAAAGAATGGGGCGGAATTTGTGTTTTCCTAAGAGCTGAAATAAAGTACAGTCTGTCACACCAATACTGCGCTCCAAATTTAGAAGTGCCTCTCGTTGAGCTGTTATTCAATTCTGCTAAAGTTTTTTTGGTTGTTGTCTATAAACCATGACCTAACAAACAATTCTGCAATGATCTTAAGATTATGTTGGAGAATTATACTGTTAACTATTGTGTGCGGGGATTGACCTCAGTACGTGCTTAATTCAAGTACAAAAAATTTGAAAAGCTTACTAAATAAGTTTTGTCTCAAACCAATTAATAACGAGCCAACACATTTCACAACACATTCATCTTCTTGATTAGTTTGGGTTATTTCAAATACTGACAACATTATTTTTCTCAATCAGGTTTCGGTTGGATTTAGTGATCACATTTTCGTATGTTTTGAATATAAGAGAACCAATCCGACTGTTTCATTTCGGGACTTCAACAGTATTAAGTTAGCAGAAGTGTTTGGTAAATGTGATCATCTAAATTGGAATATGCTTTATTCCATTAATGACCCCATTGATAAAGTTGACTTTCTTATTCAATTAATGAAAAATTTATTCGGGGAATTTGTTCCAATCAGAACTGTATCAATCAAATCAAAACATCTGCTGTGGTTTAATGACGAGATTCGGGGGATGATTAATGTTAGAAATTTTATTTTTCGGCGGTGGAAACACACAAAAACAGGACTACCAATATTATCAAGCGCGTCAAGATAAAATATTTTTCTGTTACATTAAATCCATCTCTACCTGCAAAAGTATTTTGGGAAAATTTAAAATCTATTGGTCGAAGGGCATTGAAAGTCAGACCATCAGCCCAATTTTCACCGAATGATTTTAATATGGGGTAACTTTAGTTTTAACAATATTGAGATTATTGGTCTTATGGATGCTTTTGATACAATTAAATCCAATGCTACTGGCATTGACGAAATACCTATTAAATTTGTAAAGCTAAATTTACCCCGCATTGATCGATATGGAAGCACTCTATGATAGTGCCCATTCCCAAGAAAAAAACTCCAACATCTTTATTGGATTTTCGATCTATCAGCCTACATCCGACATTTTCTAAAGTATTCGAAAAAATGTTTCAGTCACAGATGTTGTCTTATGTTGAATCGGAAAATCATCTATCAGTGATGACATTCGAAAAGCTGTTGACAATGGTAATATGTGCACTCTGGTTCTGCTCGATTTCAGTAAAGCTTTTGACAAAATTGATCATTCAATTTCACCTCGATTTCAAATTCTCAATATCGGCTTGTCGCTTAATTCTGTGCTTTATGTCAATTCGTTCACAATCAGTTTAAATAAATATAGAAGTATCCAACATTTTCAGTACCACAGTATGACATACCGCTGTGTACAATACCCGCAACAGCAAAGACACAACACATTCAACATCGATTGACAGATTTACAAGAGGCATGGCTGGTGTACAAACGAATGCTACCTCCCTATGAAGTTATGGATACGGAGCTGCTGACTGAACATGTTCGCACCTCAATTGAAAATTCGTATTTTTTTTCTCGTAACCAAATTCGAGGAAAGGTTAGAAGAAGTGCGGGGTGCGAAACGTAAAGTCGGAAACGAAAGGCCAAGCTGGGCATTTTTAGATTGGACGACCCCTCACTGCTTTACCAACGCCTAATCTAGATGAACGACTAATGTTAGACACCTGGAAGCAGATCGAATTTTTCCATCAAAAATTTTGGAATGGTCAACGGAATACTTGCGATCTCTCCAACAAGGACATAAATGGACCAAACCGATCAAAAATCTGTCAGTCGGTGACTTGGTAGTGCTCCTCGAAGAAAATCAACCCCTATTAAAATGGAAACTTAGTCGGATGATCGAAGTCTACAATGGAGATGATGAGTTAGTTCAGGTAGCCAATGTAAAAACCATGCATGGAATCTATAAGCGTGGTATATCAAAAATATGTCGTCTTCCAGAGAATAATATTGAAACCAGTGAGACGCGCGTTGTTGCATCATACTACCTTTTGTAATTATAAATAAATTTCTTCTACTACTTTATTTTCAATTTATGGTTATCATCGATGATTTTTTTTCCTTTTCGTCTCAGCCTTCGAGAGAGCAACATCATTGTACAACAACCAACCTAATCACATAATAATAATAACAGTGTTAAAGGCCATTACTGGCCCCTTACTGAATCAACAATCTGGCTCCAACGGTTTCGATCCTGAGCTTGGTCTTCATACTGTCTTAGACAATCTGAAGAGGCCAAGTCGTTCTCTACATCGTGGAGCCATCGTCGCCTGCAACGACCTCTGCGCCTACCATATGGTGGCTCTCCTTTCAGAGATCGCTGCACAATTCGTTCCGGATCAGCACGCAGAACGTGACCGAGCCAGCGTACTCGCTGAGATCTAACTTCATGTACAATATCGGGGATCTTCATCAGATCTCTGATCTCGAAATTGTACAGAGCTCGGTATGTACCATCTATTTCGCGTTTAGGGCCGTAAATCACACGCATGATTCTTCTCTCAAATGTAAGGAGCCATCTCTCGTACTCATCCGTCAGCGCCCAACTTTCACATCCAAACATAACAACGGGCCTGATCAACGCTTTGTAAAGCTTCAGCTTCACGGCACTTGATAAGTGTTTAGATTTTAGCAGTGGCCTTAGAGGATATAAAGAACGACTGCCAGCTGCCAGCCGCACTTTAATATCCTCACCCACACTGTTATCGTGAGTGATAAGAGAGCCCAAATATTTGAACCTCCTCACTCCCTCAAACGTGTGGTGGCCACTACTAAAATCTGGTGTGCCATTGTCTCTAAAACCAGAGATCAGGTATTTCGTTTTGGACTCATTGATCTGGAGTCCAACAGAAGCTGAAAACTCTACAAGCGGATCAAGTATTTCTTTCGCTCCGTTGCTATTCAGTCCAATCACGCATATGTCATCTGCATATGCAAGCACTTGATTGGACTGGCGATATAAGATGTTGCGCTGAGGTGTTTCAGTTTTACGAAAGATGTACTCCAACATGAGATTAAAGAGTATCGGGGACAGAGCATCTCCCTGCCGAACACCCGAGTTAACTGCAAAAATTGTCGATAGCCTGTTCTCAACTTTAACACAGCATTGAGACTGCGTCACTGTCATCCTACACAGTCGTACCAGTTTTGTTGGCATTCCTAGGTATTCCAGGGCAGACCACAAACTCTCTCGATTGATCGAGTCGTAGGCCTGCCGGAAATCCAGGAAAACCTGATGTACGGAGATGGATGTCTCATAATATTTAGATAGAATCATCCGCAGCGAAAAGACCTGATCAGTGACTGATCGATTCGGACGAAATCCTCCCTGATAGTCACCAACCAAGCCCTCCGCCAGAGCAGTGATTCTATCCAATAAAATGTATGACAGTAACTTGTATGCTGTGCAAAGGAGAGCTATACCGCGATAATTCTCACACTTCAAGCGGTCTCCCTTCTTGAAGATGGGGCATATCGCGGCCACTTTCCATTCATCAGGCATAACTTCGGTTCGCCATACTAATCGAATAAGGTCGAAAAGACAGTTCCACAAAGTATCCCCTCCGAATATCAAGAGCTCCGAATTAATGCAGTCCACTCCAGGTGAGCGGTTTCGTTTCATTCTCTGCATGGCCTTAGTGAATTCCTCATGGGACCTAATCACATATTGTACTCTTATGTGTGTCCCTCCACTCTAGAAAGTAGTTATAAAAAGAGCGTTGTGATTTATTCAAACCGAAATCTTTGAAATTATAAATTTATAGAACAAAAAAACAAAATTTGAACGAAAATTAGAATTTAATTATTTGGAAATAATTTGTATCGGTGGTCCTTCTGCCATACACGCCGATCCTCATTTAATATATGTATATACGGACATACATATTCCTAAAACATGTCCAGAATTTATTGTCTTCGTCGTTTCCTTTTTCGTTTGGTATTGTCTTTGCCATGCACCCCCCCCCCCACCCCCCTCCCCCCCCTTCGCGCTCATATTACGAAATCTAATTATAATTTTAATGAGCTTTCTATTATTTAATTGAAATTTTATCAATTAACAATGAATTTAACTGAAAACAGCGCCGCTACACTATGTTGTGTAGCTGATGATTTTAATTTGAATTCAAAACGTACATTTAGAAAATTTAAAAAAAAAGTTAAATTTATGCAAATTAAATATCCATGTTGAAGACGGAACATAACAATAAAAAAAAAAAACGAAACGAAACGAATTTAAATTCTTAAGACCACAAATTCATAAAAAATAATTAATAATTTTCCACACAAAATGAAAGTTGAAGAAAAACTTTTTCTTATTTCGTGTTTTGTGTTGTGTATTTAAATTCAAAAAATACTCTACACAATTCAACCTTTCTTGCCAAAAAAAAAAAAAAAACAAAAAAAAAAGGTTTTTCCATGCTATATATGGATGGAGGAGGTATATGGTTATAATTGCAAAGGTATTTCTCGTTTACGTCTTTACCTTTAATTAACTTGGTTTTTCTTTATGTGCCATTTAATTCTGGTTTTCTTTTTCTTTTATTCTCGTTCGGATAATTACAGAAATATTGTTGGAATTTTTATGAAGAGGACCCACACACACACACATACACACGCACACAAATAAAATAAAGTTGGGTGTTTGGTTGCTTTTATTGTATGTCATTTAATATATTTACTTGCTATATATACATACGTACATCACTAGAATAAAGGTGGAAGGGTACATTAAATATTGGGTTGGCGGATTATGTATTGAAGTTAATTAGATCTCAGTTAAATGAAAATATTTTGTTTTGGTATAAAGATAAATTTTGAAAGTACCTATACACATATACATACATACATACATAAAACATATGTGTATTTGAATTTACAAATAAATTCAGATTATGCAAATGACCAGTTAAATGTAAATTTAATTATGTTTAGTAAATTGTATTTCAATCACAAATTACTTTAACAGATACAATTTTATTTGTATACATTCATTCGTATTCAGCGGTATAATCCATTCATATAGACTGCAATTCTTTTGGATCACCTATTAGGTTTCTTGAAAGTAATGTAATCATTACTCGTATACTATATAATTTTGGTACAACACATAAGATTGTAAATAAAATCAAGGGCATACTCATTGTGACCAAATCAACTTACTATAACCAGGAAATCAAACCAAAATGTGATATGAATACAAATGTGCATTCTAGTTTTTATCAAATTCAACAAAAAAAACCACAACAGCAGACTCGGTTATCGCAGAAAAAACATACTTACAATTCGTAACCGCATATGAACCTAAAAATATATTTCGGTTCATCACTAAAACCATTTTAATTTCTGTACCATTGTGTGTCATTCAATTTAATCGGATTATAAGATTTATTCCAATTTTAGGCATACCGTTCAGAAAAGAAGGTCAAATCAATATTTTAAAAGTTTCATTTTCCCATTGGTCTAAATGACTCAGAAACATTCGTACATACCCCACTGAATAGTGTATATGCTGGGATACTGAAGCTTTTCGGGATCACATGGTATAAATTATTTGGATCCCTCGGCCAAATTAAAAAACCGCCATGATCGAAAATTCGTAAACCGGTATACTCATTTATCAAAACTTTATGATTCAGCCAAATTTATCAACAGCCATCAGTATACCAATACCAGTAAAATGTTAGTAGCCAGCCGAAACGATTAAATGGACTTAACAGAAAAAAGTTTGGATTCGGACATTGGACACAATAATACCGAGCCTATACCAAAAGAATATTTTCCTTAATCATTACTTCTATAGAAACAAGGATACACTATGTTATCAAGATATGAATATGTCTATACAAGTTGTATCGAAATAGAAGAAACAATTATATCAGTGAAAGTTCTACATTTTTACTGGGGCCCAAGAAAAGATTACTTTCACTTCCGGTTAAATCTTGATCTTGCTCTCCAATTAAACCTTGGCTCACTGAAAAAGGAATATTGTCAGAAACGAGCCGATTTCTTGGAATTTTTTTGATCGCGACATGATCTTTAAAACTGATAATATTCTTAGGTGGTCTGCAGCTTCCACAAGCGCGCGTTATGTGGTGTACCAGGCGAAAACACGGCGCTAAACAAATGGGCCGGGTTAAGGTGTTAATAGTACCGTCTGATAACCGGCCAGGCTGGGGGCCCAATCTAAAAACTAACCAAGTCTCTAACAGTGTATCCGGATACTTGGCGCCCTCGGGATCATTTAGCCTTACCTGTGTATTGCGGATCTCTGCACAGGGAGCCCTCCTTTCTCTTAAATAACCGGAATCTAGTGCTACGCAGACACCGGCCTTAAAGCCCGGTCTTCAAAGTGCAAAACGGGGCATAAACACAAACGACCCTGGCCCCTCAAATTCAAAGGGCACATGCACGAATGCTGACCCGCAATTATCGAACTACTAAACCAGGAAGAGAGCCTGGCGCTTGACCTCCAAGATCAACAACATTCCGTTGGAACCGAGAACGGATAGAGACAAGGATACGCTTGCGTGGACTAGACGTATCATGGAGCCTAAACAGGAGGTTTCCGCGCTGAGATGTCACAGCCGCAAATGCAGAGATCTGAAGATAAATCGCCTGTGAAGCCAAAAATGAAAAGGGTTCTGGACACTGAAACCAGGCCCTTCAACGAGGTGTTAAAGAAGCACCTGATTATGGCAGTCATTGACAGGGCTCAAGAAGATGGGAGTATTATGGCCTTTAACTGGAAGAAGGTGGAGAAGGCCTACGCCGCCATCTTCCTAAAAATCATAAGAGAGAATTCAGAACCTGCTCCGTCGTGCCAAGACGGCGGGTGTGAGCACAACTTTTCGTACTACGCTACATAGTAAGAGTGTCCATTCTTCTTATGCGATAATTTAACGGCTGTAATATGCCTTCTCAAGTTTGATTTTTCCGGTTGCAGTTGGAAAGTCGTACCAACTAATTACAGCGACTTGATTACTGCCTGACTGCCCACATAAATTGCAATATCAATCGAGGATATCACATTATGTGTCAACTAAGTCGTGACCTCTTTAATCGCTATCACCTCCGCTTGGTACACACTGCAGTAATCAGAGAGGCGAACAGGAATATTTAGATTCAGTTTATCATAGAAGACTCCCGCTCGAAATTTACCGTCTAGCTTGGAGCCTTCAGGGAAAATTTGCATTGCTTTGGATTCCGTTAGTGACCCGCTTCTCTAAGATGCTCTTGAAGGACAAATGGTCCAGAAATCTTCTTAAAGTATAAAGGAGCTGTACTTTAGTCGTTCTTTCCCAAGCTGGCCACTACACACTCACTTCATACATACGTGTATGGGTCTCAGTGCGGCGGTGAAAAGCCAGTCTACCAGCCCCGGTACTCCATTAAGTGTTAAGATTGATAAAATAGTCGGGTTTTTGCCTGGAATTGTTAAAACAAGATCGTCACCAAATAACTTTATGTATTGAGGCCAAGCTTAACATGTTGATCAGATATAAACAAAATTAACACCAGAGGTGAGAGCACAACTCCCTGGTGATAACTTTAACCCAAACTTTGAGACTTGAGCTTGAATACAATCCATATGGTAATGGTGCGATGAAAACCAGAAGTCAAGATTGTTGCATCTATACGACAAAAATGCTAATTGGCACGTCGACTTTCAATTGCAGTACGTGCGGGTGGCATTCCTGGCAGATCAAGTGAATTCAAAAATGTTGTTGAATAATTAACCGATTCATCTGGTTCTACAGCAATGTCGACCGACTTGTATGTGTCTATGAGGCAAAGAAATTCGTCCGGATGTCAGATCAACAGGTACCATTCCGTCCCCAATATCTCAGCTGATCAATCTTTTTGCAGCTGGACGCGCCAATTTTTGGTTAATTTTTTAGGTGTCGCTGCAAAATACAGGAAATGTTCACCTGAAATGCCCTGCAAACAATATTAATGCGTTCACAAATGATCTGATGTTGCCACGGAAATCTGGCAATGATCGATCAACAGCCTCGAACGGTTTTTTGTCCGCCCATTTATATCTCAAATTATAAGTTTGCATTTCTGAAATGATCTGCATCCATTTCTGATACTTTGGAAATCTTACAAGAGTTTAAATTACTTGTTCAATTGTATAGCTATTCCGGACGACGCAAGGGGTAACCCTATGTCATTATGGGACAGAATTTATCATCTTAACATGGAAGTTATACCCATCGGCACTATTCCAAAAGATGATTTGATGTTACAGAGCATCGCAGAAACCCGCAACTTTTGTGAATTGATCATTTATTTCTATGATGAAGAACAATATCTCTAGGTTGATCTGCGATTAAACAATTGCCAATCGTATATGTTTTCCAATAGGCAGTTTGTCAGCAACAATAACGATCATGTGTGCATCAGACGGCACTATGTCAATTACTGTTACTTAAACAAACCGAAGAAGCTCTTGAGGTACCGATGAAATATAGGTAGGGATTTATGTTGAACATTTGGGAACGCAGGGTATTGATGGCATTACAGGAAGTATAGCGAACAAAGTGTTAACCAGGTCAATATACGTATTTGTCTATTTGAGTCTGTATACCAACACTTGCAAAGGAAATTTTTTATCTGCGATGGAAATTGGTAACCCAAGATACGCATCACAAAGGATGCACTATAAATAAATTAAATTTTCCTTGCCAGCTCTTCCCTTTTCTTGATTTGATTTGTGCGATGTTTTTATTTCGTTTCCACTTTAATTAAATTTAATCCTTTTTTATGCGCCATCACACAAAACACATTCTTTTTCTTTAATGAATTTTCAATCTATGTATGTAGTTTAGTAGTATAGCTGCGAGTATATGGAATAGCACCATGGTACATAAAATGTATTTTATAATTGTGAAGCGCAATATGTATGTACATATGTATGTATGTAGATATAGGAAAAATCGGGAAAATCAATAATTAATTGTTGATTTTAACTTAGCTTTGGTATGGTATATTCGCGATAATGATGATGGTGATGGGCGATGATGTTGATGACGGGATGAACATACATAATATACATATGTATGTGTATAAAGAAAAGCATAGACAGCATAATTTTTATATTTTCCATAATCCAATTGTTCTGACACGATAAACGTGATCAAGATGACATTTTGTATTTTTCTATATAGTTTTTAGTTTTTCTTCAATACAATGTGTATTTGCTCGTATATGTAGGTGCGGTGGTGGTATGAGGATATCGCAGCTCTCCCGTTGTTATAAAATATTCTTGTTTGGTGTTTTTTTTTGCTTTATGTAAAATTCGTTTTGTCTACAATAACGAGCAAGAAAAATGAAAAACCATGACATAAAATAATAGAAATGGAAAAATTACAAAACGTTAGTGCTTCGCAGTGTATATGGTGAATGATTTTATTGTGGAACATAACACGTGAGTATGTTACCCTTATTTTGATGACTATATATATGTATGTATGTAGGTACATAGAATGAAATTTCAATTACATTTCATGAGACACAACATACAAATTTGTTAATAGGGTTTTCATTGTATGTAGTGTACATGTATAGTTACATCGTCGCGCAGGGTTTTAATAAAGATGTGTGTGGCACACTCCAAATTGTTGATGTATTGTACAAACAATTGATGCATCTTTGTGTAAAGTATATATAGGGGTTTGCAAAATACGACAAATTTTAAGACATTTAAGAAATTTACATATAAAACAATTAAACCTATATTTAAGAAAGCTTTTTAAACATTTTTTTTAAAGAGTCTTTAGATAAAATTAAGTCGAATGTATCGCTAATTTCGTTCAACTGTTTGGCCATTCGGTTGATTGGTTCATTCAGTTCGATGCTGATTAAGATTGATTAAATTATTTTGATGTGGCATTCTGGTTAGAATGTGTAAGGAGATGTTTTCCAGGATGGTATGGTGAGTCGATGGACCCTAGCAGAACGTTTCCTATTATTGAAGCGTCCATTTGTTTTCTACTTTTATCTAGTGTGGCAATTTGATAATTATGGCACCTTTCGATGTAAGGTGATAGACGGCTAATATTCTCGTTGTATGGTAAGCTTCTGTCATACCGAGCAAATAGCGCAATGGTTAAAGCTGCGACGTTTGGATCGGGAGGTACGGGGTTCGAATCCCAACAAACATCTATGACCTTCTGTTGGAATGTAGAACTCAACTTCCATGTCACTGTACAGGGTGACATGGACCTATGCAAAGCGCAAGGTGGTATAATGTACTTGTGTGAATGGGATGAATGGGTTGAATAAATGTTGTGTCCTTTTATAAAAATAAAAAAAAAGATTCTGTCATAATTCCATCCATCTTCCGGGCGATGTATAGTAAAAATTTCTTTTGTACTATTTCAATGCGATTAATATGCGTTTGTTGATAGGGAGACCGCACACAGAAACAGCAAATTCTAGTTAGGAATGGACATAGCTAAAATAAAGATTAAATAGGCATTTGTTGTTAGCTCCCATTACCAACGTTTAATAAAACCTAACATACAGTTGGCTTTGGCGACTATTATGTCGATATGCTTATTGAACGTAATATTTTCTACAAACGTAACTCCCAAATCACGAATTTCATTAGTTCTATGACGAATTGTGCTGTTAATATATGACATTCAAACTGTAATGGTTTCTTGTTTCTAAAGAAAGAGAAACTTCTTCGCACCACCTACTAACTCTGTTTAAATCATCTTGCAGTTCAAATGCATTTTCAGGATTTCTGATAACTTTGAATATTTTTATTTATCAGAGTTTTGAATAACCCTAGTTACGTCGCTGATAAGGATGATGAAAATCCATGGTCCTAGATGAGAGCCTTGTGGTACCCCAGAATGTGCTATAATGGAATTTGATTTTTTACCACCAATTTCAAGATATTGTTGTCTGTTGCAAAAGTAAGATGAGATCCATTTGACAAATGCATTGGAGAAATCAAATTTTGGCAAGTTTTGAATACTATTCCATGGTCGATTGAGTCAAAAGATTTGCTAGAATTTGTGTATATGGTGTCTAGTTATAGTAGTCTTCGATGGCTTTAATTGTTTTGCTATTAAACTCAGTCATATTAGTTGAAATAGTCCTTCCTGGTAGAAAGACGTGTTGGGCTACTGATAAATGACGTAGAATAACTTTTTTAATTGCGTTGCATATGACTAATTCAAGCAGTTTGGGAATTGATTACAACGATGATATTCCTCTGTAGCATGATATATGTCAGCTCTTTTGCCAGCCTTAAAAATAGGCGTTATTTTAGTTAACTTCCAATGGGTTGGAAACTTATTACATCGGAGCGATTGATTGAAGAGCAGACATAGTGGTTCAACTATAGTTCCGGTCCTAATGTTTTCACAATTGCTGATGGTGTTTTATCAGGACCACATTCATCATCAAATGAATTAAGCGCTTGTAGAATATCTACCTTTGTGATTAACGGTATATGTATATCCAGATTATGTATATCCAGATTAGATTGGATACCTTAGCCACTTGTCGAGGTTGAGTGGTTTTTGTAGTAAACGGATTGAAATATTCAGCAAACATGTTAGCGATACACTGCTGGTCACTTGACTGTTTATTATTATTGTAATACAGAACGTGGTCATACCGCGGTGAATGATTGAGTTTCGATACTCTGGACAAAGGAACATTAGTCTCGAACGCTTGGGTAATCATAGCTAATAAAAAATTTCTACGTTCACGTCTAAGCCATGTTTAGATAGCTCATCCTGCCAGATGATATTATTGAGTGAGTTTTTCAATTCTGGTGTGTTAGCTTTCTTGAAATTTAAGCAGGTTTCCACGTCTGTATGATCTATACTTGTCAGAGTACTGCCGAATTCAAAGATATTTCCATTGCTTTATGATGGTCGTCATTTATAACGAATGATACCAGTGATTCTTTTACATCAAAAATAATAGGATCGTTGTAGAGGATAAGCTCAAGATATCTGCCGCGTGCATATTGGGAATTTTGTTGATTTGATTAAGGTTAAAATTAAGGATGGTATCAATAAAATATATTTCAGAATCAGAGTTTACATCGAAAGGAAGATTTCGGGATCAAAACACCAGGAAGTGTTAGGAAGATTAAAATCTGCTGCAATAAGGAATATAACCAATGGATTATTAAGTTTGATTAGTTCGTCTATGGTATCACACAAGGTTATATATTTTTCCTGAGTGGAATGAGGAGGGTTGTAACACATACACACTCCAATGATAATTGAGAAACAGTAACAATTTGATTCGGGATGGATGCTTTGACTGCAATAACAACTCCTCGATATATGGATCTGTCACATCTATATATAATGTAATCGTCGGGTAAAAATTCTGTGCTATTAGGATGTTGCTTTTAAATGATGTTTCACAGATGATTTTTTGCGTCAAAATTTGTTTTTTCAATAAAAATGAAAATTTTTGCAGCTTTAGATGACTTCCTGTTAACGTTCTGGTAGTAAAATGTGAAGACCCTCTTAGCCGAACCATTTTTAGTGTAATGGAATGAATAGGAATTACTGACGGGTAATGCGGTTAAGAAAAGTTTTTGGCTGTACAAATATTCCGAAAATTTTGACGACGTGTTCTCCATTCAAATTCTTTGACCAGAAATGCAGGTGGCCACATCTTGGAATATAGGATATTGCGGAATTGTTCCTCCGACACACTAATTCGATAATTTGAACATAGGCTGCTCCATCCAATTTCATTCTCGATTTGAGAAAATTTTCGAAATGGTGTTTCGATGTGGTTTCTGAGCAACTATACTTTGATGTCAAGAGATACGGATTTGTTCAAGTTTTCCGTAATATCTTCTTTAGTTAACACCTGTGAAGAGGCTATCGGAACATGTGGTATTAAATTTGTTCTTACATCCACTTGCGCGTCTGGTACTGCGATATCTAATTCGTCTTTGATATCGTATGTGATAGATTCCGCGATAATAAAGCAGCCTCATCAATCATGGTTGATTTATTAGATGATTTATAACAAAATTTCGGCGGCTGAGAATGGGGAACAGTTTTTGATTGATCGGTCTGTGGTGTGAGTAATGCTACATCAAGTGTTAGAAAATCAAGAACAGTTGATGATAGCTCTGCTATGTGATAACTTAATTGTTGGCGATGCTGCAGCTGTTAAAATTGGCTTTGTTACTGGTGGTGTTTTAGTTTGTAGCAGTTAAGCTAATCTATATGATTTTGTCAAGCCTTAAACGCAGCGATGGACGTATCTATTATTTTCGTTTCTATTATTTAGCCGCAACTGCGGGGGTCCTTCCTCGAAGTTTAACTTTTGATGGTGTTGTCTGGCTAATGACGAATGTTGGCTTCCCATGCCTCAAATGTAGCAGGTTTATCCACATAGACTTTGGACTTTACGTAGCCCCAAAGAAAAAAGTCTAGTGGTTTGGTATCACACGATCTAAATAGCCAATTCATCGATTCGAACCGTAAAATTAATTGCTTGTCAAATTGCGCTATATGTCGAATAACGCCGACTTCTTGGAACCAAATATTGTCGAGGTTGGGCTTCAATTTCAGGAAGCTAATATTACGTTATCATGGGACGATAACGAGTGATATTTACAGGCACGTCCCAGAAGTCATTATTTTTGAAGATTTATGGTCCGATAATTAAACTACACCAACCCGTATATTTGGTCGTGTATCATCCAATACTGTAAACTGGGATTCAAATTTTCCGATGGAATTCCAAATTGGTCTCGATAAACCGATTATGTCAACCGTCAATTGGAATACTAAATAAAAATACCATGTTGACACTACTCATGCGTCATTTGTTAAAAAGGAACTAATGAAAAATGACCTCTAGATCAACGCTTCTACAAAATACCCCAGCGGACTGACGCATTTGATTTGAAATCGCTAAAATATCGTAGGTTTTTGATAGAATTTTAATTGTCGACGTTGACAAAAAACACTGTCAAGTAATCTACGTTATATTTTACGCGTTGACAACCGCGGAAACTACATGGCGTAATCTACCTCATGCGACCAATTGATATACTTATTGCATTCAATATCCGTCTTATAATCGGATTATTTTGAGTTAAACGAAAACGTTCCAAAAAATTTCCTCTGATTGAGTCTATATTGTGCGCTAGGAACCGAAATTGGATTTTTTCTTATAAATTTCTAATGCAACGAATTAATCGAAATGAAAACTAATTAAATTCGTCAAGGTAAACAATTTTTCGATTTTCTCAATTAAGACGAACAAAATAAAAAAATCAGTAAGTCAATCAGAGATGTTGAGCTTTCTCAATTCAATCCATTTGAAAATTCATTATTTTCATTTTCCAAACAAAACAAAAATACAAGAGCTTTTCTGCTGTTTTCTATATTTTATTTTACCATTTTTTCCATGCCAATTACATAGCAAGGAAAGTATCTGAGTTGCTCGTTTTAAATTTCGGAATATTTTACATCACCAGCGGTTTGTAAAAAAAAATACGTTTTGTTCCATAACTACAAGTGTTGTGCAACATAATGACCTAGTTCGTAACTTTTGACATGGTTTGTGGATTATGATTTGAAATTGGCGAATGATTCGGTTCCTCAACAATTTTAGTGTGGAACCTAATTTATATTTTATAGTTTCAATTATTTTCGATTAATTTAGTTTTATTGTGTGAAATTGTATTTGTGTGGAACTTAATTTACAGAACTTTAATTATACATTCCACTTTGCTGTATTTTATCATTTTTAAAGAGAATATTTGTATTTTTAGAATAATTTAAACCATTCGCCGAAATGTGGAACTTGTTTCGTTTTTAGTTTGAAAATATGTATTGATTATGCGCTTATTATGATAATCACGGTATAAATCCAGAAATAAGGGTAATTAGTAAGTCATGTGCCGTTCCACATTCGATTTTTCATTTTTGGTTGTGTTGCTGTTACGATTTTTTCACAATTCAATTTAAGCTTTTTCAGTTTACAATTTCCACATTTTCTTTTCGATATTAACTTAATTCAATAAAAAGCACAAATATCGAACAATAACAGAAAATTTTAATTCAAGCGGTTTGTAAAAAAAATACGTTTTGTTCCATAACTAGACGTGTTGTGGAACATAATGCCATAATTCGTAGCTTTCGACGTGGTTTGTGGGTTATGATTTGTAATTGGCGAATGATTAGGTTCCACAACATTTTTAATGTGGAACCTAATATATATTTTTAATTATTTTCGATTAATTTAGTTTTATTGTGTGAAATTGTATTTGTCTGGAACTTAATTTACAGAACTTTAATTATACATTCCACTTTGCTGTATTTTATCATTTTTAAAGAGAATATTTGTATTTTTAGAATAATTTAAACCATTGGCCGAAATGTGGAACTTGTTTCGTGTTAAGTTTGAAAATATGTATTGATTATGCGCTTATTTTGATAATCACGGTATAAATCCTGAAATAAGAGTAATTAGTAAGTCATGTGCCGTTCCACATTCGATTTTTCATTTTTGGTTGTGTTGCTGTTACGATTTTTTCACAATTCAATTTAAGCTTTTTCAGTTTACAATTTCCACATTTTCTTTTCGATATTAACTTAATTCAATAAAAAGCACAAATATCGAACAAGAACAGAAAATTTCAATTCAATTTCATTTCAATATTTTATAGGATGGATGTAGAAGTGAATTTTTTTTTTTTTCATCTTGAAGCTGTCTTCATCCTCAACTTCTTTTGGCATTCGTATTGCTTTCATTGTTGTTGTCGTAATAAAAAGTGATCAATCGATTTTCATCTCGAAATAAAATAATAAAAAAAAACTGGTACCGAAGATAGATAAATATTGGGTTTGATGCTGGGGAAAAACTATATAAGCTTGAATATTGTTAAACAACGTCATCAAGACATTTCATTTCATTTTATATTTAATTATCAGCACATATTTCTAATCACCACACTATATATCGATAAAAAAAATATTCAAAACCACAACAACAATAACCTCTATATACAGATAAAAAAATACTTGACATTTTCATGACATTCTTCCTGCTATATATGAGAGATAACAAAAAAAAAATCTTGACGATTGATGAATGTATTTGATAACGAGAAGAGAATCCACCGTGACGGGGTGTGAATATGTGTGTGTGCGCCTGTATGATAACGTAGATATACTAAAAATTTATCATATTAAACTATTTTCTATTTAGAAAAGATGGAAAATTATTATTTCCATTGCGATGAAATGGAGGAGTTGGTATAAAGTGCGAAAGGTGAGGATGTGGAAAAAATCGATTATCTTTGTAAAATGTTATTTGTTAAGTATGAGATGAAGAAAATTGTGCTCAGTGAAAAATTAAAGGGTTGAATGATTTTAATGAAATTTTTTTTTTTCGTATATAGTGTGAATTTACTAGATTATAGTGATAACTGATAACGATAAAGAATTTAATTTTGTTTTTGTTTTAAAGTTTGTATCGATTATTCTGTATGGGCTACACAGAAACGTTTCATCCAGCATCCCGGGGCAGAGTCCAATGCAATCAAAGCAAATCAATAAAACCAATATCATTTCACCAATAAAAGTAACGTTTTGAAAAGGACCGCTTACGAGAAATGGAGTCGCCGTATGGAATAAATATTATTATCTAGTAATTGTTACACATTTGGGGTACATGGCAGCAATCTAGAGTTAACATATGGGATAATTATTGAAAATCATGAAAATCTACTCCTGATTTTGAAGTATTATTAAAAACGGTTATCTCCCAGCTACTCGACATACTCTCATTTAAAAATGATTGGTTTAGTGAATATCAATAAGCTCTTTGGGCACCCTACAATATATAGTCTACACAATTATCCCTTAAGACAGCTAAATATAGGAGTGACTAGGTTCATGGACCGAGCAATCGGTCACGTCATTATAACCCTTGCTATAGAATTAAATAGGCAGATAAAGTCGTTTAGTTGCCCCTCACTATAAGGGCCCGCAGTACCGGTTAACGATTAATAGATTAAAATGTTTTACTGTCCAAATTGGCTTATCGGATTACCGGTAAAATATTTGAATTGACTGGCAATTCTGGTGGTTGGTAAACAATTTTCAGGGAAATTTCTTTTGGAAACAAAATTTTGAATGAAAATGATCAAAAATTTATCAATTAGTTATCTCACAATCAAAACCAATATTTTCGTCCGCCACTTAGGTATTCATAATACGTGGTTCATCTCGTGGCATAACGTTTCGGCATTTGAACATATTGGAAATTGGAAATTTCGAATTATACGATTAGAGGTGAAATGGAGATCGAGACAATCGAGATTACCCATAATTGAAATAAAATTTGACTTTTACAATTTTCAATAAAGTCGGTTTTGAAAAACCAAAATTGCTTAGATAAATTTTAAAATTTCGAAACTGAATTTCACGTAAACGATTCTGAAGATAAAAATAAAAGTTCGAATTGTAGTCTAATTTTTAAAAATTTGGATATAAACGCGCATGAAAACCTCGAATTTGTGACGTTTTTTGAATTTTAGAGGATTTCTCCAATTTTTGCATTATTTAATTCAGATATTTAGAGAACGTTAATTATTTATATAGAATTTTAGGATATTTTTGGAATTTTGAATTATCTGATTTTTCTAATTTCGGAATATCACTCGAATTCTATGAAATTTAAACAAAAATTTTAAAAATTTATCAAATTTTATCAAAATTTATCAAATGGCCATGTTTATCAAGATTGCTATATTATGCCAAACCAAATCTTCATTGTGGTTGACAATGAGTCTACAGGCAACTGACATATGATAGATTCGAGCTGTTTAATTTAATTTCTTTTTCTAATGAGCTTTACTCATATAGGAATAGTTTGAACCACAATGAAAAGTACATTGGTAAAATAACTCGTCTTAGTTGTCTAAGTTGTAAGCTTTCAAAAAACTGTGCAGTATTAAATATAAGAGATGCATTGGGAAACATTCCAAATTTCGAAAAAAATTAATACATTTCAGAATTTTTAAAATTGGGTTTCGAATATGATAAAAATAAAAATAATAATAAACAGTTTTTAAAGGCCATTATACAGGCACCTTACTGAGTCAACAATTTGGCTCCAACGGTTTCGATCCTTAGCATGGCCTTCGTACTGTCTAAGACATTCTGAAGAGGCCAAGTCGTTCTCTACATCATGAAGCTATCGTCGCCAGCAACGACCTCTGAGCCTACCATATGGTGGCTCTCCGTTCAGAGATCACTGCACAATTCGTTCCGGACCATCACGCAGAACGTGACCGAGCCAGCGTACTCGCTGAGTTCTTACTTCATGTACAATATCGGGGATCTTCATCAGATCTCTTCTGATATCGATATTGTACAGAGCTGGGTATGTATCATCTATTTCGCGTTTTGGGCCGTAAATCACACATATGACTCAAATGTAAGGAGCTATCTCTCGTACTCATTCGTCAGCGCCCAACTTTCATATCCAAACATAACAACGGGCCTGATCAACGCTTTGTAAAGCTTCAGCTTCACTGCACTTGATAAGTGTTTAGATTTAAGCAGTGGCCTTAGAGGATACAAAGAACGACTGCCAGCTGCCAGCCGCACTTTAATATCCTCACCCACACTGTTATCGTGAGTGATAAGAGAACCTAAATATTTGAACCTCCTCACTCCCTCAAACGTGTAGTGGCGACTACTAAAATCTGGTGTTCCATTGTCCCTAAAACCAGTGATCAGGTATTTTGTTTTGGACACATTGATCTGAAGTCCAACTGAAACTGAAAACTCTACAAGCGGATCAAGTATTTCTGTCACTCCGTTTCTATTCAGTTCGACTGATTCGACTGGCAATATAAGATGTTGCGCTGAGGTGTTTCAGTTTCACGAAAGATGTACTCCAACATGAGATTAAAGAGTATCGGGGACAGAGCACCTCCCTGCCGAACACCCGAGTTAACTGCAAAAATTGTCGATAGCCTGTTCTCAGAGACTGCGTCACTGTCATCCAACACAGTCGTACCAATTTTGCTGGCATTCCTAGGTATTCCAGGGCAGACCACAAACTCTCCCAATTTATCGAGTCATGGGCCTGCCGGAAATCCAGGAACACCTGATGTACGGGGATGGATGTCTCATAATATTTAGATAGAATCATCCGCAGCGAAAAGACCTGATCAGTGACTGATCGATTCGGACGAAATCCTCCTTGATAGTCACCAACCAAGCCCTCCGATAGAGGAGTGATTCTATCCAGTACAATGTAACACAGTAAGTTGTATGCTGTGCAAAGGAGAGCTTTACCTCGATAATTCTCACACTTCACGCGATCTCCCTTCTTGAAGATGGGGCATATCGCGGCCACTTTCCATTCGTCAGGCATAACTTCGGTTCGTCATACTAATCGAATAAGGTCGATGAGACAGTTCCACAAAGTATCCCCTCCGAATATCAAGAGCTCCGAATTAATGAAGTCCACTTCAGGTGAGCGGTTTCGTTTCAATCTCTGCATTGCTTTAGTGAATTCCTCATACAACAGTATGTGACGCATGATGAACATCAAGCAGGTTAGTAAAATGTCCACTCCATGCGTCGAGTACCGCCTCGATGTTGACACAGAGGTTTCCATCCCGGTCCCAAATGGCGGTTGACGTAAGCCTGAAAGTATGGTGCAATCCAGTAATTCCTTTAAAGAAATTACGCGGACTGCGCTCATTGCTGAGTTGTTGTCATTCAGAACCTCGTCCTTCCACCATTCTCGCTTCTTCCGTCTACAATTCCGCTTAGCTGCCCTTCTTGCAAGAGCAGCCTTGTTTTTCCTCGCGATGGTGAGACGTTGTTGCACTTCACTATGGGCTATATTTTGTTGCTTCACTGCAACTGACGACACTCGTCGTCAAATCAATCGTTCTTGGGTCTGACTTTCACTATACCTAAAGTCTGTTGAGTAGCACTGACAACCGAAGTTTTCAGTACCTCCCAGATAGAGTTCATCAATGCTTCATCAATGTTGTCGCTGATAAGATTCTGATATCGTTTCTTCTGATCTTCATTTATCAGACCTTCACAGTCGAAACGTACCATGCGTTTCGCTGTGTTCCCAGACTTGTACGAAAACTTCCATTGTATAGCTTTGCAGCGACCAAATGATGATCGCTGCCTACGTACTTGGTTGCTGACCGATAAGTTCTCATATCCTGCACAACCCGAGCCCGTCCTTTAGAAATTAACACATGGTCAATTTGGCTGCGGGAAGTTCCGCGAGGATGTGTCCATGTCTCTAGATGTATGTGTTTGTGAGGGAAGAATGTGGATCATGGAGCAATTGCAAAGTACATCATTCTCTCACCAATATCGGTCGCAGTTTCGGTAGTACGGACCTATGTTTCCGCACAAGTCGGTCTGATTTCTGCCAGCTCTAGCATTAAAGTCCCCAATTACCATTCTAACATCGTGTTCGGGTATAGATCCCATCAGATCGTCCAAGTCATTGTAAAAGGAGTCTTTATCTTTGGGCTGGCTGACTCCTGTGGGCGCATGCACACAAATTATTATCAAGTTGGCTAACTTCATGCGCAAGCGAAGCCTACACAATCGGTTATTGACTGCTTGGAAATTCAAAACAGATTTCCAAGATTTCCGAGGTCATCTCCACTGTAAAGCAACGTATAGCTCTGTGACACATGGTCTCCACTTTTAGGCCAGCGAATTTCTTGAAGTGCAACGAGTTCCAGCCGATACTCCTTCATGAACGTGATTAGGCCATTTAATGCTCCTGGTTTTCTAAGTGACAGCACGTCCCACGTGCCGATCCTAAATCTCGTATCCGGGTACTTGAGCGGGGATCCGGTGTTGTTTTGGCGGTATCCATTTTTCTGTTTGTTGATCTTAAAAACACTTTGTTTTTTTACGGATGCGGGTCGACAGCCCAGCGATCCAACTGTTTGGTCGCCTCCTACGACAAGCAAAGGTTACTCTGGTGGTTTTCTTGGAAAACATGTTCGTGCAAGTTAGGTTTACGAGACATGTGAGTGCCCCACGACCACAGGGGCCACTCGAATATAATAGTTTTTTAATTTTATTGATTGAATCAATCCAAAATTATATATTCCGTATATGGTTATGATTCAGATGTGGTTAATGTCTTAGCGATTTGGATCTCACAAGTTACAATAAAAAAATGGGTATTTTGTAAATTTAATTTCCAAATTCTGAAATTTCGTAAATTTATCGTCTACAATTCTGAATTTTAAGTTGATTTTGAAAATCTAAATTTTTTCGAAATTTTCAAATTCATAGCGGTTTCAAAATTTTTTAAATACATTATTTAAAAATTCAAATAATTGTTAAATGTTTAAAATTAGAACGCTAATGAAAATCTCCAATTTATGGTTGAAGATCTTTTAATTTTGAAGCATTCTTCAACAGTTTCATAGCACAATGTTTTTTAAAGTATGGTTTTCAGCATGTTGGTAAAACTCATACACTGCACCAATTTAAAACAGAACAGAAATTTTTTACGAAAAAATACCCAAATTTGAACGCTGTATCTTGGATGAAATAACACCTTTCACAATAATTTAATTAATTAATCGATTTATTGAAGTTTTAGCGAGAAACCTTAACAAAAAATGAGACGCGCATAACAGTCGTCATTTTGGTGATCCAAAATCTAGGAGAAAATAGGTTTTTACAGTAAAATTGTAAAAAGTATATTGGAACAAAAATCCTATTAAAGTTTATTCAAACGTAATACAACTAAAATCTACTAATAAAATAGAATTTTCAATATCTCGTGCTCCTCTAGCCCGCATTACTTCATAAATACGCCGTGGCATATTTAAAACATTGTGTATTTGTTGCATGGTGATTTGCTGCCATTCCTCTTGTAAAGCGTCTCGAAGCTCCTGCAAATTTGTTGGTTGCCTTGTCCATTTTCTTATACGCCGTTGTAACGTATCCCAGACGTGTTCTATAGGATTTAAATCTGGACTTCGCGGAGGATGGTTTATTAAATTAAAACGGTGCTGTTGCAGAAAATGGCGTGTGTTTAGAGCAATTAGGGTTAATCGTTCTCCTAGTGAACGCCAAATTCTGATTGTTCGTCGCATTGTAAACAAATTTGAAAGTGAAATTTCTTTACACGATACAAGAGTACCAGTACGACAAAGAAATTCACGCACACATTAGAATATTGATTTGGTACCACCAAATGTAAGAAAGAATTCAAATTTATCAGCTCCACGTCGTTCTCAACAATTAAATCTGTCTCAACATCCTTACAAAGTTCAACTGGTTCAAGAACTGAAGCCAATAGACCACCATAAACATCGTTTATTTTCTTTCATTTTTGGTTAAATGGTTAAATACAAACAGAATTGCAGAATTTGAAATTATCTCAAGATTTGGTCCAGCTATCCTCCCAGGTCGTGTGATTTAACACCTTGTGATTTTTTTCTTTGGGGACATGTTAAGTCACAATTTTATGCTGATAATCCAACAACAATTGAACAATTAAAATACAGCCAAATTTATGTCAAAAAATGATGATAAATTGGGCTCACAGAATGCAGTACGTACGGAGAAGTCGTGTTGGTCATTTGAATGATGTTATTTTCCATACATAATGTCAAATAAATAAAAATTTTGGTCTCACTGAATAATTTGTGTTAACAGACCAATTTTAAATATCTTTTGAAGATTACTTCCAGCCATGGGAGAATAATCGACGAGTTGTTTTGAATCTCCGCCGGTACAATTCGGTCGATTTACCAGCCGATTTATAAGGTTTGAAACCTTCAAGTGCCCATAGGATCCGTTTTTTAGTTACGATATCTTCTATGCGCAGTGAATGTGTTTCTCGCTGAGTACTAGTCTAGTCGAGTCGTCAAAGCTTCCTGGAAAGTGGGTTTCAATGAGAGGTTTCAAAGATTCCTGACTAGAAGCAGACCAAGATCCGGTTTAATTAAATAACTGGAACTGGTTGAATTAGTAGACAGTATCTGCCAAAGACGAGAGGTGTCGGAGACTTGTTCCACTTTATCACAGAAGAGTCTCTTAAGATGTGTAATTGTGTGATGATTTACTTAAATTACTCCTAAATTTGATTTGTTAATTTAGGAAATATTTAGAATAAATTTCGCATGCATTTAAAGCACCCTAGTTGAAAAAGTAAGTAGTTGGTACTATAATAAATGGCCTAAAATTCTCCAGAAAAATCGCTAGACTTACATAAGTATGTATGTATTTTATTTAAAAATAAAAACACATTATGAGTCAATTAGCATAAATTGAGTAAATACTTATTCCGGTTAGATTAATTAAAATAAAAAAAAATAACCAAACCAGATTAGAAATTTTGCGGTGAATAAAATAGCGTTTGATATAGTAATCTTGTATTTGTTTCTCATAAATTTTAAAACAAAAACAAAATTCAAGCATCTTATCAGCACTTCACGTCGTATAGTTATATTTGGCATTGAATTCTATCGAAATCGTCATACGTTTCATTTAAAAAAATGTCAAATACACTGTACTGACTACGAGAAATTAGTCTAAGTATATGACTTTTTATGATTAGATGGTTTGTTCGACTTTGGTATCATAATTATACTTTACATTGCAGAGGTACATATCGCAGTCAAAATGAAGCGTTGATTATATGAAGCATTGTTCACGTCCTTTCTGAGGAAGTGCGCCTTCACTATATTGCACCTGTTATTTCGTATTTATGTTATGATTATTATTTATGTTATGGTATGATTAATTTTGTTTTTCAACTATCGTAGAGTTGCAGGTAGTATTTCCCTACAATCCTGCTTGTGCACTCCTTTTCATTCGCTAGCATGCGGTTGGTTGGAACGTTTCTTCAAGGTTTCTCACCTTGATCACCTCGATCATTTTTTATTGGCGGTATTTGATAATTTGGTCTTTTTAATGCTTTTGTAGCTTTCCATAGAGAATACTCAGTTTCTTTATCGTCTGTGATACTACGAACATAACGGGTGACCCACATAGGACGCTATAGTTGAGATGGTCAACATAGTTAAAGGATCGAGCAAGAAGTACGCCCTTGGTGTATTCCTAGACGTATCTGGTGCTTTTGCTAACCTGTGGTGGCCAAGTATAATGAGGAACTTGAGGCAGATGAGTTGCCCAGCGACTCTTTACTCCTTGTTGTACAGTTACTTCTCTGATAGAACCGCAACTGTAAAATCTAACCATGGCACACTCTCTAAGAATGTAAACAAAGGTTGCCCACAAGGCTCCATTTTGGGTCCGCATCTCTGGAATTTGGTGTTCAACAGTAGCAAGCATGACGAGATCCAAGAAGTAGCATTCGCGGATGATGAAGTTATGATCTTTACTGGAAATTCTAGACAGGCAATTCAGGAGGCTGCTCAGCGCGGCATTGACAGTATGGTTAAATGGTGTGATATTAATAAGATGGAGTTATCTTCCACCAAAACAGTGATGATCCAATTGAAAGGTTCACTCAACATAAGGAGGCCACCCTTGGTGTATGTCGGAACCGAACGCATACAAATGTTGAACTCTGTAAAATAGTTGGGAGTATACTTCGATGATAGACTTGATGTCACTACTCACATGAAAAGGGTGGGGCCTGAGACAAGGCATACTCGCAACGATATACGAAGGCCTAGTGGTTGCGACCATGACATGAGCTTGTGCGGGATGGGCCGACAGGATGAACTGTCACCATCGCGGAACTCTATTAAGCGCTCAAAGGTCAATTCTTCTTGGGATAACGAAGGCGTACCGTACGGTTTCGGCGGATGTCATGGCTGTAATGGCCGGTGTGATTCGCTTGGACATAGTACATACTTAACGAAAGGTTAATTAAGTGCAAACTGAGGAAGAATCAAGAGTTGATTTATGGCAGTATGCAGTGGCAAGGCACACCAAGTGACCTATCGAACATGACATCCCTCAAAAAAGAAATTCGTAAAGAATCCATTAAAATCTGGCAAGACTGATGGAGGCAATCTGAAAAGGGCAGAACTACCTTAGATTAGAGATGCGCCTATCCATAAGCGCCTCTTTTGCGCAAATACTAGCCATCCATGGAAAATTTGCTGATTACATGTTTAAACTTAATTTGACGGACACAAGCATGTGTGAATGTGGACAAGCTGCTGAGACAGCTAAGCACATTCTTTACGACTGCGCTCTGGCCACTGAAGCCAGAGCAGACATGATTATTACAATTAACGCAGAATGGCCGGCAAATATAAGCTAGTGCTGATGGTGCTTGCAAATATCGCACATCTTAAAAGATTCTGTGATACTGTACTTTGTGGTAGGTAGGCTAAAGATCGAAGATTCGTTTAAGGTATTAACAAATGACAACGGCATAGCCCAACAATTTTATTTTAGTTATAAGAAGTTTTAGAAAGTAATGCTAGGTTACAAACCTAAAGATTTTTAAATAATTGAATCTAGTTCTTGGCCTACGGACCACCAAGCTGAATAAAGCTTATGAGTATTTTAACAACTGACGCTGGATATACATCTATATATCCACGCGGCAGGGATGGTAACAGGTCTCGGACCTCGCTAAGCATACTATACAATACTGACATACAGAAATAGCACGACGGCTTAGAATTGGATATAGGCACAGCCTGGGTGCCATTCTTAAGCGAAAAACGTCCAACTTCAACAATGACAATGAAAATAACGGGAAACCGATTAATTTTTCAGTTCTCTAATTCTTTGCTTAAGCTTATTGCAGAGGTAATTAAAAATTATTTTGCTTTGTGGTGCTCGATTTCTTTGCCATGTTTTCCTTGCTTTCCGTTTTTCATTAACTAACTCCCTGACCTCGAATGGATATATGTGAAATTATTACGCTCCTTGTTTTGGATTACAAGGGTGTATCCCACGCTGTTTATTGTATATTATTGATTAATAGTTCCACTTCATTTTCTAATTGAACCGGATGCTTGATTGGCACAAGAAAATTGGTGTTGTCTTCAACCAATTTCCAAAATAATTCCCAATTGGGTTTGTTATTTGTTAGTTTAGGTGAATTTTCCTTCTTAACAATCGTAGAACTAACAGTCATAATGCCGGGCGAGTGGTTCGATGAATGAGAGACTTTCACTATTTTCTAGAAAAATGTGGTTTACGGATATACATACCTCTTGCAATGTAGAAATCAATTAGGACCGGAGTTTTCCGTATGTCAGTACCCCAGTATAATGGTTTTCCTCCTGAAAGAAACTCAGTTGGTAATCTTAAAATCACCTCCAATGATAAAATTAAATCCTAGCTGGTTCAAAAACTTTTTATAATCCTCTTTATTTAAATTATGTCTTGGAGGACGCAATAATTTGAACAGAATGTCGAATATTTTCTTTCACAAATATTGCGATCCTCCTCTTTCTCTTTCTGCTGCATTGAAAGCGTGATAAAAGACAAGTATTTTGGTATATGAGGGTTTAGTAGGATGGCTTTCTGATATTAAACATATGTCAATTTTTTCAGTATTTAAAAACATTTCTATAACTCTGGAATATGTTAGATTATTCCATTTGCATTCCAGATTACAATTCTTAATGTTTTATTTATCATATTAGTTTAGTATAACAGGGATTTTATTTCATCCACTCTTTCTCGGCTATCTATAGTCGCCTGTTTAAAGCATCTATGGATCTCTCTTGTTTTATAAGCCGTGTATTTAGCGCTTCAATGATGAAAAATAATGAAATTATTTTTTCAAGCATAGATGTATCTTTAGAGCCTTTGAAATTTACTGATTTGTGTGGTATCGTACTTTGTAACCCGGATGCCACCACTTGCGAAAACGCCTTGCGATCAGTTACTTTACTCGATATAGATGTGGTAAAATTTTCTAGGTTGGTATTTACGCTATTACCACCGGCGTTTTATAATATGATGATCCTTGCTGTGATTTGTCTCTAATTAATTTGTAGTTCTTTAGCTACTATGCAGCCTCTGTAGTTTGCAGCATGTTGGAAGTGAATTTCGATTTAGTGGACATGCCTGAGCAAGGTACCTTCCAAGGCACTTTACACATCTTAGTTCTCTATTGCAGTATTTTTGCATATGATTACCTAAAACCTTGGCTCTTCTTACATTGTACAATAAGCCCAGTGGTTTTCTGTAGTGCTTCTATTTTAACCCCCATGTTTCAAATAGCTGTTATATTAAAGATGGCTTCTATCTGTTCTTTGTTATTCAAAGTTAACATAAATAACGGGAGACCTATTTTAGTAAATTTAAATTCGGATCCTTCTTTAACCTACTCTCTTTTTATTATATTTGCTGCATTTTCTTTTTGCAAGTCCTTGTCTTAGGAGATCTTCCATGATGTCTTTTATTGTACAGGTTGGATGGATGCTCCTTGCCATAACCTTTATTGAGCGGTTCCTTTTATTTTCATATGTATACCATTCGATTTTCTCTAAACTAACCTTTGTTGATAAGTATCAGAGTCCGGTGTGTATATTTTCCATACATGGTTGTTTAAGGATATTAAGCTCCATATTCGGTTATACCAATAATATTTATTGGTGGTGGTTTATCTTCTTTTGGTGGTTTGTTTTCACTTTTATCTCGATGTAAATCCTTCTGGGGCGTTCCCTTCGCCTTCTTCCTATATTAGTAGATTCTATCTGCGAGCAACTAGTTACATCCGGAGTGTAGCCGCTTCCTTTTTCTTGCTTGGACGTTTTATCCGTTTGACAATCTATTTGGTTTCTTGTTAACTCCCCCTCATCAGTATAAAACTCTGTAGTCTCGTTACTAATTTGAGGTTCATCATTGGGTTTAGTTAAAAAACCTTTTCTCAATTCTTCATTTTTATGACAAAAAAACTCATCGACCCAATTATTTTGGCCGGGAAACCTATTAATTGTTAAATAAAAATAATGTTTTCAATGAAGAAAAGTGCTACATTCGATTCGACCATGTTGTCTTACCATTGCAATTCAGGGTTAGTTGAATGTGGGCATACGTATACAAATGACGTTTATATGTTTAATATCCGCGTATTATTACGTCGATCTTCAACCACAACAATAAAAAGATAACCACTCATATAGAATATGGGTGAATAAAAAACATTTTTTGCAAGTCAGTTGAGTTTTACAAGTGCGAAATATTAAAACCGAGATTAAAAGACATTATTTTGATAAATGTCGGTTGATTTTAAATTTCAAATTTAATTGAATATTGCGGTTCACTGATTTTGTGAGGGGCCTGTAAATGGGACAGTAATTGTTTTTAGTGCGATAGTGCATAACTTTTTTTCCCCAAAGTGCTAAATTTTACGTTAAAATAATTAAAGAAAAAATATATTAAATAAAACCATTTCATTTTGTGGTGTATTCGACACTGGATAGATCCAGTTCCTTTGGCGTGATATATAGAATTGGTGATAATAGCAGCAGTTGTCAATATTTTTATTTTTATTTTATTAACTAGTTTAACGTGGATAGTTTAACAATCATCCTCAGGAGGATCTACGAGACCGTCAACGAGTTTATATTTTCATCTAATAAATAAGGTAAATACCGCATATGCGGACTACGTTCTACATAATATTATATAGAGTACTCGTATCTCGATTTTAACATTTTAACATTTTCAACGCCAGGGTTTTAGCTAATTAGCTTACTGCTGTCATAATTTTTTTGTATCTTATATGTTTGGATTTTATTTATAATTATAGTAATGCATTAAATCGACATCCACCAAGAGGACGAGCTTAGATCGTTGTGAAGTTTATGCCAATTTAATGAAATATACACTGTGTTACAAAAGTATTCAAATTGTCACTAATTATTTTTTACTCATTCTATGTACTCGTATATGTTCATTCTCACCATACACTGTGCGATGTTCGGTTCAATTGAATTAAATTACTCTGATGAATAACATTGGTTGGGACATAAAGGGAGAAGTTTTCCAGGATATACGGTCAGTCAATGTATCCCAGCAGCACGTTTACCTATTATTATATATTTCTGACCTCTTTCAATGTACCGTGGAAGCCGAGCAAATACTTTAATGATACAACAAAACCTTATTATGAATGTTTTCGATGCAACTGTTATGAATTTGATGACACGGAGACCACACTGAAACAGCGAATTAAATTTGCGATCTAACAATGCCCGTTAAGTCGAATTGGCTTTTTCGATTATTATGTCGATATGCTTATTGAATGTTAAGTTGTCTGCTAATGTAACCCCCACATCTCATCTGTTCTACATAGAACATTTCATCTGTTTACATAGAACAATAAACGTCGTTAATATATATGTTACTCGGATTGCAAAGGTCTTTCGAAAAAATGATTTTATTTTGCACTTATTTATATTTAATCGTATTCGATTAGATTCACACCAGCTAGTAACTCGGTCTAAATCGTCTTGCAGTACAGATGTATCATCATTGAATATTTTCATGTCGTCAGCATATATCAGCACATCACAGTTTGAAATAACAAATCCATGGTCCCAGATGAAAACCATGCGGTACTCTAGAATGTACCGTAATTGGTTTTGATCTTACACCACTAATTTCGTTAAATTGTTGTCTACCATTAATGGAATAATCGACGTAAAGAGTTGCAACTGACCAATTCAAATAATTTGGGAATTGATCATAACGATGAAATTCCCGCGGTGTAGCACGAATTGTCAGCTCTTTTTCCAGCTTTAAAGATTGGTGTAATTTTGGAGGTTTTCCATTGAGTAGGAAGCCGGCCGGTCTGAAGAGATTGTAAAAGAACAGATAAAGTGGTTCAATTAGTTCAGGACCAAAAGTTTTCAGATTCTTTGATGGCATCTTATCAGGTACACTGATTGAAAAACTCGGAAAACATTTTGACGACACAGAGTTGGTCACATGACTGTTTATTTTTGTAATAGGGAGACAGGATGGCTGTCTCCTGTTTTTATATTTTGTATGCTTTGTTCTTCCTATTTTTCAAGTTGATAAGCGTATAGTCATACCATGAAGGACGATTCCCTTTCGATATTCTGGACAGAGGAACAAGAGGTGATAGAAATCTTCTCCATTCCGATGATGTTATTGAAGCAATTCTTCAACTCAGTTACTTTAGCTTTCTTGAAGTTGAAACTAGTTCCCACGTCAGTGTTTGGTAAGCATGACAAGATTTCAGCTATGTTTAAAGATATTACCATTGCTTTGTGGTGAAGACATTTGTTAGGAACGGGTTCATTTAATCAGTTACATCAAAAATACCCGGATCATTAGAAATGATAAGGTGAATATCTACCGTATGTGTTAGGAATTTTGTTAATTTGATTTAGATTAGAATTAAGAATGGAGTCTATGAAAAATATTTCCGGTTTTGAGGTAACGTTAAAAGGCATATTGCATTTAATGTCCGGAACGAAACACTATAGGAAATGTGAGAAAGTTTGAAATCACCTGGGATGAGAAATATATTTGAGGGATCATTTTAATTGTTTAGTTCGTTTACGGCTTCACAAAAGTTTATGTATTTTTCAGAGGTCGAGTGGGGTGGGATATAAGCTGTCACTAAATATAAGTTAATTTTAGGCAAGCATACTTTTACAAATACCAATTCCAATCCTAACTGGGAAGCAGTCACAGTATGGTTCGGGATAGATGATTTGACCGGAAATAGAACTTCGTCTCCATCTGTCACAATGATACAAAATATAATTGTTGGCGAAAAATTCCGTGTTTATGATTTTTTTTGTCGACATTTGTCGAGAAGTTGCTGCAAATCAGCGAATCAGCTGCGTTGATTGTTCCAGTTGATCCTTAGTTGCTGCAGGAGATGTTTTTGCAGAAAATTCTTGTGGTAACACTTTAATGGCCACATTCCCTAGTGTACTAGTTGGTGTTGCTTGAGAAATTGTCGTTGTTACATTTTCTATTCCCAATCCTGGTGGTAATAATTGTGGAAGTGGCAGGATTTCGGTATGTGTTGGTAACGCCGAATGAATAGGCGTCCTTGGTAATGAAGTAAATGATACGGGCGATGTCAGTTCTGCTAAATTTAATTTACATCGGGATCTTTGTTCATACTCAAATAATTATTTGAGTTTTCTGCTCCCTTCAGCTCCAGAGGTTTAAAGTTTTCAAATGGTATCGGCGGTCGTGTGATATATCATTTGAAATGTATTGAATCATATAAAAAAACTTAATGTCGGTAAAGTATATAAAATTCAATAGAATTTGCATCAAATGAGTAACATTTCAATAATGAAGTTGTACCAATATCATTGAATAATTACATATAGAAGGTGACACTTCCAAATTAGCAGCGACATATGAGCAATTCGTCAACAATCTTTACTAAATTGTACTATGTAGTGTATACTCAAACCTTTAATTTCAATTTATCTAAGATACCTCTGCTGGCAGCGCTATAACAACGTGTCATTTCTATATGTAATTATTCAATGCCAATATTAAATCATCATTGCTTTAATGGTAATTATTACCATCTCTAATTGTGAAGTATTTGTCAAATTGGACGAGTATCAGTAGTACTACGACGGGTATCGAGCGCACATTTTAGGTCCAGTGAAGTGGTATTTTATTTGTCGCGATTCCGTTGATGTTACCAATTATGTATCGTATAATAATTTACATAAAGATAATACCAAATAAATTAAATAAAAATAAATTTATGTTTAACGGTAGAATAATATGTATCTAACCTGCTTCCAGATAATAAAATTATTTAAAAAACCCACTTTGAATATTGACTTTTGATTTATCCGCCACACTGTTAAATTTCGTTTCCCTCAATTTGATTTTTTCTAGATTATATTTTCAGATAGCTTAGGCCAACTGCTACGCTTGTAGTAGTAATTCTAACGTGCTTTTTCACTTTTCACATAATTTTTACATTTACTTTGAACGATTTTCAATTCGATGCCCTAGCGATGGCCACACGCTCCCATGAAAAACCCTAGGTTGAGGTTTCATTATATGAATCCGCAAAAACATTTTCTTCTTACGATTGTGAAGTTTATCCTAAATTAGAATTAAATAAACAAAAACAACGTAATGTATTAGTGAATATCGCAAAATAAATGACATTTAGGCGAACATTAAATTATTTGTATATAGCTATTTATTGTATCTATTCTGCAGTAAGTAAAAATTGGATATCCAAATAGTTCTAAGTGCCCAATCATATATAAAACTAACGGTTTAACACTAATAACCCAATCATGCCAAACCTTTTGAAAAGCTAATGGCTTTCACATGGTCAAATTGAGGTTTCAGTAAATTTACATTTTAGGATTTTCTTAAGAAATTGCGTATCTTAAGATTTTCACTATTTAGCACAAATCTTCCTATGATTTTTCGATAGGCCTGAACTAACACTACAATCATGCCAAACCGTTTGAAAAGCTAATGGCTTTCACATGGTCAAATTGAGATTTCAGTAAATTTACATTTTAGGATTTTCTTAAGAAATTGCGTATCTTAAGATTTTCATTATTTAGCACAAATTTCACTATGATTTTTCGATAGGCCTGAACTAACACTACAATCATGCCAAACCGTTTGAAAAGCTATTCAATGTTACTTTTTGAGTTTGCAGTAAGTTAAAACTATTTTTTATTTTTTTGATTTAGTTCTTCATTTAGGTCTAACTTCACTCGCATTTCTTTTATAACAGTCTATGAACTATCAATTACTTCGCGACCTTTATTGTAGTTTTTATTGTGAAAACAAACTATTAGTAAGTTGAATTAAAATTGTGTTTACACTTTTTAGATCATGAAAATGAAAGAGATGACTTAGAATAATGAATGTATAACGAATTTTTAGATGTGTGATATGAGGAAAGATGGCTTTAAAATTGTAGGTAAGTTAAGTTAAGTTAAGTTGACGTGGTCGCTTTTTTACGGCACACTTAGACCAGTGATGGTCCGTTGTGATACCACCTCCATTCACACACACATTCATTCAACTCATTCATTCTTCAACTCATTCACCCTCATTCACACAACTACAGTGTACCACCTGCGCAATGCATAGCTTCATGTCACCCTGTACAGTGACATGGAAAGTGGGTCGGCCCTTGGGTTCTAAATTCCAACTGCGGTTTAGATGTATAGTTTCGATTAGTCATCCCCCCGTTTGCCAGCGAGATGAAAAATCCCAAATCCCAAAATACATCCCCGTCTTTGTTGGGATTCGAACCCGGTACCTCCCGATCCAAACGTCGCAGCTTTAACCACTGCGCTATTTGCTCGGTTACCTTGTTACCTTGTACCTCGGTAATTGTAGGTAATTTTTAAAATAATTTTTAAAGAACCCTCAGCAAGTTTAAAAAGATTATAGGTTCTGGTGAAAGCAATTTGATCATATTGCTCCTGAAACATACGATGTGTCCCAAACGTTAATTTGAAGTAAAATGTACATTTTTAAATTATGTGAAGTTGGCAACAAAAGCGTTTAATTATGATACTATAGTTTTTTGTATATGTACTATATTTTCTATAAAAACTGCCACAATTCAATAAACCATACTATTTTAGTAAACAGTACTCATATTCCTTAACCACAGTACACTCACCTATCTCACCGGTAGCAATTGTTTAGGTGGCACAGCTTTAGAAGTAAAGTAGTCGATTCACACGATTAGGTAATAATAATAATCAAGTGCACACAGACATCATGCTAATTATATTGACCAAATTGCTAGCAACTCAAGCAACATCATCATTTATCAACGTTCCAGTCAGAATGATTTGGAATGCGATATTCGTTAAAATTTAAAAAAAATTTGATTCATAAATTTCTGCAAACCATTTTATTTTGATAACGATAATGAAAAATATTTGTGGTATATTATACCACACAAATTTTTCGTTATCGTTATCAATATAAAATAGTTAGGCATCATAAAAACCGCAGAAATCCGAATACCGCAGTATATGTACAGTATAAAAGTCGGTTGGGTTTGTTGAATAAAAATCAGTAACGTTTAAACGATGAAATCGTGCCAATATCTAATAATCATTGCATTAATGGTAACTATTACCATTTCGAATGGAGAAGAATTTGTGAAATTGGACGGGCATGAGTACTACATAAATTTGAAGACAGAAATTAATTGGTTTGGAGCCTATCGGTATTGCGCTTCAATCGGAATGCACCTAATCGACGTACGAACAATTGAAGAGCATGACAGAATTGGCAAATTAATTGATAGCAGCAATAAAAAACATGGCACGGCGGCTGACCATTTTTGGACCAGTGGAGTAGATTTGGGTAGTCAAGACAGGTACTATTGGATGACAACAGGCCAATCTATCTTATTTGCGAAATGGTATACGGGTCAACCAGATGGTAAAAACCAGCATTGCATATTCATCTTCAAAAGTGGAACTAACTATGAATGGTTCGATTATCAGTGTGAGTCGAAATATAATTTTATTTGTCGCGCTTTCATTGATGTTACAAAATATGTATCGAATAGCTGCCCAAACAACATGGACACGAATTAACAATTTACGGATAAAAATATATTAAACATAAATTTATTAATGTTTAGCTGACATTTATATAATATTTAACTGCTTCCAAATAATTAAAATAAAAAAATTGTTGGCGTTGAAACGTCAGTTGAATATTGAGTTTTGATTTATCCGCCCGCAAAGCCTTTCTTTATTCAATTTAGTTCGTATTTCTCTTAAAATAATGTTTTATTTTGAAAAGATATCTGACATAAATTTACGTCGGATAAATAGAACCAAGCTTTGCCAATCGTGATGATTTTTTTCAAAATTAAAACCCGCTGGTACCGTTTCAGTTAATTATATTTTAATTTTAGTAAACATAATAACTATACTGTTTACGGTTTATTCCGAACTACACTCACCGTCAGATATAAATGAACCTTTGGTGTCTGTCTCACCGATAGCTGTTGTTCAGGTGGCACAGCTTTAGTTATCGACAGAAGTATAGAGCAACAAACGATCGATTCAAAAGATGAGGTCAAAATCATAATACTCAAGTGCACGCAGACAACACCGAAATGTTTGTTAAATTGAACAGATTTCGGTTGGCATAACTCGGTACAATCTGTCAAACAATCTATTTACTATCTAGGGATATTCATTTACCTTGAACCATTTAACAAATATAAATAAAATTTGATTCATAAATTTATATAAAACTTCTATAATACCACAAATATTTATCGTTATCGTTTTCAAATTAAAATGGTTGAGCAGATGCTGCTGCGGTATATGTACAGTATAAAAGCCGATTGAGTTTGTTAAATAAAAATCAGTAACGTTTCAACGATGAAATCGTGCCAATATCTAATAATCATTGCATTAATGGTAACTATTACCATTTCGAATGGAGAAGAATTTGTTAAATTGGACGGGAATGAGTACTACATAAATTTGAAGACAGAAATTAATTGGTTTGGAGCCTATCGGTATTGCGCTTCAATCGGAATGCACCTAATCGACGTACGAACAATTGAAGAGCATGACAGAATTGGCAAATTAATTGATAGCAGCAATAAAAAACACGGCACGGCGGCCACACATTTTTGGTCCAGTGGAGTAGATTTGGGTAGCGAAAACCAGTACTACTGGATGATGAACGGTCAATCCGTTTTATTTGCGAAATGGTATCCAGGCAAACCGACACTTAGTCAGAATTGGCGTTGCATGTTAATATACAAAGATGGAACTCGCAATGACTGGCATAACTATGGATGTGATAACGAACTTTATTTTATTTGCCGTGATTTTCGTGACGTGACCAATTATGTATGGAATAGCTGTCCAAATAACATGGATAATAATTAACAAATAATGTTTAACTGGCATTATGTATCTAAACTGCTTCCATAAATGAAATAAAAATAAAATTCTTAACGCCAGTGGGATGTTATTTTGTCTTATTCAATCGAGCTGGTATTAATTTTAAAATGAAATTTTGGTTCTAAGGTCGTTTAAAATCAAAAGTCGTGTTAAGAAATCAAAAATAACTGTGTGTATTTGGGGTTGGGGTAGATGGTTGTTGTTCGGTGCTAGAGTTCATTGAAGAATTAACAGTTTATCAGCAGTTTTAGAACTGTCATTGCGGAAATACTCATGTGCTGCAGGTTAAGTGCAAAGGGTCTATAATCTTATCCCCGATCAAGCTAAAGAAAAACCATGATTCTAGTAATGCTGGACCATTTGAATAAGTTTGTTGTTTTAAAAGCCCTCAATAATGGAACCGCGCAACAAATCACAGAGTATTTGAAGAATGAGATTTTTTGTCTATATTTGGGGTTCCTCATACTATCCTTTCTGATATCGGAATTCAATGTAAGAGCAGTGAATATAAAGATCTCTTGAACAAGTTTGGCATTATCGCCTCTAAAACAACTATTTATTCTCCGCAGTCAAATGCGTCTGAGTGAGGGAATCAGTCGATTCTGTGGGCCATACGATCATATATTTCCGACAAACATACATCATGGGATAAACATTTGTACGAAATTGCGTCTGCTTTGAGGAACGGGGTGCATGAAACAATTCAAAACTCGTCACATTTCTTATTATTTGGATATCATAAGATTAACCATGGTCATTACTATTACAGCAAATAGGAGACATATCCAAAGAAGAAATAATCCTACCTTTAACCGCAAGACTCCAATTAATTCACGACAGAGCCAAAAGAGCCTTAATTCGTATCAATTCACCACTAATATGGCACTAAGAATATTATGTATTAAATTGTGATTTACGTTTTCAAATTTCACTCCAAATTTTAATCGTAAATTGATAGTTAAATTTGTAAGATTTGTTATTTTTCCTTCTTAAATTTCGTATTTCACTTTCCCAATTTAAAACATTCGTTCTTACAATGATAACTTGTTCTTCTTGTACTCAAATCTACTTACTCCTATTATGCACTACTATTCTCAATTTAAGATGTAAACTCTTTAAAATTAATTGGAGTAAAGAACTATTGTCACAAATTGAGAACTTTGTCATGATAAACTAAGAACATTATACTGAAACTTGACATAAATATTCCCTATTTAAGCCGTTGGTGCTTATTATGATTTCTTGGTTTGTATAATTAAAGTATGCTATTCATAAAGGCAGAACTTGTTCTTCTTGAACTAAGAACCGTATATTGATAATACGCACTAATTTTCTCAATACCAGATCGTTCATTCTTTACATATAATTTAAACTTGATTTATTTGAGAACTTCAATGCTTAAATTGCAAATTAAATTTTCATAAACAAAGCTTTAGTATTCCGGATTTTCGTTCCATTATCTCGAAATTTTATATGGTCGATTTTGATGTTACATTGAATTGAAAAACAAAAACATAAGAAAAATATATATTTTATTTTGAGGTTATGGTAATTATAATTACCATTACCTGACAATAATTAAAACAATTGCGTTTTTAAATTTTTTTTTATTTAGTCACACATACATGACAAACATATTTTATAAATATCTTATTTTTAAAAAATCTTTTAAATTCATTTTATATAATTGAAATGGGTTATATTTAAATTCATGAATACTTTTTATAGCGCAAGGAAACTCTGCAGAACTATGTATGTATTTTTTGGAAACAATTAAAGTGCCTATCCCAAATAATATTTCTAATGAAAGCTTCCTGTCCGTCTAGAATGCTAAACTTCCATAGTTTTAGCGAGTTTTTATTTTTTGTTGAGCCAGTTGGAATTGGAACTAATAAAGCATGAAGTAATCTAAATATTGCGATATCAAGGTGAGGACCTGCAATAGTATATAAAATAAATTGTAATATTTAAATGTGATTTAAATAGTTAAATTGTTACTTTTTGGGTTATTACGGTATTGACCAACCAAATCATTTAACACCTCCAAGTTTTGCTTATCTTTGATTCTTTGTTGAAAAATGGGAATAATTTTACATTTAAAATCGTCCCATTTTGATAGCAGCAAATGGCCTTTATTGGGATATATAAAATCAAAATCAATGTCAACCTATAAAAAGAAATTTATTTAATAAATAATATCCAAATGCAATTAATATTGTTTGGCTTACAAGTTGTGCTGCTTTGGAATGTGTGTATCGCGGTCATGCATTTACTATTGCCTCAATGTTCCGGCCAACTTGTTGGATTTGTTCCTGTCTTAAAATGCACGTCTCTTTCCAACGGATAATTATTTCTTCCCATTCATCTGTATACACTTGCAGCCAAACCTGGTTTGGATCGTCTGTATTTAGAGTAATTGTTGCTGGATCACTTGAATTTTGGGAAGTCTTCTCACGAGGAAACAAGTTAATTTTTCTTATTCTGCCTATGATATGTTTGTATGCGTTAAATAAACGGCCTGCATTGTGTGTACCATTCACAGAAAAATATGTTTCCTGAAACAAAATAAAATTAGTTTCTGGTTGATTAAACAACTATTTTATATATATACATATATTTTATATATATATATATATATATATATATATATATATATATATATATATATATATATATATATATATATATATATATATGTGTGTGTGTAAGTGTAACTGTTTATTATAATATGTATATAATATGTAATTATAATAGTATACCTTTCTTTTGTGCTGAAACGTCGAACAAATAGTTTTTTCGAAATCCACCCGATGCATGAACTGCTTACAATCTACGTAATGCTGTACAATGTCATTTATCAGCTTATTTCGCATTAAAATGGGCAGACAATTATTATTATTAATATAACTACTGAGCACAGTTTTGCCCGATAGTGATTGTAGGTAGTTCTCCAAATTCTAGAAAGATTATATTTAATAATTATTATATAAATATTAAAAAATACTAAAATATTAAAAAATGTTTACACTTACAAACGATTGTTGGTCTAAAAATCTGTGTGGTGGAATTGGTGAAGACGATGTTGAGCACGTTGGTGATGATTCAACTGACGATGTAGTTGATGGTGAACAGATTCTCTGTTCATCAGCAAATTTTGTGAGCAAATCCTTTAAGTCACTTATTTTGAAGAAACCGGTTTCAATATTCTGAAATATGTATAGTCGAGGCATTATATATAAAATTAGCAACTTTAAGTTGTGCGGTTTTATACGAACTTGTGACCGTCGCCAGTTTTTCAAATTTTCCCTAAATTGAACTTTATATCCCAAATTTGATGGCGGTGGAATGTGAAATATATCTGCCAGGTCAATTTCTGTTAAAACTTTAATGAACTTATGTCATCTGTAATCAAATTTTTACTGTTAATAAAACTTATATAATTAAAAAATGAAATGCAACTAATAATTCATGACTTAATTTTAAGTTTATAAATTATAACTAGTTATAGATATACAGGGTATGCCAAAACTACGATGATTTTAAATAATCGAGTACTTATAATTCAACAACAAATTGATGTTATCGTTCGATGATGCATCACACATAACCTTAAAATGATTAAAGTTAAATGGTTAAACAAAACATCATGTAAAAAAGTTTCACTGGTTATTAAAATCGCACTTATTATAGAACAGAATTATTCAGAGCAACTTGGTCAACCATTAGACCGAAAGAAATTCTAAAATAATGTTGTGTCAAATAATTTCTTCTGCACATTTTGATTATTCATAAAATATCGTCCCGTTATGTTAGCCGACCCTGTATATGACCGTTTTATCAAAACGCAAATTTGATAAAAGAAAAATTGTACTTAAGCACGTTGAAACTGCATCACCCATGTTCCAGCTATTTAATAGCTCGATCATTTGGCGTTGACCATCCGTATAAACATGTTCCTCCATTTTATGCACGGCGTCACTTTTAAAATTCTTATAGAATGCACGTGTACGATTTTTTCAATTAATTATTTTCGATTAGTTCCTTCACTGCACTGTTGAATTTAGCACTTTCACAATTCCCTAAGCACTTTATAATATAATTTGGTACTTACAGTTATTAGAAATGATTACAAATTACAAGTACATAACCTAAAATTTGGAGGATGTACATATCAAAAAACAAACACACGATTTTAATACTTTCTCACGGCAACTAAAAAGGAAACTGAAACTCATTCCTAAATAATGTTAATTTACAGCGCAACTGCGCAAGTGCCAATATGAAACAAAATGATCAAAAATGATCAGATATTACGTTTTAAAGCCGCTCTCATGCAAATGAGTCTAAGGCTTATATGAGACGAAGTCAACATGACGGAGTTAAATTTTGTCCATCTCGTTATAAAGATTTCGCAGTCGTACCAATTTATAGAGCAAATAGAGCAATAGCAAACAAAAAAATAAAGAAATCGTACCGATTTCCTTATTTTTCTGTTTGCTATTGCTCTATTTGCTCTATAAATTGGTACGACTGCGAAATGTTTATAACGAGATGGACAAAATTTAACTCCGTCATGTTGACTTCGTCTCATATAAGCCTTAGAGAGCGGCTTAAATTCATAAATTGAGCTAAAAGGGATTAAACAAAAAATTAAAATATATTGCATTATTGGTTGACGAATTTATAATATTATTTTAAGAACTAAAAGATTGAAATACACTTATGAAATTTATGAACTGGATTTTGCAATTTTACTGTTTTAATAAATGATAATGAATCAGCTTAGACATAAAAATGTTTCTCGGTTTATATTTTAAATCAAAATCAATTTTAATCAAACACAATTTATTTTAGAGCTTTATTTTTCTTAAACACAACTTTGTGTAGAATCCTATAAAGGTGTTAATACCGGAGCGTTCTTTCGAATCAAAACTATTATTTTAAGCAGTTTTTTGACAAAGGAATCATACATTACATAGTACATATATTGATAATGGATAACTTTTTAAATCATGAAAAACTTTCATATACGAATATTATGCAATATGCATAATAAATACAATAGAAATTGGAAAAATTAACGAATGCGTTCAAACAAGCTGATTTATGAATTGAGTTCTGTTATTAGGAATAATATGTTTCTAACATAGTGTATATAGGGATTAAAACAGTACTTTTAGATTTAATGCTAAATAAAAACGATTTTCACAATTTGAGAGCTATATTCTTACATAAGGAACTAAAGGTTAAGGTTATTTTAACTACTGTTGTCACAAATCGAATTTTCACAAATAAAAACGATTTTCACAATTTGAGAGCTATATTCTTACATAAGGAACTAAAGGTTAAGGTTATTTTAACTACTGTTGTCACAAATCGAATTTTAGTTCTAAATTTTTGATATTCTTAAATTGGGATCTCGTTATTCATTAATTTAGAACAATATTATTTTCCGTGTTATTTCTGACTATAATTGACATATTGCGCCGTCTGTTTGAAAACACAGCTCTTCTACATTAATGCCATTCAATTGGGGAACGAAAAAGTCAACAATCAGCAATGTTAAACTATACAAGGGCTATGCCAGTGCCTCAAATAGATCAACATTCATAATATAGGGACAGTTCACATTTCATGAGAGATTATCAAGCTCTGTGGTTTATTTAGCTTTAGCAAAATTGAGCGCCAAAAATCAGAAACGTGAAACTAAATTATATTTTGTAAATTGGGATATCTAAACCAAGCATTTACTACAGAGTATATCATTTACACCGCAGCTATCGAAAACATGTATATAAACTATATATACGACTTAAAACGATTACTGACCACTATTTTCATAGTTGTGTTACCTACATTTTAAATTAAAATTTGGTTAACATAATTTTGTGCATTTATTTGTCGTTATAGTTGATAATGTTATTCCAGAATTAAACCGGATGCTAATGATCACATAGCTATTTTTGGTATAAAAGCAGATCGAACATAATTAAATTCAGTAACGATTCAATTATGAGTAAGTTAAACCATTATCGAATTACAATTGCTATATTGATGACAATAATTATTGTTACCGTCACCAATTGTGACGAATTTGTCACATTGGACGGGCGCCATTACTATATAAGCTTAACTCGATATGATTGGTTTACTTCATATCGATTTTGTGCCACAATCGGTATGCATCTAATCGATATACGAACAATTGAGGAACATAATAGGGTTGGGATGTTGATCGATAACAGTAACAGCAAACACAAAAGTTTTAATACGCACTTTTGGACAAGTGGCATTGATTGGGGTAGTCAAAATCAATATTATTGGATGACCACGGGACGATCAATCCTATTTGCAAAATGGGCTAAAAACGAACCAGACGGTATGAATCGACATTGTATACACATTTATAGAGCTGGGTCAACTATAAACGAATGGCACGATGCTGATTGTCACGACAAAATGAATATTATTTGTCGCGATTCACTTGATGTTACCAATTATATATCGGACGGCTGTTCAGATTACATTGGCACAAATTATATTTCTAAATAAATTAAATAAAACATTTTCTAACCGTCATTTGAATACTGTCTTTTTATTTATCAGCTCGCATTTCGGTTACGCGCGCATAATGTGTGTTCTTATAGGTACATATCTCCATAATTATCATTGACTTGGCAAGCAATGCTAAGCTTGTTTTCTCGGTTTTCAAATAGCACTTTCATTTAAAAATTCTTCTAACACTAGGCCTTAAGCACTACTTGTGCTATGATTTGACAAAACAAATTTGCCATGTAAATTGTGTTCCAATGCATTATACGTTTGCGACCTATATCTACTATCAACTGATAATGAGAAATTTACCCTTTCTCTGGTCTGATGTTGGTTCACAAACCAGTCCACAACTGTTCTTTATTTTGCAATGACGCTCACATATTGTTTCTGCCAACTTTATTATAAAACAAACCAAATTAATTGTACATCGCGGCCAACTGGTACATTATCATTGAAAAAAGAATCAGAGACCTATAATTTGAAATTAAAAAATCTGTCAGGTCAATTTTGTAGTATATTCAGAATATATACGACTATATACAGTGCTATAAAGCTTACATCCAAAAACGAGATTGCAATCATTTGCCAAAAAAAAAAAAAAATGGAAATATTAAATTTTTAAACCAGCAGCTGTTACCTAATCTAATAGCTTATAGGACGAGCAGCAAAGTACCAAAAGCAGATGTAACCTAATATTTCTCTACTTTGAAGATAATAAATAAAACTACACAGTTTTTTGTGATATTGCTTTTTGTCGTAACCAATTTTTTTTTTGACTTTTTAATATTTAAATGTTTCTCTATATATGTCTGTACAGAACTGAATCAGTGGTGGCCAAACTTCTGCTATCTATGTACCACTGAAATATTTATAACTTATATTTTTAATATTTTGTAAGGGTCCAACTATAAATATAGCGTTCCAAACAGTTTGTAAACAGCATGTTTGGGCAAAATTTGGATTTAATTAATTGGTGCGGTAGCGTACAGTAAAATTAATCGATTATAGAAAAAACTTTGAGATTTCCTTAATTTTGGATTTTTACTGTTTGGATTGAACGTAGATATGAGAAATCGTTTTATTTTTAATTTTGGCTTTATACTACAAATAGTATATGTATAGTGTTCAAAAGTTCGAAAATCGAATTTTGTCTGGCATTATGATTTTGGTCAAATACTATCAGTTGCTTTCCATGGAAACCCAACGCCCAGATGAAATGCCCGCTAACCTATTTCTATTATAATGCTTGTTATTGATTTTAGACCGACCTAAGTTCCCAATCATCTCTGGATCACACATAATAATAATAATAACAGTGTTAAAGGCCATTACTGGCCCCTTACTGAATCAACAATCTGGCTCCAACGGTTTCGATCCTGAGCTTGGTCTTCATACTGTCTTAGACAATCTGAAGAGGCCAAGTCGTTCTCTACATCGTGGAGCCATCGTCGCCTGCAACGACCTCTGCGCCTACCATATGGTGGCTCTCCTTTCAGAGATCGCTGCACAATTCGTTCCGGATCAGCACGCAGAACGTGACCGAGCCAGCGTACTCGCTGAGATCTAACTTCATGTACAATATCGGGGATCTTCATCAGATCTCTGATCTCGAAATTGTACAGAGCTCGGTATGTACCATCTATTTCGCGTTTAGGGCCGTAAATCACACGCATGATTCTTCTCTCAAATGTAAGGAGCCATCTCTCGTACTCATCCGTCAGCGCCCAACTTTCACATCCAAACATAACAACGGGCCTGATCAACGCTTTGTAAAGCTTCAGCCTCACGGCACTTGATAAATGTTTAGATTTTAGCAGTGGCCTTAGAGGATACAAAGAACGACTGCCAGCTGCCAGCCGCACTTTAATATCCTCACCCACACTGTTATCGTGAGTGATAAGAGAGCCCAAATATTTGAACCTCCTCACTCCCTCAAACGTGTGGTGGCCACTACTAAAATCTGGTGTGCCATTGTCTCTAAAACCAGAGATCAGGTATTTCGTTTTGGACTCATTGATCTGGAGTCCAACAGAAGCTGAAAACTCTACAAGCGGATCAAGTATTTCTTTCACTCCGTTGTTATTCAGTCCAATCACGCATATGTCATCTGCATATGCAAGCACTTGATTGGACTGGCGATATAAGATGTTACGCTGAGGTGTTTCAGTTTTACGAAAGATGTACTCCAACATGAGATTAAAGAGTATCGGGGACAGAGCATCTCCCTGCCGAACACCCGAGTTAACTGCAAAAATTGTCGATAGCCTGTTCTCAACTTTAACACAGCATTGAGACTGCGTCACTGTCATCCTACACAGTCGTACCAATTTTGTTGGCATTCCTAGGTATTCCAGGGCAGACCACAAACTCTCTCGATTGATCGAGTCGTAGGCCTGCCGGAAATCCAGGAAAACCTGATGTACGGAGATGGATGTCTCATAATATTTAGATAGAATCATCCGCAGCGAAAAGACCTGATCAGTGACTGATCGATTCGGACGAAATCCTCCCTGATAGTCACCAACCAAGCCTTCCGCCAGAGGAGTGATTCTATCCAATAAAATGTATGACAGTAACTTGTATGCTGTGCAAAGGAGAGCTATACCGCGATAATTCTCACACTTCAAGCGGTCTCCCTTCTTGAAGATGGGGCATATCGCGGCCACTTTCCATTCATCAGGCATAACGTCGGTTCGCCATACTAATCGAATAAGGTCGAAAAGACAGTTCCACAAAGTATCCCCTCCGAATATCAAGAGCTCCGAATTAATGCAGTCCACTCCAGGTGAGCGGTTTCGTTTCATTCTCTGCATGGCCTTAGTGAATTCCTCATGGGATGGCTCCTCAGTGCAAATCTCCGCAGACTGTTCTAGAGGTGGCTCAACAACAGTCTGTGATGCATGATGAACATCAAGCAGCTCAGTAAAATGTCCACTCCATGCGTCAAGTACTGCGTCGATGTTGACACAGAGGTTTCCATCCCGGTCCCGAATGGCGGTTGACGAAGGCCTGAAAGTATGGTGCAGTCCAGTAATTCTTTTAAAGAAATTACGTGAACTACGCTCATTGCTGAGTTGTTGTACTTTCAGAACCTCGGCCTTCCACCATTCTCGCTTCTTCCGTCTACAAATCCGCTTAGCTGCCCTTCTTGCAAGAGCTGCCTTGTTTTTCCTTGCGATTGTGAGACGTTGTTGCACTTCATTATGGGCTATATTTTGTTGCTCAACTGCAAGACGACACTCGTCATCAAACCAATCATTCTTGGGTCTGACTTTCACTATACCTAAAGTCTGTTGAGCAGCACTGACAACCGAAGTTTTCAGTACCTCCCAGACAGAGTTCACGCAGTCAGACTGGTAATTAGCTCCCTCAATGTTGTCGCTGACAAGATCCTGATATCGTTTCTTTTGATCTTCATTTATCAGACCTTCACAGTCGAAACGTTCCATCCGTTTCGCTGTGTTCCCCGACCTGTACGAAAACTTCCACCGTAGCTTTGCAGCGACCAAATAATGATCGCTGCCTACGTATTTGGTTGCTGACCGATAAGTTCTCACATCCTGCACAACCCGAGCTCGCCCTTTTGAAATTAACACGTGGTCAATTTGGCTCCGGGATGTTTTGCGAGGATGTGTCCATGTCTCTAGGTGTATCTGTTTGTGAGGGAAGAATGTGCTTGCTACTCTAAGATCATGAGCAATTGCAAAGTACATCATTCTCTCACCATTATCGGTCGCAGTTTCGTGTCGGGAGTACGGACCTATGTTTTCACACAAGTCGGCCTGATTTCTGCCAGCTCTAGCATTAAAGTCCCCAATTACCATTCTAACATCGTGTTCGGGTATAGATCCCATCAGATCGTCCAAGTCATTGTAAAATGAGTCTTTATCTTGGGGCTGGCTGACTTCTGTGGGCGCATGTACACAAATTATCGACAGGTTGGCTAACTTCATGCGCAGGCGAAGCATACACAATCGGTTATTGACTGCTTGAAAATCCAAAACAGCCTTCTTTACCTGCGGCCCAAGAAGAAATCCAGCTCCAAGATTTCCGAGGTCATCTCCACTGTAGAACAACGTATAGCCCTGGGACACATGGTCTCCACTTTGAGGCCAGCGAGTTTCTTGAAGAGCAACGAGTTCCAGCCGATACTCTTTCATGCACGTGATTAGACCCTCCAACGCTCCTGGTTTTCTAAGTGATTGCACGTTCCACGTGCCGATCCTAAATCTCGTATCCGGGTACTTGAGCGGGGGTCCGGTGTTGTTTTGGCGGAATCCATTTTTCTTTTTGTTGATTTTATAAACAGTTGATTTTTTTACGGATGCGGGTCGTCAGCCCAGCGATCCAACCGTTTAGTCGCCTCCTACGACAAGCAAAGGATACTGTGGTGGTATTCTTAGGAAACATGTTCGTGCAATTTAGATTTACGAGACATGTGAGTGCCCCCCGACCACAGGGGCCAATCACACATGCTGGATCACACATACACAAATATTTAAGCGGTTTAAAATTGTCCGCAATGAACAGAGTTTTTCATGGACATACAATATCGTCGTCTCAGGACTAGAGTACGCTAAGCGACAAAACCAATGTTTTGAGAAAAATGAAAATGAAAATGTACAAGGTCATTACGACCTTATTTGCATCGCTAGGTCAAAATTTTACAAGATATTCTTGAGCAGTAATTATGTGAAATAGCAATAAAGGCACAAGAATTATAATTTGGGGAAAACTTATTTAAAAAATAACAATTTTCCAATAGACAGTTTTTTTTTCATACGCTATATGCCAATAATAATGTATGATATAGCGGGAAAATGGATATAGATTAAAATTTAATTTTGCAGTTTGTAGGCAAAATTACACGTAAAACAGGTACTTAGCGGAATTTCACAGAGAGCAAAAAAATGAAACATAAGAAAAAAACAATCCTTCTAATTCAATCCAATAATTGTTTGAAACAAAATAACATTTTATTATTCAATAAACAAAAAGCTTAAAAATAATAGTTCAGTCTTAAATAAAATTAACATTTTTGATTAAATTATTATCGAAGCCTAATTTTCTACATTCGCTTTACTCTGGTTTTAATGCAGTGTGATAGAAATGTTGATCGACTATTTGCATAAATTTGAGAAGACTTAGCAAATCCTTGCGTTTTTCTTCGCTTATCTTAATGTCACTCTGGAAAATTTGTACATCAAAACTAAATTCTGTTTGTACCTGATTCAGGTTTCTTCTGGTTCTCCTCGAACTTGTTGGTTTTAATATGGATTCCACTACAAAATTTTCATTAAAAGATCGCTTATATGAAACATTAGTTAAGTTTTGTGAATCATATTTTAAATGCCGAGTTTTGGTGTACGGAATACATGAAAAATTAAATTTCTGTGCCGCTTGGCTATAATGCATAAAATCGGTGCTTCTCATCTGTAGAATTTTCAATTTAACTTTTGGAAACTTGGCATTTGCAAGTAATCTCACCAAACCAATTGGACTGTAGATTTCCATATTTCTTAAATATTTTTCCAATGTACTGTGAACTGCATCAACTTCTTGCAGAAGAGAGTGCCCTGGTTCTGAGTACTTGTGCTCTATAACGTTAATACCTTGATTTTCCTTCATAAAGTTCAAAAGGCTTAAAGACAAAATCGAATTGCGATTCTGAGGAACACAAGCATCTGTCCAAATAATAAATTTTTCAGTTTGCGGAAAATCAGTTATGACTGCTCTCAAAATTTTTACGAAAGCACTTGCTAACTCATTTGCACCCCTTCCTTGAGATGTTTCGTTCCAGATAGAGCAATAGGTGCTTCTGTTATCCTTACAATACCCAGTTAGGTTAAAACACAAAAGTTTACGCTTGTAATAGAAAGAGTTAACATTTGCTTTGGGCAACGCAAACACATTTTGAAGATCAATTACCATAACACGGGTATTTGGCTCAATATTTGTTTTGTCAGTATCTTTTTCCGCTTTCGCTACCAATTTGTTTTGAATATGAGTCGTGTAATCGTTGTGCTCGTCATGAGTTAATATTTCACCATTTTTAGCCTTTCTTTTGTGCTCCTCGTACTTGTTACACAAATCTTTCTTTGGGATAAAGAAACCCAAGTTAAATCGAGTTTCAAATATATGTTTATACGACCAAAACTTTACAGGGCCGTCCGTTTCATTGCAATACATCATATACATTTTCTTTAAGTTAAGCTGTGGTTCCAAAAACTTTTTATTGGTTGAAGAGCGGCAATAATGAGACTCCACTGTTGCAAAGCTATTGATATGAGCTGCAACATCATCCAATTTATTTTGTGGTAACTTGTTTTTCTGGTGTTTACCTTTAGCTGGAGATTTTGATGTTGTGGTGTTGGTATCAATTAAATGATCAAAATAATAATGTATTCTCGTTTTATTAATATCCAAGGTGTGAGTAAAAAATACTTGACAGACTCGAATCATCATACCGGCTTTTAAAAAATGGTATTGATATGTATTTTTTCTACGAGAGTTTGGATTATTAGTTCTTTTTCTCTCTACTGACATTCTGAATACCATTTTTCCAAAAAATTCGCCTTTCGATTTGGAGTTTAACTGCCAAAACTTCTCAAATATATTTGTTCTCTCTGATAAATCAAATTGCTCGTGGCATGCATATGGAAAATTTTCTCCACAACCCATTTTAAATTGTCGTTTTTTTATTTGTATGCCCAAATCATCAATAAATTCCTCCCCGCGTTGACATTTAATTTTTCTTTTATTTTTGTTCCAATTTTCAGGGTGTCTAATCCGTTTGGTTGTCAAAGTTTTTGAGCAACATGGAACATCTATGTTAAGTTAAATTACTAAAATTAATACAAGTGCCCCATATAATTTGATAAATTATTCAAAGTGTGTACCTTCCCGCAACAAATCGATCATTCTCTCATCATGAGCAGGTAAAAAATATTCGGGGTCGGCATCTGAATCATAACAGAATGAATCTAAAATAAAGTCATTTTAGTATAATTTGCACAAAAAATTAAGAATTGAAAATACCTTCAGAAACGAAACTTTCATTTGACATTAAATTTTCGACCGGTTTTTCGACAGCAACTACATTTAATTCTGAATCATTCTGTTCGGAAAGGATGCCTTCATTTCTCTCATTAGTTAAATGAAAGTTTCCTTGCATAATATTATGACTGTACAATGGGCTCAAAATATTATTTTCATTTAATGGAGTGGGTCTATCATCCGTCGTTTCCAATAAATCTGCCAAAGAATGGTATGCTCTAAAAGTAAAAATTTTGTTTATTAAATATATAGGAACATCAGTTTCTGAAACTTACTTGAGTTCTTCTTCATCAAATTCAGGTGCAGGTGAACTATGATCACTTTCTATTATTTGATTTATTGTTGAGTCATTCATTTTACTTTTTTAAATCTTAAACGTTTATTTTAAGTTATTTTTTTACCAAATTCTTCCCATAGACTAATTTTTTCGAATCGATTCTTCCCTTTATATACTATTTTAAAAGAACTCTTATTGAAATATTAAACTCTCATTGAAAACTAATAATGCATAAACAGTAAACTTTTTAACGGCTGGATATAGCTGAAAAGGATTTAATAAAATAATCAACAAGAAATGTAGTGTACCTTGGATTTAGCGTTTTTTAATAAAATATAGCCGATTATTGTAATTTCTTTATTTGGATATAGCGGTATTGATTCTAAATTGGCGTAATTTTATCTAACGTTTTTCTTTTAAAATTACCACTTATAGCGTATTGTATGAAAATTTCGTTTTTATAATAAAAATTTAATGGAGTTAACTTAAAAAACTCTTCTATTATATTAAAAATTATTGTGGGGTTTTATATTTTTAGAGATAGCGCAAAATAAATCGTAGCGTATTTCGGTTTTGCGGATTTAGATTATATACTGCACTTAGTGCTAATATCAGAAAAAAACAAAGTGGAGTTAGCGTTAAACTGGATTTAGCGTAATTTAGTCGGTAAAAAGTGTTGAAAATGGTGAATAGCGGAAAACACAAAACAAGTTTTCTCAAGAACGGGTTTTCTGATTAAAACGTAAATAGGCGCAAACGGAAGGAAATGGTTTGAAACCTAAGAATCCATCAAAACCCGGAAAATGTAAATTTGGTGGTTAGCGTACTCTAGTCCTGAGACGACGACATATATACGTGGCGTTCGTTGTATATTCCCAAAAACGCTATAAGATTATTGACCAAAGTAACATTTTTAGATTGTCTGCCGCATAAATTTCAAATTTTATTCCAAAATACAATATATACAATACATATTTACATATGAATTGATGTAACAACACCGTTGGAATGTTTCAGTGAATCTAGGAGATATTAATTTTTAAAACATTACCCATCGCCATCGATTTTATATAGTTTATTGATGGGACTATGGAATTACAGATTTTCAGTTTGCGTGAAAGACAAATCATTCAATGGTATAGACTATGAGAGGTAAACCTTATCTTGGCACTAGCCAAGTTTAAGTGAAGGTTACTGGAAATTTTAATATGGGGAAGTTTATCCAAACTCCTAAGTGAGTTTCTAGTCTGTCCTAATACAACAAACTATTTTGCGATATGTGTAAGTGGAAAACATTTTGGAAAAATGTTAGCTAACAAATCTAGTCTCTTTACTCACAAAACTACGATATATAGTTAAAATTTTCCATATTTGATCTGGTGTTCCTGATCAGCGGCCATTTTAGTGTCCAGATTTCCTTATCAGCGGCCATTTTAGTGTCTAATCCTTCAGATTTTTGGAAAAGTAGGGGAACAAATACTTAGGATTGAGCGTTTTGAGTACAAGAATCGTAAAAACGCATATCGAATTTTCTTGTCTGAATCCGGTACAATGATCGTCGATGTGATTGTGAAATTTCATAGCAAATTTATTTACCCCGGGTATTCAATCAGGGCTGGATCATAGTATGCCCCAAAGATAACCGATTCCAAATTTTTCATTCAAACTTTCGAATTAATATCTAAACTTTCAAATGCCAAAACTTCGATGAATCAGGTTTTATCGGCTTTTCAAATATTTATAAAAATTTCTAAAATTCTATGAATTTTAGGAAAATTTTATGAGCTTCCATTTAAAATATTAGTAAACTTCCCAAAAACACTTAAAACTGTATTCCAAAAATGTAATCAAAACCTAAATATTGTAAAATGTATTAAATTTTACAGTAATTTCCAGAATTTTGACGGATCCAAAAGTGTATCTGATTGTTCGAATATAACGGGTTTTGGCCTTGATGAATTAGAAAAATTAGATTCTACTTTAAGATGTTTATTGCTAAACGATGCTAAAATTTACGCTATTTAAATGCGAGAGGAAGCGAAGCTGTTCGTGACTAGTGTTTCAGTTAAGCCGTATGACATATAATAATTTAACACATATGTGAAATTTGTCCTAAATCTCTCCCAAAAAGCAACAAAAACAATTCAAAACTCTAAAATGCGTTAGTGAGCAAAGTAGAATGTCTCGATCTAACGAATATTAGAAAAGTATTATTCCCCTACTTAGGACGTTTACGATAACTTTATGTTTGGTATGACTTCCTATAGTTACGTTGTTGACATATTATATGACTTTTCGAATTTTGGTCACATCAAACTTGCGGTTGTCTTAAACTCCTTAATTTCCTACTTTTTCCAACATTGACATATTTTTCGGATGCGCTTACACCGAATGATATCTTGGTATATACGTCATTATGATGTTACCTTTCTATGGTTTTCCCAAGAAAATTTGGATAATTATTTATTTGCTTGACCTGTGCCAAAAGAAATAGCTTGGCAGAAAAATGTCAAATAATCGATTAAATTATTAGATTTATAAAACATGATATTCTCCCAAACTCCTGCAAACATTTTTAGGATTTAAAACAAACTTCAACCGTCTATATAAGATTACGAATTTGGTACTAAAAAAATCCTAAGCAGCATTTGTTTAGGACAGATTTAGGATAAAATCCACGTAAATTAATTTGACAGGTTAAGTCTAAATTTTATCTTCCCTTATTGTGAAAATTGACACTTGAGACTAAATGTAATTATAAATTTCTAGAGATAGATTATGAAAATATTTTAATCTAAATCTGTTCTGACCTAACCTATTTTTAAAACAGATAAAATACATTTAAAGAAATTAAAAAACAATCGCATCAAACCTAAAGAAATGTAGCACCGTAGTTTAGAATTAGTTCACTAAATCACTCTATCAATCGTCCACATTATCGACATTTTCTACGAATAGTCTACGTTGTCTACGATATATGTGACGATATATGACGTTGTCTATTTCTACATGGTTTACGTTGTCTATTTTGTTTACGTTGTCTACGTTGTCTGAAGTTTTAGTTGTCGACACGTCAACGTAGAAAATAATAGATTTGATTGACAACATTTATTGAATGTGATGGCCATGGACATGTTGCACCAATGGCGATATATACAAATGAAATGATGTAACAACATCGTTGAAATGTTTCAGTGAACATATTAGTTACAAATTTTGAAAATATCGCCCACCGCACCCGATTTTATAAAATTTAGTCGTTTATTGAATAGAATAACTCGAATGCAATTGTTTTGGTCAAAATAGAAAATATTTTCTTGTTTTTCGGATAATGCGAAATAATAACTAACTTAAATTTTAGAATTTCATTTAAATTTTAAAATTCCAATTAACTCAGAAATTGGTGTTTTCAAAAATATACTTCAAGTGGCTATCTTCAACTGGCTCTCTCAAAAATTTCCTTTTTCTTATTATAAAAAAATTGTAATATTTGCCACTAACTATATAAAATCAAAGTTAATTAAGGTCATCCAAGATTATCAATTAAATTTTCAATTTAGCTCCTATAACATTAATCTAAAACGTTTTAATTGACTCGTAACAAACTTGACGCATAACATAAATAATATGATTGTATGCATTTGTGGTATACCTATTTCAACAAATAAAAATTATGTTGATAAGTTTGTGCAATATCTATAACGCCAAAACACTAGTTTATCGTTATCAACATAAAATTACTATATGATTCTGTCGCATGAATCAACACGTGATCTGAATGCTGGTAAAGTATATAAAAGCCAATAGAATTTGCATAATAAAAATCAGTAATATTTCAACCATGAATTTGTGCAAATATTCAAGCATCATTGCTTTAATGGTAATTATTACCATTTCTAATTGTGAAGAATTTGTCAATTTGGACGGGAATCGGTACTACATAAATTTGAAGGAAAAAGTTAATTGGTTTGCAGCCTATCGGTATTGTGCTTCAATCGGAATGCACCTAATCGACGTACGAACAATTGAAGAACATGATAGAATTGGCAAATTAATTGATAGCAGCAATAAAAAACACGACAGGATGGCCACACATTTTTGGTCCAGTGGAGTAGATTTCGGTAGCAAAAATCAGTACTACTGGATGACGAACGGTCAATCCGTTTTATTTGTGAAATGGGATCCAAACAACCCAAAACTTTTTGAGGATTGGCGTTGCATGTATATATTCAAAGATGGATATCGCTATGACTGGCATAATTATCCATGTCATTACGAAATTTATTTTATTTGTCGCGATTCTCGTGACGTGACAAATTATGTATGGAATAGCTGTCCAAATAACACGGATAATAATTAACAAATAATGTTTAACTGGCCTTATGTATCTAAACTGCTTCCATAAATTAAATAAAAATAAAATTTTTAACGCCAGTTGGATGTTATTTTGTCTTATTCAATCGAGCTGGTATTTACTATAAAATGAAATTTGTGTTCTAAATTCGTTTAAAATCAAAAATCATGTTAAGAAATCAAAAATAACTGTGTGTGTTTGGGTGTGGGCTAGATTGTTGTTCGGTGCTAAAGTTCATTGTAGAATTAACAGTTTATCTTTATAAATTAAATTACTGTTATTCGTTACTATTTTTATTTCTCCAAACTGACTGCAGCTCAATAGCGCAAATTAAGTCAAAAATGAGGGTCGATAAGAATATTTTCGGCAATTAAGAAACTTTGACAAAATACCGCATGAGAGCGTTAAATATAAAATTAAAACCCGTCCGCAGAAATAATTTCGTGCAGTCCTTGACAGATATACTTGTGACTCACAAAAATAAAACTGAGTGAAAACAATTTAAGGCTCCACTTTACCTAGAACAAAAATCAAAATTGATGTCGATATTTAAATGTCAAAACATGCGTCTAAAATAATATTTGAAATAGTGTAAATCTCCGCTATCGAAAATTACAAAATATTCCATGAAAAAATTGTTTTTTTGCTATTTATGACATCTAATTAAAAAGGGATGAACTAAAAAATACACGATATTTAGTTGATTCCTAAACCATTTTTACATCGAAGATACATTTTTGTCAATAAATTGATTTGTCAGCTTATCGATATAAAATTGTTTTCAATTAAATTTTCAATTTTCTCGCTTATTAGAACGAGTTTTTATAAAATCGTGTGTTAATCGCTAGATAATATCTTCCTGGACGTACCCACATATAAAACTTTTACAGATTAGTGGAAAAATATTGATAAATTTGGTTTGTGAGTGAATGGTTTTTGTCAAAAATTAAGCAAAATTAAACAAATTAAGTCAATGCCTAAATTTATGTGGCCATAAAACGATTTATAAGATACACATGTTTTTGCAAATTGAGTAAAGTAGAGCCTTAACACAAATAACATTTACTATGGATAAATCCATCCATCAACAAACAAACGTTAAGTACTTGGGTGTTCTTCGTGATTAAAGTTTAAGGTGGTGAAAACACATTGAATCAAAGCATTGGGAGAAAATCAAAAATTTCTCTATAGAATGCGATGTTCTACTATACAAAGGGCTGTACCAGCGCCTCAAATATATCAACATTCATAATATAGGGGCAATTAACATTTCATGAGAGGTTGTCGAGCACTGTGATTTATTTAACTTTAACAAAATTGAGAAATCAGAAACGTGAAACTAAATTAAATTTTGTAAACTACGGTGCACGTATATATAGTATACTGTACCCTACAATTTTTCTACTCTATTTCCAAATCGATTCGATTACTATCGATATTAAGAAATTTGATCTATTTTTTTTTTTAGATAAACAACAACAACAAAATACAAAGCTTTCTTATATGTTGTTTATGTGTTTAAAATTTCTTTGAAATGAAAAAGTTGTTTATATTTTTTTCCAGACGTTCATTTTAATCAAAATATTAAATTTTAACTTTTAAAATTAATTTTTTTTCTTTATTATGAAAAGGCTTCGAAAAGTTGTTTGTAGTTGAACTTTTTTTAAACCCCCGAATAGTTGAGGTTGTACCAAGCTCGATAAATAAAATTAAATCGCGGCATGTATACATTCATACATAGTTATGCATATAACCATAAAAAGCTCTTAATATTATAATATAAAGCTTTCATGGAAATAATCGAACCATACCCAGTAAAATTCAATATCCAAAATCCACTTCAATTTTGAATGGTATAAAAGTTGTACGAACAAAAAAAAATTTACGTTTTTCTATACTTCGTTCAGTAATTATCTTCTTCCTTTTTACCGTAATTTCCATAAAAGCAATTAAAAAAAAAATTTTTTTCCCGATTTATTGATTTCTAAACCATTCTACAAAATTTTCCCAATCAATTTATCGGGGCACAAAATAATGTGTACATTAGTACTTCCCACACCAATATAATTGTAAAGCTTTAAGAAGTAAAATTCATAATTCCATTTCCAAATTTAAATTTTAAATTTAGACAAAAATTAAAATAATTATTTAACTAATTATATTATCTTATCAAATAAAAATTAAACAAAAAGCTTATCTGAAAGTTTAAATTTTATTTTTGTCGTTTTTTTTTGTTAGGGTGCAAGGGATGGATGGGGTAATAATGGTGAAGAGAAAGAACCAATTAAGTGTTTTTTTTGGTACTTCTAAATATAATATTTTTTAAGAATGGCTATACAAGATAAAATACTTTGTTATAAACATATTGTGCTTACGAGTGATTTTTCAGAAGTGAACGCTACAATCTAAAACACAAAACAAAAACTTTCTACAAATAATGTTTGAATTCAGTTGTGTTACAGAAGAGACTTTTTCAAATTAAATCTAATTATATTTAATTTATTTTTACCAAATTTTGGACAAGAATTCAGAATACAAATATAATTAACAAAAAAATGTAACCACACAATTAGAGCTTTCCATTCGTCTAAGCCAAAAACCACGAGATCTTCGAAAATTTTTAATTTATTTCAAAAAATTAAAATTCGATTTTAAAAATTTAAACTTTAGAGCTTCTAGTCGATTGTGACTTTAAAATTTGTATTTCTGTTTGAAATGTGAAAGCACAGATAGACCAGAATTTAAATATACGATCTGGTGTAGGTGCATCACGTATCTTAATTTTACAACTAACTAAAATTAAATATTGGAGCTGCCGGAAAATTTTTCATTGCTCGTCCAGTGTTTTATGCACAGACTTAGTTTAATACAATTCAAAAATTCTAATTACTAATAAATAAAAATTGAATAAAAATAATTAAATTTTTTTTCCTGTTGTTGCCATAGTTCTTATTTAATTAAATTTAAGAAAAAAAAACAACAAAAAAGTGGAAAACAATTTAAATTAAATGAAACAGATATTTTGCTACAAACAGCAACAACATTTTAATTTTAATTTTTATTTTATTTCATTTTTTTTACTGTTTAGAAAACTGACATTTTTAATTAATGTCATCCTTTAGTGCCAAGTCAAGTTTCTTGGGATTTTTATATTTTTTATCATAAATGTAGAAACACAAATTATGTTAAGATGTATAGTTAAGATATTTGTAAATTGAAAACGATTTTCCAAAATTTTTTTTACAATTTTGAAAAGAAATACAAGTAGTGGGCTATTTGGTCTATGTACCGTTTGTAATATAGTATTGTCACGAAAAAAAATTGGTGGGCCAACATTTTTGTTTTCCTGTCGTTTGATAAATGGCATTTGTTGGTTGAATTATAAAATAAAATTAATTTGTTGGGAAAGTTGTTGTGCGGAAAAATATTTGCGAATGGAACTCGAAACTGAGTTGAACATTTTTATGTTTTTCGTTTTATTCTTTTAATGCTCATGGATTAATAAATCGCACAGCAACAAAATATAATTTAAAAAATATCGTAATTATTCATTTTTATGATAAATTACGTTCAAAAACTTATAGTTGTAATAAGTTTTACAGAAAAACGATTTTGTTTTGTATTGATATAGTCATAACCTAAATGCGGTTGAATTACTGTCGGTTCAAACTTCATTTTCTGCTATTATTGTTTAATATTAAAAAGGTTTCTAAATAATAAAAAAAATCGGCGTACCTGTCACCATAATTAAAAATGAATATATTCATGCGACAGACTAAAAAATAAAATTGGAAATTAATTTTAATTGGAATAATTATATAAACTAATTGCGTCATTTGATCCGGATTTAAAACAAACATAGTTAAACCTTAATTTGACACAAATATGAATCGACAATAATTTTTAATGAAATTTCTATTTAGGAGCATGGGCCGTCTACTAGGCTGGACCATTTAACTCTGTTGGGGGTTATTACTTTCAGCTCTCCCCATGTTTTACCGAGTTCTTTCGCTTCGGCTAGCATCGTTCCTTTGCAGGTTATAGCTGGTCTTCCCACTTTACGTTTCCCTTGTGGATTCCACTCTAATACTATCCGTGTTATGTTATCCGGATTATTCCTCAATGTGGCCCGATCCATCTCCACTTGCGCTTTCTTATTTCGGTCTCAATGTTTGTTTACTTTGTTTGCCGCAGAAGTTCTATGTTGCTGATGGTGTTCGGCCTTAGAAGAATTTTATCAGTCTTCTCAACACCTGGAGTCTATTGGTGATCTTCTGTGTGTGTTTCCATGTTTCACACCCATATAGCAGTACTGATTTTACAAATGCATTGATCATTCGTAGTTTCGTGTTCCTTGACATCACGGACGCATTCCAGATTTTAGGGAGTATGTTGCAAGTATTTCTTGGTTTGTTTATGCGTTCACTGATGTCTTCTTCAGTGCCGCCTGTTTTTGCTACAGTACAACCGAATTTTTCAACCTCTTCGATTGGCGTGATGTTGATGGTGATTGGTGTACTAATGTTCGTGTTCAGTCTAATGGTTTTTGTTTAACTGATATTGATTTTGGGACCTGATAGCTTCTGTATTTTTTCTTGTATGTCGGTATACTTGTGTGCTAGCAGGCATATATCTGCGTAGTATTATTAATTGAGCCGTTTTAGTGGTCCGCACTGGATACCATTTGCTGTTTTATTGTTAAGTTTGCGCATTACGCTGTCCAGTAATATCAGGAACAGTGGAGATAGTATGCATTATTGTCGTACTCCTTGTGAGTTGAAGTATTTGTCACTTTGCTTTCCTGTGTGTTGAACCTTGTTTGGTATGCCTATTTCACAAAATGTTTTCCAGATTGCGCCAAATCTGCGTTCAAAGTCCACGAAGAGTAGATATATTGGTGTGTCCCATTCATTTGATTGCTCTATGATGATACGGATCATGTTGATATGATCTGTAGAGCTCCTACCTGGCCTAAAGCCAGCTTGTTCATTTCTCCAGTGTTGGTTGATTGATAGAGATTGCCGTTCGAGCATGATCATCACTAATACTTTTATTGTGCTGTTGAGGATAGTTTTTGGATTTTCTTACGTCGCCTTTCTCTGGGATTGTTATGATCAAACCTTTCATCATTTCTGCGGAATTTTTCCTGTGTTCCATATGTCACCTAATAGTGGTGTTCGAGTTTCTGCTGCTATAGATGGGTCGCCCTTGAATATTTCAGCTGCTATCAAATCTAACTTCCCGCTCCGTTGGTGGATGGGTTGTTGATAGTTGATAGTTTCGTTATAATTGCCATCTGGGAGCTCGTAATTTTCTTCGTTATCTAAGCAGTTGTCCTCAAAGTGTTCTTTCCATCTATTTAATTGCTACTGATGTGTGGTTAAGGTTTGACCAGATAGATCCTTTATGGGTGGAATGTTCGTGTATTTTCCGGTGTTCTTACAAATTGATGTATAGTGTGCGCATGTTTCTGATTGCAGCTTCTTCTTCTGCAGTTACGAGAATGTCATCTGTGCATTTTCTGCGGTCTCTTCTTGCTATATTTTTCACTTGTTGGGCGATATATTCTTATTTCCTTCGGAGTCCCGTCGTATCTTTGTGACATAGTTGTAACTTGAGTTGACGATGTTCCTCGATTTTTTTCCACTTATCATTGCTAGCTAATTTAAAATTATTTATAAATTACTCAAATTTTTTTTATCATTAAATGTCTTAATAACTCAAAATTATAAATAAATAAGAAAAATATTTGAAGACTGGAAAAATTAATAATCCAAGTTTTAGAAAACCTTTAATTATTTAACATTTTAAAACTATTAAAATTCTTAAAACAATTAATAAATCTTTTTTTTTTAAATTTAAAGTTATTAACATTCTTAAAAATTGTAAATTTGGTTTTTATATGGACTAAAAATAATTTCATAAATAAATTTAATTACGATTTTTATTTGTAATTAAAATTAAGTAACCCCAGCGACGGTTAAATCAACATCAATGTGAATTTTACTGGGACTAACCATTGAGTTACACCCCTACAAAAGTGAAAAAAATAAAACAGATGAATCAGTAGAATATTTGTAAATCAATTATAATATTACATATTATTAAAAAATAATAATTTTAAATCTCAAATATTAAACTATACAACTTTCAGAAATTATTAATAATATTCAAATTTTTAAAATAAGTGAATCTTATAATACAACGGAAAATGGAAAAATTCTTGAACATTTTACGACAGTAATATATTGTTGTGAAACCACTGCTGACCACTCCAAAGAATACCATAAAGTAAAGAAAACGCCTGAATGTTAAAATAAAATTATAATTTAAAATCTAAGGCGAAAACAAATTGTTTATAGAGCACAAAATTTCAAAAACGAGCACACATTTTATTGTAATAACCTAAATAATAATAATTGAATATAAAATTGCAAAACGCAATTTGGCAATTATTAATTAGTATTAAAACATTAATGTGTGTCAAATTGTGAAAAATTAATATGTGTCAAATTGTGAAAAACAAAATAAATCAATAACAACAATTTGACATAGAATATTTAGTATATATAGTTGAAGAATAAATTATTATTATTATTATTATTATTATTAAAGTCAGTTGTAGTTGAAGTCAATATATTTTAAGTCAGTTGTAGTTGAAGAGAATACAGTCAAAGTCTAAGTCAAGTCATTAAGTAGTAAATAAATAAAGAAAAACCTAAACTTAAATACTCAGTGTTATAAGTCAAGATCGAGAATACTCATCATTCATCAATCAAGTAAGTATAACTATAACACAAATTATTATTGATACTGTCATAGCCCCCATCCGTGGTAAGCGAGTATCAATAATTAAATCATCATACTAACATACACGGCACCGATCCAGTAAACATTGATGAGCGAACCTCGTATAGCAAAACGAGGAGGGAAGAAAGAAGAGCGTTTCAGCGCTCCACTCCCCTAGCGGCATTTGTCTACTGAGATCTTTTTTTCTCCAACTAACATAAATATCAATTTGATATTTCTCTCCACCGAATATTTAAGTATAACATTATATTTTGTGTTAAACAAAGACATAAAATATAACATTGGCGCTGCCGCAAACTTTCCACTCCGGGTCACATAATTATCAGTATCAAATACGCAAACTTTCCACTCCGGGTCACATAATTATTAGTATTATATACGCAAACTTTCCACTCCGGGTCACATAATTATCAGTATTACATACGCAAATTTTCCACTCCGGGTAACTAAACGTTCCACTCTGGATAACAAAATACTTCACCATCTAACAATCCCAACCTATCGCGACATACAAATTAAGAAAAACATGGCACAAATTCAAGAGTCAGTTGAAAGACGAGTTCCTCTCTTTTACGGTCAACCAGACGTTGATGCCAGCGAAGTAAATTTTTTCATGGATGCGTGCAAACGTATCGAAAAATTATACGCTGACAAACCGGACAGTTTGGCTACCGCACTAGAAGAAACAATATTTAGACTACGAGGAAGAGCATATGAAATATTCCGTGACATTGAGGTTAAGACCTTTAAAGAATTTTATAGCACCTTAACACGAAAATTTCTGCCTACCTACACAGTCGAGATATTATCAAATAGACTCAGCAATGCCAAACAAAACAAATTTGAAAGCTGCGGAGATTTTGGAAGCCGCGTCCAAAGCTACGCATTGGATTATGAAGCAGGCGTTCAAGTCAAATATGGAGAAAATAATTCACTCCCAAAACCCTTATTAGCTACATTGGAACAAGAAGCTTTTGTTCGTGGCTTACAAAATGTTGCTATAAAAACACACCTAACCATGTTAGCAGACAAACCTCTTAAGGAACTAATAGAAATGGCTGGCCGAATTGAAAGACAACTTGGTTACAGCAAAGTATACCAAACACCACAAGTAGCCGATCAAGAAATGGAGCAAACTAGATGTCAATTATGTGAAAGAATAGGACACAAGGCTAGAGAATGCCGCTCCAATATGAGAAGTCCAACACTCAGAGAACCTTACCAACCTCCAAGTTTTTGCAGGTATTGCAAGAGAACCGGTCATACACTGGAAAACTGCAACACCAAAAGAACAAATGATGCAAGGAAAAGGGAATTTCCAACACGCCTAAATAACTTCACCACTCAACCTGCACAGAATATCATTCCAGGCAACAACAGAAACTACAATTGTTATCCAAATAAGTACCCGAACCAACCAAACAATATGTACCTTAATCAACGAACAAACGTGCCTGACACCCAAAGATTCAATACTTACCCAATCAAACAAAACTACAACAGACCCAACTTTCAGCACACAAACCATATCCAACCAATCAGAAGCCAACAAGTATCCCCAACTCGAAGACAAATCGAAACTTCACCTCCACGTAATCATCCAAACTACCTTTATAAACATCAACAAAACTTCCAGAAAAAACTAAATCCAAACATGAACGAACTGACAAATGACTTAGGGAATATATCAATAAATTACATACAAGAGATGACTGATGAATCACAATATCCACAGGGAAACGAGCAGGGACTCGTCGAACAACAGGAAACTTAGCTGTAGTCCAGACGAGTCCAGTCCTCATCAATTACCCTGACCAACCGCATTTCCAACATGACATCCCTAATATCAACAATACTATCCAGTCCAACCATTTTACGAATTTGATAAATCTTAATACATACGAATCGAATAATAATTTTAATCAATCGAGAACCTCGAGCATCAATAATAATCAGTCGAGAACCTCCTCGAATAGTAATTTAAGTCTTCAATCGAGAACCTCCTCGAACATCAATAATAATCAACCGAGAACCTCCTCGGATAATCTTAACCAATCGAGAACCTCCTCGAATATCAATCAACCGAGAACCTCCTCGGATAATTTTAATCAATCGAGAACCTCCTCGGATAGTAGTTTAAGTGTCCCATCAAGTTGCGTCTCGATTAACAGAACAAGTAGTCCGTCAAACAACGAACAGAACAACCCATATAACCCTCTAAATAAATCAAGTCCTATTCCGAAGAGTAATTCTGTAGCTCAAGACAGACGACCCGTACAAAACTCACTTGCATCGAATAATGATGATTGGCCACCAAAAGGACCATTCGTCACGGTAGCACAGGTTCATAAAGTAGTAACCCAAGAAAATCCTCCCTCCCACAATTTCAAAATAAATCTAGTTTCTAATCATAAGTTCTCTCATGATGTCGTAAATTTAAAATTAGGAGTATCAAAGGAAAGTACTATACAATTCCTAATTGACTCCGGTGCTGCAGTGTCGTTAATAAAAGAAAGATTCATTGACGATATGAATCTGGTCGACAGAGCTAATAGAGCCAAGTTAACAGGAATAGGCGGAAAAGCCACTGTAACTTTTGGTAGCGTGTACACACACCTCGACATAACTCCTAAATTCAAAATATTTCAAAATTTCCATGTAGTAGGAAATGATTTCCCAATCAACCAAGATGGCATTCTTGGAAGAGATTTCTTAAGTAACAACAAAATTGATATACTTTATAGTTCAAATCAACTAGTAATCCAAGGAAATATAATTAACTTCTCTAGTGATCCATCAGAAATACATCTTCCTGCACGGAAAGAAATAACTGTACAAATTACAACTCCCACAAATAATGAATATTTATGTCATTCGCAAGAAATAGCCCCTGACGTATTCTCAAGTAACTGTCTCATAAAACCCAATCAATATAAAGCCCAGATTAGCATAGTTAATTGTAACCCAGCGGAAGCCATAATCAAGAATTTCAAACCAATACTCTCACCATTAGATAATTTCGAGATACTTCAAATCAATCCAAGTCAAGTCCCAGTAACAGGAATCGAAAATAGAAAAGATATAGTTTTAGGACATATTATCCCCACCTTAGATAAGAATCTAAACATTGAAGAATCAACCACATTACTAGAACTGATTAGCGAATATTCCGATATATTCTACATAGAAGGTGATAAATTATCAAGTGTCCCAGGTGTGAGCTATCAGGTGCACCTTCATTCAGACACATCTCCCGTCAACACCAGACAATATAGAGTACCGCAAATTCTAAAATCCGTGATTAATGAACAAGTACAGAAGATGCTTGAGGATAACATAATCACACACAGTACAAGTCCATTCAATAGTCCTTTATTAGTAGTACCTAAGAAACCAGATCAGAATGGTAAGCCGAAATGGAGAGTAGTCGTAGACTTTAGAAGAGTAAATGAGGCTACAATTGGTGACTCTTACCCTCTTCCACTCATAAATGATATATTCGATCAGTTAGGTCGATCACAGTATTTCACCACTTTAGATATGGCAAGTGGTTACCACCAGATTCAAATGGATCCCAGAGATCAGCACAAAACCGCTTTCAGCACTGATTTCGGTCATTTTGAATTCCTCCGAATGCCTTTCGGAATGAAGAACTCACAGAGTACATTCCAAAGAATGATTAATAATGTCTTGCTAGGCCGACAAGGTTTGAAATGCTTTGTATACCTTGACGATGTTATAATATACGGAAGAAACTTGAATGACCATAATAACAAGCTAAGAGACGTTTTTGAAGCATTTAGAGTGAATAACCTCAAAATTCAGACAGAAAAATGTCGATTTTTAGGTAAAGAAATACAGTATCTAGGTCATACCATTACAACTGAAGGAATTAAACCAAACCCCAAAACAGTAGAAGCAATTGTCAATTTCCCAGTCCCTCGTAATGCACAAGAAACGAAAAGTTTTCTATGTCTCACAAGTTACTACAGAAAATTTGTCCCAGGTTTTTCCACCATTGCAGAACCCCTGCACCAACTTACCAGAAAGAAAGTTAAATTCGAATGGTCAGAAAAATGCAAAAACGCATTTGAACTTCTAAAATCCAAATTAGTTACAACTCCAATACTACAATACCCCGATTTTGATAAAATATTTATCCTCACCACTGACGCTAGTGATTAGAACAGACCACAAACCACTAATTGGCGACCTTAAAAACGTTTCAAAACGAATCTTAAAATGGCGAATACAGTTAGCCGAATACGATTACAATATAGTGCATGTACCAGGAAAAACTAATACTGGAGCAGATGCACTAAGCCGAACCAAACCCGTAGAAATCAACGTGATTACTCGAGCCAAAGCTAAAGAAGTACAAACAGAAACCATAGATCCCGAACCAACTAATACAAAACTTGAGCCACCTCAGGCGACAATCCTAAATAAACCCATGGTCCAAATCATTACTGATCCTAGTACCAAACTTAAAATTCTACACGAGAAACATGACCTACCATTAGGAGGACATGCAGGTGTATTTCGAACGTACAGACGAATCAGAATGAACTACTATTGGCCAAACATGCTCCGCGAAGTAAAGAAATATATTCAAAAATGCCAGAAATGTAAAAAAAATAAATCTAGTAAAAAGACAAAAGTCCCTCTTGTACTAACCGAGACATCGGAGTACCCTTTTCAACGTGTTGCACTCGACATTGTAGGTCCCCTACCAATTACCAATAAACAAAATAAATATCTCCTGACATTCCAGGATGATCTAACAAAATTCTCCGGTGCAATACCATTACCAGACGAAAGAGCCAGTACAGTAGCCAAAGCATTATGCGAGCAGTACATAACTAAGCTTGGAGCCCCTGAAAAGATCCTTACAGACATGGGATCGAATTTCATGAGCAACCTTTTCGAAAATATCTGCAAACTTCTCAAAATTAAACATATAACCACAACAAGTTTCCACCCACAGACTAATGGTGCTCTTGAGAGATCTCACAATACCCTCAAAGAATATTTACGCAATTTCTCAAACATCGACCATAGCAATTGGGATGAAATGGTACACTACGCAATGTTCGTATACAACACCACACCCCATTGTTCCACAAATTTCACACCATACGAACTAGTTTTCGGCCGACCAGCCTTAGTCCCCACCTCCATTAAGAAAGAACCTCAACCCACATACAATTATGATGATTACGTGAGCGAACTCAAAGCCCGCCTACGTTTAGCCCACCATATTGCCCGACTAAATACAATGAAACAGAAAGAAAGAGCCAAAACGAACTACGACAAATCAACCACCAATTTCCAAACAACCATTGGAGATCTTGTCTGGCTTCAGAATGACATGAGGCGTAACAAACAAGACCCACTTTGGTTAGGACCCTTCCCAGTCGTACAAATACTATCACCCACCAACACCCTTATTTGCATCAAAGGCAAAAACAAAAATGTCCACAACAACCGTCTTAAAAAAGATTAACCTCCTCAAAAAAAAAAGAAAACATACATCCTAACTATTCCAAAAAAAAAACCTACCCTGAAACATCCACTCTAAAACACCCAATCCAAAACTCCCACATTCAAAACACCAAAAAAAAAAAAAAAGGAGTCAAAATATGAAAATCGTTTAATAATCATATAATTGAAAAAAATTGACTCAATGTTAAATAAATACGCGAAAATTAAAAACATTTTCTAAATTACAAAACAAAACACGCGCGTAAATTACAATAAAATCAGGAGAGAATTAGCTTTTCCTTCGGCGAGAAATTAACTAACACTCGAAGAAGAACAGGCTAACTCCTAAACATAAAATTATTTTATTAACCACTAATTAAAAATCAAATTATATAGTTTATAAAAAAAAAAGAATAAAAGAAAAAATCTCAAAATATATTAAATAAAATATTAAATTAAATATATTAAATAAAAATATAATTAAATAAAATAAAATAAATTTTTTAGTAAAATCTTGATATCATATTATCAAAATATAATATCAATAAATAATATTCCTTTAATCAAAACTAGAATTAAGTAACTTAAAAATTAAAATTTCAAATTAAGAAAAGATAAGAAAAAATCAAGATAGAATGCAAATATCATAAAAATTGATAGTTATAAACTTATACAAAAAAATGTTCACTCAAATTTCAATAAAACAAGTAACATGAAATTTTTCAAGTTCAACATATAAAAAAAAAAATAATCATATTACACTACCATATAAAATTATAACTGTTATATAAGTAATGAATAAAAAAAAAAAAAAATTAAAATCATCATATTTCACTTCCACATAATTATATAAGAAACAATAAATGTAGTACAGTAATTTCAAAACAAATACACTTTTTCATCATATTACAAATTTAAATTACAAAAAAAAAAAAAAAACAATAACAAAAAGAAAACAAAATAATTATGCAGTTTTTTAAAAAAAAAAAAAACCTAAGCAAAATTCCATAGTAAAATCAACCTTGCTTACACAGCAAACACTAATATAAGTAGATGATAAGAAATAAAAAATTGTAAACAAAATGCCAATGACCAGACAAATAAAACGATGTAAACAAGCTGACTCAGTAATAGAAGACAAACAAAATGAAGATAAACTGACCACAAGAACACCAAGCTGACCAAAAGAAGACCAAGCTAATGCAAAGACCAGAAGATGACAATCAACAAAATTAAATCAAAACTATGTATACTAGAAATTAAACATATATTCTATAGAAGATTTTCCTTCTTCAAAGAAAAATCTTTCCCTGGGGGGAAAGCAGTGTTGTGAAACCACTGCTGACCACTCCAAAGAATACCATAAAGTAAAGAAAACGCCTGAATGTTAAAATAAAATTATAATTTAAAATCTAAGGCGAAAACAAATTGTTTATAGAGCACAAAATTTCAAAAACGAGCACACATTTTATTGTAATAACCTAAATAATAATAATTGAATATAAAATTGCAAAACGCAATTTGGCAATTATTAATTAGTATTAAAACATTAATGTGTGTCAAATTGTGAAAAATTAATATGTGTCAAATTGTGAAAAACAAAATAAATCAATAACAACAATTTGACATAGAATATTTAGTATATATAGTTGAAGAATAAATTATTATTATTATTATTATTATTATTAAAGTCAGTTGTAGTTGAAGTCAATATATTTTAAGTCAGTTGTAGTTGAAGAGAATACAGTCAAAGTCTAAGTCAAGTCATTAAGTAGTAAATAAATAAAGAAAAACCTAAACTTAAATACTCAGTGTTATAAGTCAAGATCGAGAATACTCATCATTCATCAATCAAGTAAGTATAACTATAACACAAATTATTATTGATACTGTCATAGCCCCCATCCGTGGTAAGCGAGTATCAATAATTAAATCATCATACTAACATACACGGCACCGATCCAGTAAACATTGATGAGCGAACCTCGTATAGCAAAACGAGGAGGGAAGAAAGAAGAGCGTTTCAGCGCTCCACTCCCCTAGCGGCATTTGTCTACTGAGATCTTTTTTTCTCCAACTAACATAAATATCAATTTGATATTTCTCTCCACCGAATATTTAAGTATAACATTATATTTTGTGTTAAACAAAGACATAAAATATAACAATATGTTATTAAAATTCTGAAATTTTAAGATTTTATATGTCATTTAATTATCAAATTAAAATATTTTTAAATAATTTAAAATTTATAAAAATTGTATAATCTTTAAATCTATTAGCTATCATTCTTAATTTTTGGTAACTAAAACTGATTATAAAAATTAAGTTAAATTCAAATTGTATTCAACTTAAATAAGTAGGATATATGAAAAAGGATAAAATCATCTTATTAAACCTATCTAAATTTTAAATTTATTACATTTTATTTAACATTTTAAAATTCTTAAAACAATTAATTAATTTTTTTTTTAAATTATAAAGTTATTAACATTTTTAATTATGTATAAAATTGCAAATTTGGTCTTCAAATGAATTAAAAATGTTTTTATAAACAAAATCATTAATTCGTTTTTAATACATCTAAACAAAATTAAATACCCACGGTGTAAACATCTAAAAAATATTAATTAGCATTAGGTGCTGGAGTTACTCGCCCAATTTTAATGTTAAATTAAATACAATTTTGGTTTAATAAATAATAAAATAATAATAAAACATATAGAAATACTTTTCAATCCTTGAAAGTGGCAAATTTTGTCTTTAAATTAACTAAAACTGATTTCATAAATAAATTTAATTCAAAATAAATTATAAAAATATTAAAGGTTTCCATATTTTTATAAATGTTCAAATTTGTCAAATTATTCATATTTTTAAAGTTATTTGATTTTAAAATATTTTTAAAATATTTAAAAATTTCTGGAATTTCTAAAATGTAATGTAATTTTTAAAATTATTTTAATTCTTTAAAACGTAAAAATTATTAAAACTAAAACAATATTTAAAGTTATTAATTTAGTATTTTTAATATAATTTTTTTTATAAAATTTTTAATTTAATTTAAAAATAAAATTGACGTTAATTGAAATTAAATGATTTTAAAAATAAATAAAATACATCTTTAACAAATGTTAACATCAATTCACATTGAATTAATTCTAATGTTAACGTTAAAATATATAACATTTAAAAATTCGTATTCATTAGATTTTAAAACTACTTAAAATTTAATTTGAATAACTTTAATTCTAAAAATTACATATTAAGCACGAATTTTAAAATGTAATTGTAAGAATATAGAAAAATATTTTTCAATTTAACAATTTTATAAAATTTTAAAACTATTTATATTGTTTAACACTATTAGTTTTTTCTACTTGAAAATAGCACATTTTAAAAATGCAAATGATGTCTAAAAATTTGTAAAAATTTAAAAAATTTAATGCTATAAGAATTTAAAAAATATTAAAAAATACTGCAATTCAACAATTTCCATATATCAAATAATAAAGTTGTTAAAATTATTTAATTTATTATTTTTAACAGTTTTAAAATACTTAGAATAACATAAAAATTAATAAATAAAATTCGAAAAATAGTTACAATTTTGATACTTTTTAAACAATTAAAGTTACTATATCGCTAATAATATTTAAAATTCTCAACTATAGTTATTAAAGTTTTAAATTTTTTAAAAATTCTTATCAATTATGATTTTATAAACTAGTTAAATACAATTTATATTTATTAAATCTATACAATTTTTCAAAATTATTAATTTTATTCAAATTTTTAAAAATAGTTTATTCCATAATAATTTTACAATTATTAAAAATTGAAATTTATTAAATACTTAAATATTTTAAGAAATATACTTTTATAATATTTGAAATTCATAAAACTTTAAAAACTAATGAAACTCATAAAGTTATTAAAAGTTATTAATATTTTACATTGTTAGTATAAAGTTTCATTAATTTGGCTTTAAATTAACTAAAAATAATTGTAAATATAAGCTTTTAAAGCTTTCCAAATAATTTTAAATAGTTTAAGATTGTTAAAAATTTCATAATTCTTTAAACTCGCAAAATAATTATTTTAGTTGAAAAAAGTCATTTAATTTTAAAATGTAAATTTAAAAAATTATCTTTGTAATAAATAAATTGGAATATAAAGCTCAGTAATAGTTTTAAAAATGTTGAGAATCACTATACATATATGTTTCAAGTGTTAAAGTTATTAATACTTTTCCAATACTTTTCCAAAATTGGCAAAATTCAAAAATTCTTGAAAATTAAAACCTTTTTTAAATTTTAAAATTATTTGAATTTAAAAAAAAAAAAAGTTTTAAGCCCATTAAAATTAAAATTTATTAAAGATATTAAAATGCTTATATGCTTAATCCTTTTTAGTATTAATTTCTAATTTTGAAGAATTAAAAACAAATCCTGTGATAAAATTATTTAATAACCTATAAATTATTATTAATCTGAAATATTAAAGATACTAATACTTTTCAATTTTTGAAAAATTCTTTTAATTGAAAATTAAACTATGCAATTCATAATATTATTTTAAAACACTTCTATTTAAAAAATTTTAATTTAGCCAAAACATAGATTTTATAGAATTTTATAAACTTAAAATTATTAAAGTTTATAAATATATTAAAAATTTGAAAATGCCAAATGATGCTGTGAAGATTACAACATAAATAAAATTAATAAAATTAACTAAACATCAATAAATTTTAATTTTATTTAATGTATAAGATGATCAATAAAAATATTTAAAAAACACAATAAAATACTTATTGATTAGAATTATTAAATTTTTTAAATTTATAGGTGCAATTCAAATATTTAAAATATATGTTAATCGTAAAACTTCAAAAATGGTTAAAATTCATATGATTAAATTACTTAAAACTTTTAAATGTTGAATAATTCTTAAAATTCGAGAAATTTTTAAAATTTTCAAAAACTATTAATTAAAAATTATGGCAAATTCTGCCGAAGAATTGTAAATCGTATCTTTAAAATGATTAAACTAGATGGCACAATTTTTAAAAAAAATATAATTGGATCAGGATGGTAATTCAATATTTCAATTCAACATTTTACGTCTCGAATATTAAAGCCACTAAACTTATTCATATTTTACAAATTAATAAAGATTATAATAATTTCTAATTATTAAAATTTCTAAGAAAATAAATTCGACATAAAATATCGCAATACCAAATATTATAATATTAATGAAATAATTAAATTAAACAAAATTAAAAGAAAAATTGAAATCATTAAATTTTTAAAAATTTAAAAATTTTCGAAAAATTAATTAAAATTTGTAAATATTTAAAATAGTTAAAATTAGAAATTTAATTCATGAAATTTATAAAAAATTTAATATTCTTGAAATATGTATTTAAAATATTCAAAAATGTTAAATCTTTTTAATAAGTTATAAGTTGTGTTACTTAAAAAAATTAAAATTCTTTTTTTTTGTGCGAGCTAAAGTACTAAACTTAATAGTTAGGAAATGAGGAATTTTAGATATAGGTATAATGGAAATCGATATTGATTAATCCCAGAATAAAAAATATTGAGATTTCTGGAATTTCGAGGTTCAAGAATTCAGCAGCACGAATTAAGAAACAATCAAATTTCGTCGTATACCCCAATATATTTTCTACAACGTATAAAGTAATAGGGACAATACCAATACTAATCTCAGTGCAATATAAATAAAATCTCTCTCATCCATCTTACAAATATTTCTTATATTGAAAATAACATTTATGTTATCCTAACCCATTACTCGCGTTTCGAAACTCAATCCCCAAAACAAAACGAAATAATTCCATCTTTTATGTAGGTAAAAATTCATCCCATTTTCGATTTCGTTGTGTATGTATAAAGAAAATAGAAAACGAGCTTTCTATACACTAAAGCACAGTGCATTGTTCAAATTGAGTCGACTCAGTAATTTTTCATTGAAAAATAAATGAAAATTTCCCTCTCGCAGCACAGTCAAGTCAAACACACCACAGTATGTATGTATAATTTTTTTTTAGTAACTATAGTCTAAATGTGAGGAAGCTGACGTTTCAACATAATTTGGCAACATTTTTCATAATTTGGCAAACAAAAGAACATAAGTAAAATTAAAATTCTGGAAATTTGTCTGCGGTATTTGTCTTCGAGATCGGAATGATTTGGGAAATTATGTTGCAAATTAAATGATAATTTTTAGTCAAAAAGTCTAAGGATACGGAAGATCCTTAGAGGGTGCAATAAGAATTTAGCACACATGACGATTTTTCTCAGGTGAAAAATTAATTTTGGGTGTACTATAAAAGGCAAACTAATGTTTATATTCTCTAGATTATTTGTTGTCGAAATGAGATTAAAAGTGAGAGTTTTTTTCCGTACTATTGCCTGTCATTCAATTTAATTTACCGGTCAGTATATTTTATATATATATATATGTATGTATCTGTATAGATCTATGCTGCGTTGTCAATATTTGCGAAAGTTTTCAGCGGGATTATGATAATTTTGGAGAAATACTTCTAGTTTAGTTAACTGATTATTCTTAACTCATTGGAGCGAGGGTAACCAAATTGAATGAAAGATGATCGAGGAATAAAAGCTTAACAAATTCATAAAAATTTTCACGTCGGAAAAATCAGTTTTACTATTTTTGATCGGCTCAAACTGGGTTTTGAAGTTTTAAAATTACGCCACCATGAAATTGGAAATTTATAAAAAGCTTGATTTTTTCAATATACCTACAACAATGCAAAACAAACACTATTTTCACACATCTCCAATTTCTTCGTTGTTGTTACTTTATTTTTTGACAACAACAACAACAACAAAATTTTTTAAAAATACAATTTTTTTTGTTCACATTTTTATTTAAAATTTGTAATTTTCATTCGTTTTTTCATCTTTTTCAATTTTTTTATTTTGATCCTCGGAGCTTGCGCTGTTCCATAATTCTCTCTGCAGAATCGATAACAAAATGTTGAGTACTGTAGGAAAAGAAAAAGTAAAAAAGAAGCTTTTTCACTCTGTGTATATTATATTCTGTTATCAGTAAATACACAGACATTTTTTTTGTAAATTTTCATCTCAATTTAGTAGTTGTGTTGTCTCGTCCGCACCGGAGAAGAGAAATCAACGTACTCTTTATTGTACATAGTATACAGACTCAATGTACTATGTACATATGCATGTACATAAATATATAAATAAAACGAGAGGCTATTTTCTATTTTTAAGTTAAAAATAATTCTTTACCGGTTTAAAAAAGTTTTGCGTGATGAAGCTTTTATTATTTTTTTTTGATCGTTAGTCGTCATTTAATATTTTTAAAAAAATATTTAAAAATTATAAGTGCATGAAATATAATAGTTAAAATATAAATAAGTTTCATATTTAATGCTTTTTTGTTAAAAGTGTATCGAATTTCGTGTATATACGAGTATGTACCTAAACAAATTTTGTTATTTTTTTATTACAAAAACATGTGTAAGTTTTTTTTTGAGTGCGTCAGATGAGTCTAAAGTGTACAGTGACAATCATGTGTGTTTTGAAAAAAAAAATGAAAATAACAGAGCTTTTTGTAAATAAAACAGGTCATAAAAAAAATCATTAAATTGTTTCTCTTTATTTTGTTGTCACTGTATATACATATATGAATTTTAAAGTGTTCAGCAGCCGCTATAACTACTACAACTGTAAAACATATATGTACATATTATAAACAAAAAAGCACTGTAAAATCGGAAAAACGCGAGGAAAGTGCAATAGAAACGTGATTTCATTATATATGGAAATTCGTCGATTGTGTTGTGTACCTACATATATACGAGCTTGTGCATATATACTATATAGATAGTAGCACAACGAGAATAAAATAGTAGATGGATTTTGTCATGTATTTGTGGGGTAGGTGTAGTAGTAGAATAATAGTATAGTAGTTGTGTGGTGTAAAAAATAAAACATTACAAATAATTGCGCGTGATTTACATTTTCACAATTTTAGAGCTTTTTTCCGATATTTATTTAAAAAAATTTCGAAATGAAACAAAATTATTGAAAATTAATTTAATTGCGTCCAATTTGACCCACTCTTAAAAATATTGTAAATATATCGAACGGGATTTTGTAAAATTATCTGGCAACATTTTTTGAAAGATTGTGTTAATGATTTTGTGCGTACGTTTTGTTTTTGGAAAATTTATGAATGAAATTGTTTACAAATAATACTATACATTTTGTAGTATGGTGAATCTATTCTGTACTCATATGCTATTTTCTGTCATGGGTGATTTTATTTTGACTTTGATTATCTAAATAATTTGACATGGTTTACGCCTCTTCACTGGCTAAAGATTGGGATAAGCATGCGCAGCTTTAAGTGATAACTATATATGAACTATCCACTTTTTACATGAAACTTAAGTAATTAAAAAATTGACAAAAATTGGGGAATATTTTAATTCAAAGACCTGTTTCACAATTTTTCAAGAGTGAATTAAGAATACTAAGAATTTTTTTTTTTTAAATATTTGAAATAATTCAAGAATTTCTGAATTTTAGGAATTTCAAGGATATAAGTATAAGTTAAGTATCAACAATTTAAATAGCTTTAAGAATTTAAAATGTTTTAAGACTCACAAAGATTTCTAGATCTAGAATACCAAGATCTTAAAGAAATTCTAGAATAAATTGTATATAATTTCTAAACTTTAACGAACTACAATAAATTCAAAAATATCAAAAATTTCAAGAATAAACATGCTAACATTTCAATAAAAGAAATCTGGAAGTTCTGAGTTTAAAAAAAAATCAGTTCACATACACTAAACAAGTGGAAATAATTAAAAATATTAAAGAATTAATGCATTTAAAAAGTTCCAAGTATTTTAAGATCAAGAATTTAAATAATATCTTAATTTAAATCACCACCAATTTTTTATTCGTATGAAGTGGCCAATATTCAAAAACTTGGGTAGCAGGCACTTTTGATTTGTCGTGTTATCGGGCTATTAATTTGTGTCATCTTACAAGTGGTTGTGGGCTTGATTACATTCGACTTCAAATGACCCCATGAAAAAAAAAATCTAATGGTGTTAAATCACAAGATCTAGGGGGCCAATTCTGATCACCGAAACGAGAGAGTATACACGGCTAGGAAATGTTTCATGCAGTAATTGAATTGTTTCACGGGCTGTATAGCATGTGGCACCATCTTGTTGAAACCACATGTCGTCTATGTCAATATCATCCAACTGAGGCAGAAAGATTTGTGTTATCATGTCGCGTTATCGAGCACCAGTAACAGTAACTGGTTGACCACTAAAAAAGTATGGTCCAATTATGCCTCCAGCCCAAAATCTGCACCAAACAGTGACACGCTGTGGATGCATTTGTTTTTCGACAATCACATGTGGGTTCTCCGTACCCTAAATGCGGTAATTTTGGCGATTAGTAAAGTCATCAAGAAGAAAATGTGCTTCATCGCTTAGGATGAATTTGCTGGAAAAATCAGCATCCACTTGTTGATGCTTAATAATCCATTCAGCGAACTCTCTTCGCTGTGCATGGTCATTAGCCTTCAATTGTTGTGTTAATTCAATTTTGTATGCATAAAGACACAGATCTTTAGTGAGTATACGCTGCAGAGAGCTTCATGAAATTTGCAATACTTGCTCACGACGCAGAATTGATGTTCCTGGATTTTCACCAACATTCTCACGCACTCTTTCGATATTGACATTTGAACGGCTTGTTTTTGGACGACGAGTGTGTTTAGTGTCTCCAACTGATCCAGTCTCCGTGAATTTTTCAATTAATCTCTTAACAGTTGACGAAGTTAAAACACTATTCCGACCATATTTTGTATGAAATTTTCGAGCTGCGGTTGCCAAACTTTCATAATTTTTAAGATATTTTTCAATAATGAAAATAGGTTGTTCTATCGTGTAACGCCACATTTTTGCTAACCCCAACCTCTCAGCTGTCAATTTTTTTTTTGGGGGTTGCCAACACTTTATTGCACAAATGGTGGCAAATTCAAATCTTGCGTTAATTTTGGGACATAGCAAATCATTTGTATTAAAACGATTTATAAGATTTTGATAGGTGCACTGTAAGTGTTAACACCGGTATAATTGCTAGTAATTAAGTAAAATTCTTTCATTACTTTAAACACGAACAAATGATTTAATGGAAAAAGTTCTAAGGACTGAAATAGTGGCCATGACTCAGTTAATTTTGGCTTACCATTCATAATTTTCAATATAATACGTAATACGTGCCTCCTCACAACTTAGAGACAATTTAGAGTTTACAATTGGACAGACTTATCTTAAGATATACATTTTACGTATCACCGATACCAGATAATTAAGAAGGTTTTTAATGTCACCCTTATAATTTAAAGCATTATCAATAGTGAGACCAGGGCATTTATAGGTTGGAACCCATTCATTTTTAATACAAGCATTAGAACAGGTAGCCTCTTGCATTCACATTCATTATAAATGATGTTATGATCACCATTTTGACTATATAACAAAGCTTTGGTTTATGTGCTTAGCAACATGGAGTGCGCATCGCATCATTTCTTGAGCAATGCATAGTCAAAACTAATCCGAGTAATAGTGCCAATCCTTGTCGGTTCATTGTACATGAAAACTAAGTCATCAGCAAAAGCAATCACCACAGAAATAAATTCAATATAGAATAAATAGTTTACTGACCGCTGCGGAACTCCATCATTAATTACTTAAATTTCGCTAACGCAATCGTTTATTTTAACACTCTGTGAGATATTCAACAAGTAAGAATGAAACCATTGAAGACTAATTCCACGAAAACCAGCACTAGACAGTTTTTTTAATAAAACACAATGGTTTATCAAATCAAACTCCTTTTTCAAATAAACAAAAAATTAGTAACCCCTAACAAATCATTCTCGGTTCTTCTAATGTTCCTGAAACCAAATTGCATCTTATGTAAAAAATTTGCGTGATCCAGAAAACATAAAATTCTTACATGAGCTATAGTATCTATATAATCTTGGCAAACAATGAAAGCAAGCTTATTGGACGATAATTTGAAACCACTTTTTTATCACCCTTTTTGAATATCGGGATTATCACAGCTTCTTTTAGTCTAGACGGAACACATCCAGAACTGAAACTAGCATTGATTATGTAAAAAAAAACAGCCACTTTTTTAGCCTCCTTTTTAATTGATTTACTTAGGACACATATTTTGTCATGCAATGGTCAGTGATGTGAAGATCATGAACATCAGTTCCATAATCAAAAATGAATTTCCCAGAATGCCTAAAAAACAAATGATCTAAACAAGTAGACAAGCGGTTTGAAAAGCAAGACTTCAAGCCATAAGATGACATCGTAAGAACATAATTAAGAATATTGATATTCATGTCACCAAAAACTAACAAAATTTTAGATTTATTACCTGCCAAGATATTACTAAATTCATCCACAAAGACTGTCGTGTTCGTGGCATGGTGTTTTGTACACCCAAAGAATTGAGGACCAAACACAGTTAAATTTGATGTTAACCTGAATAACGTCAGCACTATCAGTTAGAATATAATGATTTACGGCAGCATCTCAAGCGCAGCAACATTTGCAATAATTTAAAAAATTTAAAATTAATAATAATACATCTTAAAAATATAATTTTAATTTAACATTATATTTAATTTTCGTACGTTATACTATTAAACTAAGTCGATAAAGCAGATTTTTTTTTCAGCTGAAATGTAAGGTATAATTTAGGCATTTGAAGAATTTTAAATTTAAAAATTTGGCAAGTTAGTAAATTTAGGTAATTTCAGATAGGTACTTAAACAATATGACAAATGAAGAATTAAATGATTCTGAGTATTAAATGCTCAGATCAGAAGTCACTTTACGAAATAAGGATTTTAAAACTATTATAAAATATCTGGACTTTTCAAAACCTTAAAGATTTAAAAATATTAATATTTTAACAAAATACCAAAACGTTTAAATATTTTATTTGTAAGAATTTTGAAAATTTAAGAATCTAAAAAAATCGAGAACCAGAATTTTTTGAAATTTTTAAATTTAATACAAACATTTAAATTTTCTTCACGATTTTAAAAAATTTCATAATTTTGTGATTTTAAAATATAATTTGAAGTTTGAATACTTTAATTTCGAAAACGTAATTTAAGTATCTAAGTATTTGAGGAATACCAAAAATTTAAAATATTTCTACATTAATTACAAGAGTTTAAAAAATTTAAAAATTTAGAAAATATGCAAGTTAAGAGAATTTTTAATATTTAGCAAATTTGGCAAAATCTTGAATATAATAACGTTTGATTTTTAAAATTGTCTAAAATTTCAAGAACATTTAAGACACACGAATCCTAACAATTCAATGGATTTCACAAAATTATTTAAGGATTTAAAATATTACAACAATTTGAAAAATCTTAAACAATTCGAAAAAAGGATTTCAATCTAAAAAAAAATTTTAAATTTTAAAATGTTCTTGACTCGTTTCAGGAATACAATTTATATAAATTTAAGAATTTTAATGATCTCTTTTAATGAAATTTATAGTGTTAATAATTTTAGAGTTAACTTTACACTGACAATAATAAAATATTTCTTGAAAATTTAAGAGTGTAAGTTAAAATTCTTTAGTGAGTTTTTAAAATTCAAAGAGTTTGACAATATTATATTTAACAATTATATTTAAAATTTAACAATTTCATTAATTTGATGAATATCTGAAGTTTAATTCAAAATTTAATAATATTTCAACAATTATACGATTTTGGAGAATTCTAAAAAAATTAAGAGAATTTTAAGTATTTAACTAAATTAGATGAACTTAAAAATTTAGATGATAATACTCAGAGTATGGTGATTTTCCGGATTTTTCTGGATTTTTTCCAAGATGTTCAAAAAATTTCACGAAATTATTTATAATTTGAAATTTTTAAAATAAATTTTAAAACGATATTATTATGACTCTTTTGTTCCGTCTGTCTAGTTTGTCATAGGCTTCTAATTTTAGAACTATTATTCGTATCGGGTGGAAAATTTGCGTTTTACTACGAGATACGTCTAGGGATTTTATCAATGATTCGGTACCGATGGTGATTTGGGTAGCGTACCGGTTCTGAATTTAATATGAACTTTGATGGTTGGTTATTTGTAAATGTTAAAACCCAAACCCCAAAGATCAACAGATCGCTTTTTATCTAATATCTAATTGAAATCCTAAAGTATTTAATAGGAAAAATTTCAAATATGCAAGGGTCGCTAATACAACTTCAAGCAAAATTTGATCATATGTTGAGTAATATAACTGAGGTTGTAGAAAGTATTCCACTGGAAGATGTAATATGGTGAGACATTTCTAAATTAAAATTGGGCGTTCATCCCATTCACACAAGTACAGTACACCATCTGCGCATTGCATAGCTCCATGTCATCCTGTACAGTGATTTGGAAGATGGGTCGGCCCATGAGTTCTACATTCCAACAGAGGGTCATAGATGTTTTCAATTTAATCACCGATCGTAATCGGGAGATGAAAGATCTATTTTGCATCCCGCCTCTGTTAGGATTCGAACCCGATCCAAACGTCGCAGCTCTAACCACTGCGCTATTTGCTCGGTAAATAGCGGATGGTGAGACATGGTATTTCAAAATTTCTAAGAAGACCAAGAGTTTCAAGAGTGGATAAAGAATTTTAGGAATTTAAAGAACTTTAGTACTTAGTAGAAGTTATGTATCGAAAATTTCAAGAGCTGTAAAACTTTTAAATGTAAGTGTAAGAGCAAAGATAAGTAAGTAAGAGCAAATATTTAGAAACTGATTAAATTTTGAGATTTAGAAAATTTAGGAAATTTTAAGTATTTAAAAAATTTGAGGAAATGCAGAATTTAATGACTACTGATACTCACAAGCCACTAACATCTCAAAAATTTTACGAAATTATATTCGATATTTTATATATTATATAGTGAATGGTTGTGGTATATACAAAGATTATTAGTTGACAGTCTATTGTATTGGCCGCAGTTCTGGGTTTGATGTAAACGTCCGATTATTTACAGATGTTAAATCCCAGTCCCCAAACAACATTTTACATTATAGTAATCCGCAAACCCCAGATATAATCCCAGACAAACGCCAATAAACCTGGCGACTGGATCAAATTACAGTTATATATACAAACCAAAACTATTTTAATTTGGAAACGAATTTCACTTTCTAAATGGATGCAAGATATCCTAAAATATTTAATTAGGAAAGATTTAAAATATGGTACAAGGGTCACTAATACAACTTTAACCATAATTTGATCATGTGTTGAGTACAATAAAACTGAGCTTGTATAGAAAATGTAGCAGCCGAATATCACGATTCACCGATATTCGAAACTGCGCCACAAAATAAATTAGTTAAATTCAAAATTTAAAACAATATTTTGAATTAAGCGTCCACTAATCCCACCAGTAGTCAAATAACTCCTACATTTGTAAAGCAGTTTCGGGAAAATTTGCAACCATGCAAATGCATAGAGAAATTTTGTATGGGGAGTATCGGGTAGCGGCCGGCATCGTTACCACACGATCTCCAATCATGAATTTGTTTTTTGACCATACGTAATGTGTCGCCTGTGTGGTCTGAAAGATGGCCTTCCATGACAATGTGATTTACCGCATTTTATCGAACCGGCAGTTTGAAATTCGGCTCTGCTGTTAAGAATGAAAACTTCTTGAGCAGAGAGACGTAGCCGTTGTCGATCGTGAAATGTTTCGGTAAAGACGTCGATCTGTACCGATGAGCGGCATTTATTTCCAGTTAAATCACTGAACCAATCAGCCATTTCCGATTGAGATCGATAAGTAGTTTGAATTTAGGTAAGATAAAAGCATGAGTGGATTTTCGCCTTAAACCGATATTTATTGATGAGCCATTGACGACTCATGATTTACAGGGAGCACTGAAAATTCAGCTTCCGTGTCGATTAGAAAATTAAATTTATTTGTTTTGTCGTATACGAAAGGCGGCGATTTGTGTGTGGCGTTGTACTTTTCGCCGACTATATATATCATCTCTAGGTCTGGTTGCCAATCGGGTGTGAAATCGTGAATATTGACAACCACCAGAGCGACTATGTGGCGATCATCGAGTTAGTTCGACTGTGTTTATCTGTTTATCTGTTAACCATATCTTTTTAATGGCTCTTGCAGAAAAGTCTATGCCTGTCACTTGGTGGATGATACGCACTGCCTCTAACGAGTGTCTGTAAAAAGCCATCGAGTTCCTGCCCCTCTGATGGTTTCAACCCGCGTCTAACAATGTTTTTCAGTGACTCGTATACATTTTGAGTCGTGGGCTTGAGTGTCATGATGACGAGTTAAGAAATGTTGGCGTATGTGTGTACTTTTTGTTGTTAGACATCGTTCTCTCTTTCTTAAAGAAGAAACCACGCATTGAATGCATGGCTCAAAAATGGTTATTTCGGGGACGGGATGCTCCTCGGTTTCACACCCGATTCGAGATATACCCGAATAAAGGCGGCCTGAGTGTCCTTCTCGGGTGTTAAATATACAAATAATTTTTTTATAACTTTTCGTAGTTGTGTTGGCTTTTATAAAAGCCTTTGTTTTTTTTAAATATAAAAACAACGACAGTGATGGTAGCAAGGCGTGCAATGAAATTCGAGTTATGATAATCAAAGAATGAAGAAATGCAAGTAACCAAACAAATTTTCGCTTAAGGTAATGAAATAAAAGTATGAAAAAGTATGAAAATAAAAGATATTTTACATGTAGGAATCCACTGTAGACTATCCACATTGTAACCCACAGTTTTAAAAGCCAAACAAAATATTTTGGAACCAACAGCTAAGGCGATATGGGCCTTAAAAGTAGGCTCATTTGTCAACGAAGTGGTGGAAGTTACACTACTTTATTTATCATGATCACACATTGTAGTTTAATTATTTCAGGGTGCTTTTTATACCTTGAATTGAGACTAAGTACTGTGAGTGGACCCGGAGAATTGGACATTTTATAAGACAGCGTCAGCTTCATGACGAGAAACTACAAATTGTAAAAGTTTTTGTTCTATAGTCTATAGACAAGCTGGGGATGTTTTGAAATTTCAAACGTATATGATAATCTATTCCATAAACGTTAGGGTTATACAGTTCTTATAAATAAACAATGATCTGGCTACGTTTTAGAAATCTAGAATAATAATTCTGTTCTTCAATGTAAGGAAAGAATTTGTTACGTGAACCAAACCAAACTGTATTCGATGTACCTTACAAAAATAATTCGATCAGACTCTATGTACTTTTAAAAATCTACTACACAAACCTAAGAGACCTTCTCTTCGAAGATATGCAATATGCAGTTCTCATGTATGTATGTTGAATTACTCCTGAACCTCCTAAAAAGCCAATTAATATGGGTTCTTCGTATCGATTTGGGGATACGATTCTAATAGTAGGGATAAGGATATAAAGGAATACTTTAAAAAAAAAACGACAATATTCATACAACTCCCCACAGTGCTTTTTATAACATACTTGTAGGAATACGCTGCCCAATTTAAATAATTTTTTTAAATAAGCTAGAACGTGTGTTCTGTTTTGTGAAATGACGTAAATATATCGAACGAAATGTATTTCGCATAAATCCGCAAACCAGGATTTCGTACCGCACCCATTTATCAATTTATTTAGTTTGTGCAATTCTTTGAATTGACCCACCATACAGTTGGTGAATTTGGGCAAATTGGACAATGGGCTTAATTTTTAATTGGTTGAAATTAAAAAAGTCAAAGGACATGCAAATTTGTTAATTTCTGCAAGAATATAATTTTATAGAATAAAATTCACGGAAACTCAGAATTTTTCAAACTGAGAGGCAATCGAATTTATTCTGTTTAAATTTGGTAATATTTAGCAGGCCAGCAAATTGTGGTAAATTTTTATTTTTAAATTGGAAGCAATTAAAACAGACCTGCAGCCGTGAATTGGCTATATGTAACGACGGACGGCACGAATCTTAAAAGCAAACTGCAGAATAGTTGGGAGAGCTTTGAACCCCTGAACATGTATAGAAATTTAAAAAAAATATTTTGGAAGTATTTCACAGCCTCGAGATATTTCTGCGTTCGAAATGAAACTTTATAATTTATCAAATAAATTACCAAGTCCACCAAACCAAAGGCTTTGTTAGAAACTGAGTTCTGACGGCCAGTTTCGGGGTTTCGTAAATGGTCTTTAAGGAATTCATTAAAACTAATTTTCTTCAAAATTAAAAATGGAAAAGCCCAGACATTTCGAATTTCACCAAAATTAAAAAATCTTTAGAATTTAGAATGCTAAAACTACTTGCCTAAAATAAATATACTATAAACACTAATGGAGTTATTTACGGCATTTACAATCCCATAGTAATCGTTATCAATTCACCACGTTCAGCTGAAATCATTTGATTTTATCATCTGACCTTGAAAACTATCAGATAATTGCGTTAAACGATTTCTTGTCTTCGGGCTGTTAACGATTAAGATCATTAACATTCGTAATGTCAAGGTTTAATAAAGGCAGCATTGGCTTGACGTTTAAAGTGGATTCCGCACTTTGCAGTTTCTTACCCGATTCCAAATATATTATTTTTAACAATACAATCAACAGAATGAATTATGTCCGTTTTGCATAATTTTTGAATCATGTTACCTCTGTCGTTACCTAACTAGTTTTTCTGAGATGGTAAGTTAGATAAAATGCATTGACAGTTGATTCCCGAAGTCGGATATATATGTATGTTGACCCTAAATCAATATAATCACCAAAAAAAATCCATCCATAACCAAAAAAACTCATCCATTTCCCCTCTTTCAATATAAAATATTTTTAGCTTATGGTCGGATGTAAAGACCTGGAGGGCTCATGGGCTTTTTTAAGCGATTTGATTGGTTTAGAGATAGAAAGTATAGGGAGGCCAGAAGGTATCGTTGAAGAGAACATGTTCTCTTTTTTGACTACGATCTTGTTTCTCTTTCTTGTTTGTTTAAATGTTATATTTTGATCTCTTTTTTAATTTTCTATATTTTCTAATTCTTGTCAAACTGGGGCCTTACTATTCAATTCGACTACTTTTTTCGACGGCTGTTGTTTTTTAATAGTAAGCAAATGAATAAAAGTAAAATAATATTAAAAATTTAGACTATAGGTCAATCCATGACTTATTTAAAATAAAACGACTTATTGACTAATTCAATATGGCGGCGTGAAATAACTCATTTGCCGGTCTATTTCAAACCCAGACTTATTTTAACATATAACCTCTTATTTGATTTAATTGACAGTTCCAGCTTTAAATGTCCATAGTTTAGTTTAGTTTTTATGCTTAGGCAAATATACAATAGTCATTAAAATTGAAAATTAAGCGACAATTTTGTTGAAATGACTCTCCCAAATAAGTCAATAAAGTTTACAATTATTGGCTTTTTGTGAGATAGCTTATTGTTGACATTTAAAAAAATCATACTACACAAAACAAGTCATGAAATGGACCACAGCCTTGCTATTGTTGACCTTTTCCTTTCTTTGGTTACTTTTGCAAAATGATTGTTATTGAAAATAGTCAAATTGCATAGTAGCGCCCTAGAAGATCTTAAACTTTTTTGCAATAGTAAAATGACTCACATTTCAGTTACCTTGAAAAGAACTGTCCTTCTTTGGAACAATTTGTTCTTTGTATAAAAATGATGTTAACTAAACTAGCTCAGAAACTGAGTCGTAATATTTGGACTTGTGCTTCTACAACTAATGAGTACCATTTAGGATCACTATACCTGGAAGAAAGCATACACAAACAAAAGACATTTAATTTTTGAGTCGGTAACCGAGTGACTCTCGAACTCCTGAGCATTTTGACTTTTTGAAGCAGTGTTGATATGGGAAACAATATGAAAATGAAAATTCTTTGAATTAAGTTAACTGCTTCCCATATTTTCCAGTTTGCTGGGCAGAAAACCATTGGCAACCCAGATAGGAATACGAGTTCAGAACCATGAAATATGAAATTTTCTGAATTCAATCGAACTTTTAAGTAATTTCTTCGTATTTTGGGGGCCTCAAAATTCAATTTTTTCATCATAAGATACGTTGAAATTAAGTAATTTCTTGCGATCAACCAAAATCTTCAGTATCTAATCTAGTGGCTCTGGAAGCCGCTGTTTGTAAGGATTTAAGAATTTTTTAATTTAGATTCTTGTAACCTTTTTTTGCCTGTCCTTTTCTGGATAAAAAAAAATACGAGAGTCGTCCAATTTTACTCGCGTGAATATCCGGTAACAATACCAAGATGAATATGTGAAAATGGTATTTTTGTTTATGCGGGGCTCAATATTGGCCATTCATAGCTTTGATAAATATAAATCTTCGGAATCATCTGATGAACCTTACTGAAATTAGGTCCTTGTCAAATTATGTGAGTTTGTTAATATTATGGATATTGAATAGATATTAGATAGTTTATTAATTATGAAATTTGATTTTTTTTTATTTATTTACAAAACTACCGCCTTTTTCATTTAAAAACAAAATCCTCTATTTTTTAGATGTACGTTCTCGTTTGCTATTTTCCCATTGTGGACACTTTGGTTGAATGAGATTCTAAACCTGTCACCCACTACTCGTATCGCATTGACCTTAGAGAAATCTGTTCCCCGTAATTTAAACCTAGTTCACAATATTATTGTAGGAGTTGTCGACATTATCGACATTGTTTACGTTGTCGACGGGTTGTTTACACGTTGACGTATCCCTATGGATTTGACTCGCATATCACACGCTGCCCAGCGCTGTAGTAATACCCATTTCAGATACACAACATAATATTATTATAGTATCATTATATGCAATTTTTTACCCTATACCCACCAATTTTGTCGAATTTGAAAAATTGATTTCGTACATATAAAAGTGTTACATCATCAACAATTTGTTTAATTTATCCTATGTAACGTTTTTTTTTTCAAGCCAACGAAAAAATCCACCCACACAATTTCCATTACACCATTAAACTTTTAAGACGAAACTTATTTTCCATCGTCGTAATCATAAAAAGAAAAGTAGGAAAAATGAAAAAAAAAAAACAACAACACAAGCAGAATTTAATTTTTTTGTGTAACAAAATATATTTTAAAATCAATATTTAAAGTAACCGACGAGATGTATTATGTATGTATGTATATGTAATGTACATACAAAGCAAAAAAAAGCTTTCCAATAATTTTCTTCTTGGTTATCGAGAGAAGAGCTTTTTTATGTATTATCATGTAAATTGGAGCAGCAAATACAATATATAGTTTGCAATTAATTAATGCACACAAGCTTACAAACAACTAATTACTTCGCACACAAATCACAACACATATAATTGAGATTATAGACGACAAACTTTTTTACAATTTTGTGCGGGATTAGTTGAAATTCTCTTCGCTTTTAATTGTTTTTAATTGAAATAAAATACAATATGTTAGGTTCGTCTTTATTAATTTAATTAATACTTAAATCGCGTTTTTATTGCTATATTTAATCGCACGATATTGTTGCATAAATTATTTATTGTATCTTGTTTTGGTTTTTTATTTTATTTTATTTTTAATGGGAGGATTAAGCTTTAAATGCGGGTAAGGATTACTTCAATTCGTTGCTGGTGTATTTTGTTTATTGTTTTATGGCAGATTTTAAGTTCAATGAAATTTTTAGTGCTTATGGGGATATTGACCATGTAAAAGTACATAAATTAGGTTAAGACTTGATGAAATCAATACTTCCAGTAACATTATACTGTTTCTTCTATGACCTCAATCCCAGTCTTAACTCAAAGATAAAAATTCGTCACATAAACAACAAATTCGTTGGATGGGCTATTTAATCAGCAATTTTATATATTATTATTGAAGAAGACTCTAACTTTAGGTGAGAAAAACTGATTTCCTTGAATTTTTTTAATTAAAATTCGAGCTTGGCTGGAAACTCATTACCATCCTTTGCCAGAGATTTGAACTCTGGTTATAATAGTGCATGAAATAGCTAATTAAATTTCTCGTCCAACAAGTTCAAAAGGTATCTATTGTATCCTGAAAAATAACTAAGGCCGAATTTATTTCTGAAGAGCTTGCGGGTTTGACTGAAAATGATAATAGTCGAGATTATAACTGGTTCTGGTTTGTTGTTGCAGTACGTTCTGGAGAGGATCTTTTTCATGATTATCTCTGGTCTGTAGATAACTTTTATTCTTCCTTACAATGTCGTCCTTGATTAGAATAAAACAGATCAACTGGCAACAAAGTAAGTCTTCTTCAGTGTCAATAAAACTCGACCATGCCTTTTTATTAATGCAGATCTTATGAACGAGTGTAGTTCGACTGATGTTACGGATGTGCTCATTACTCTGCTATCCGCTAATTCCTGTATTAAACTGGTCATCACATCAGTTTATTTGCCGTATGACTTTTCTTCACCTCTTCCCTCTGCGGAACTCACTAATCTAGTAACATGGCCATTCTAGACCCTACTTTTGTTAACTCTGTCCGGCTGCAGGATGTAATTGACATTAGTCTAAGATCCAAGTCTAGGGTTGAAGGAAGACATCCTCACCTCTGATTACAGGTGTATCTCGTTTAATATTATTCGGTCGAGTAAGGACATTGAAAATCAAGCATCGTCACTTGCTTTGGCAATTACGAAACCTTCGAAAACTCGTTTCCTCTAACCACTAATCAAAAGATTCGGAACAAACTGTTCTGGAACTCTGACCTTAAAAAATTAAGGAAATCTACAAGGAAACTGAAGAACAAAGCAAAAAAGTCTAAGCTACAGATTGATTGGAATAACTTCTTGTTAACACAAAAGGAATATAAAAGAATTTTAAGATCCGCTCAAAGCGCCCCATGATTGAACTTCTGCGAGAAAATCAACAGCCTATCTGCTGCCACTGGACTCAATAAAGCTCTAGCTAAGAACAGTTTATATAAACTTGATTCTATTCGTATACCGGACGGAAGCTGTCCACCTAATCCAACAATGAAATTGGTGAGCTACTCCTTTCCGTTCATTTTCCTAGTTGTAATATCGTCAATTCGAATGATATTGCTGCCGAGTTCACTAGGACGTCTGTTGCAAGCCCCTATTGGAATTTGAAACTCACAATTTTCCATTGTATCTTATAAGGCTAGCGGCCCTTATGGTATTTTTCCTGCTCAATTACAGCAGGGCTTAACCCTAATTCAGGATCATTTTCTTCACCTTTTTCAAGAGTGCATTGCTTTTAGCAGTATTCCAAAATCTTGGAGCAGGAGTAAAGTGGTTTTTATCCCGAAAGCTCGTTAGACCGATTATACGGACTCTAAATCATTTGGGCCTAATAGTCTTTCCTCAACTTTTCTTAAAGCTCTGGAAAGATTTGTTGATAGATTCATCAAAGACCATTTTCTAATCACCTCCTCACTCAGTAACATGCAAAATACCCTTAATAATAAAGAATTTCTTGGCCTCAGGGAGGTGTGCTCTCACCTCTGCTCTGGATTTTGGTCATTAACGAGTTACTTGTAAAGCTGCAGCAATCTGGCAACATTGCACAGAGTTACGCTGATGATCTTGTTTTGACAGTCACACGCAAACATCTCAGTGTCAGATCCGACCTAACTTAACTATTGTTTGGTATGTTGAGACGGGTTTTCACGTCAATCCTTCTTAAACTGACTTAATTGGCGTTACAAGGAAGAGGAATACTCTGGAACTACCTGTTCTCTCTCTTTTTGGGAGAACGATCTCTAAATGTAACCACGTCAAGCATCTTGGTGTTGTCTTGGATAGTAAACTTGCCTGAAAGAATCACCTGGACTACAAACTTCAAAAAGTGACTGCCATATTTTAATAATGCAGAAGACCTTTTGGGAAATCCTGCGGGTTTAAACCCTAGGATGCTTTCTTTCATTTATAAATCACTGGTCTTACAGCTACTATTGTACACTTTTATTGCTTGGTGGCCAGTGGTTGATCTATAGGCTTCTGTAGCCAAGCTTAATGGTCTACAAAATCTTGCTTGCAGAGCCATAACTGTGGCTATGTCCTCGAATCCACTTCTTGCTATGGAGTCCATTCTTTCTCTGCCTCAGGTATAACCGCACCTTTATTTTAGGCACAGCCTGTTCTGTAGCATATCGCCTGAGGTGCATTGGGGCATGGAATGTTTCCGGTTCTATCGTTTGACAGACAAATTTTAAAAAATTATACGTTATCTTTACCAGAAAACGACTCATGAACCTTCTTTGTTTTTACAATAAAGTTACGGTTATGTGGGTAAAGGCACTGGTTGGTTTCCAATTAACTTGAATTGGTCCTCTACCAGCGGTTACTTTATCTTTCAACTACGGGAAGAAAGCTTTAAAGGACTACGCTTTGAAAGACCTAAGGTTTCAGTGATGCTTTATTTTTACCTTACACCTGGCCGTTTTAAATATCATCTACATCGTATGTGCCTAGTTCATGTCTTCACTTCGTGAACAGTTGTCTAGGTCTTTAAATTAAGATCAGTTGTCCTCTTTGCCTTGGTCTAAATTTGTTCAATTTGCGAAGGTAGCATTGCTCGTTTGCGAATGCGAATTATGATAGAATCCTGGGGTTGGACTCAGGTACGAATAACCTATGGAATAACTGATTAAATTCCCCGTCTAACAGTCTCAAAATATATCTCCTATTTCTAGAAATAAGTCTGCCTTGGCTTTATTTCTGACCAATTCGAGTCGCAATCAACAAGCTCATAACCCTATCCCGAGATCCAAATTTACCTTGAACCCATTTATGAAAAATTCGAGTTTACCTGTAAATGATAAATGAGCATTATCGCACTCTGTGCCAGAGATTTCAACGCGCATTTATCAGCCTTATGTTGTATAACATTTTAAATTAACTCGAATGTTTTTTATTAAATTAATTGTTATTGTATTTTAGGTGATAGGTTTGACTGACTTTAATTATGCATTAACATCATCATTTCTTTGTAGGACATGGTAAATTTGTCCGAAACAAATAAGTTAAAATCTCAAGGAACTCCAAGGATATTACTTTGTATATTAATATTATTATAAAGGATCTTTCAGCAATACTCGAATTGAAATAATTTTAACCACCATTCATTTAGCGTCCGTCCAAGAAAACATTTCTTTTTAAAAGGCAAAAACATAAATTCATCGACGTCAAACAAATATTGGTCTAAGGTACACTGTACATTTCCTACATGGTTATGCCGGCAAAACATATAACCATTTTCGGTTAATAGATTTTTTTTTAAACCATAGAAATTAACTTTCAACTATCGATTGGTTCCACGACAATTCACAGAAAAACAACTCACCGAAAACGACCATTCACCGAAAAACAATTCACCTTAAAAACTGAATTCACCGAAAACGACAATTCACTGAAATCGGCCATTCACTAAAAACGACCATTCACCAAAAAAGACAATTCACCGAAAACGACAATTCACCGAAATAGAAAATACATGGGAACGACGACTATACCGATTATAATAAATTCGAATTATTTGATGGAAATGGGATTGGAAAATGATTTTTGGATAAAGTTCTGGAATACAGCCATTTGAAACGGAACTAGCCCAATCCTTCAAATGAAACTTGACAAGCTGAATGGAAATGGGATTGTTAATTGATTTTTGTCCTGTTCTGGCCATTTAGAACGGAACTACGTCAATCCATGACCGATTATCATGAAACTTGACGAGTTGAACGGATTGCAAAATGATTTTTGGATAAAATTATGGCATATGGCCATCTGGAACGCAATTAGTCCAATAGTCCCATTATCATAAAACTGGTCAAATTAAATTTAAATGGGATTGTAAAATAATTTTTGGATAAAACTCTGGATTATGGACATCTTGAATAGAACTAGACTACAATATGACGTGTGGGATGAAAGGGGATGTATGTATAGTTGTTGAATATTGATTGATTTGAATATATAACCTTATATAGTTCTCGTCTGATAGTTCTACTGTCTCGGCGCGCAAAGACTACGAAGGGCAAATTTGAAATAATATCTTGATTGAAAACTGCAAGATGAGTTGTCATGTATAAACGAGTTAAAAGTGCCTATATTTATAAACCCTTTCCACTCCAACTGTTCAAAGAAGCGCAATATTGTGCAAATCAAATTTGTTGCCAACTCAGCTGAGTGGAAGAGGAGGAGGACAGTCGAAAACTATTCTGCATGTTTTTCTGTTGATTTTTCTATCCTTGTGTGGCATGCATTCTATATGTGATTGGTTATTATTTATTTATTAAACAACGCCCTATTTTTTTTAGATAATGAAAATGTTTTCTTTTTAAACTGCGTTGAATACTTTGTAGGCCTGACAATTAGGGTGCATTTCATATTTCTAATAAAGAATTTCAAACAATGAAGGGTTATTACCTATAAATATAATAATAAAGCTTTGATTGGGATTTTGAATAAGGAAGTTACAACCACCAGTACATAAGTATGTACCTTCTAGTTACGCGATACTGAACTTTTTACCACCACCGCATATATATAGTCATGCGGTTGGGGAACTGAATTAAATTCAGATTATTTCATGCACTAATTTGTACAACTTTAGTGCAAAATACAAAATGAAATTCCATTTTCATCGTTTCTCAGGTGAAAAATTATATTAACGAATCGAATCGAACGAACAAAAAAATGCACAGTATGCAAATTTTTTAAACTTGTTTTACAGTCTGCCCCCCATCAATCTCGTTTCGCTATATGTGAAAGCATTTTTTTATAAAACACACACACGCACACAGAATATAAAACTATATAATAATTTGTTGAGCTTTTTGCCTAGTTCGTATTAATATTTAGTTTACTTCATTTTTATCGTCTTTCCATATAAATTGTTCCTCGCGCTTCGCAGGTTTTCCGTACGTCGAAATTAAAATTCTTATGAAATACAACAACAATCGCGTTTTGTTTATAATTTTTCGTTTGTTTAATTCGTCCTGATATATAGTTGTGAGTATTCGACAAACAACAATAACACGCCGTCGAGCGAACAATACAAGAAAAAAACTAAAAAGCTTTTCATAATTTTCATATCAAACTTCTTATCTCAAACCACTAATTACAAACACTACTGCGCGTAGTTGATGTGAAGTACAAAAAATCATATTTTTGTTGTTGTATGTACGTACCGTATATACGATAAAGCTTTTTTTACATTTTATACATTACTGTACTTTAGCGTCACTCTGTACTCTGAGAAAAATATTTACGTATTGTTTAGGATTTCCTTATCTTAAGACACAAAAAAAAATATGTGTACAGTGTATATAGAGAAATTACTCAACACACATACACTGCCATATATCGGTATACAATATAGCACACGAGTAGGTACAGTGTGGTTGTGTGTAAGCACAATGGATGGAAACAATTTTATTTTTATTTTTTAAGATGAAGAGAAAATATCTCAATTTTCCTTTTTGGCCGTATTTCCTTTCTCGTTGTTGTTGCTTTTGGTAATCCTCTATTTTTTCCTCTTCTATACACATTCTTTTTTCTCGTCGTCTTCGTATGTGTGTGCTGTTGTGCGATTGTGAAAAATTCTTGTTTTCCTTTTTCAGTTTGGTTGAATACGTACGTGGAATCGGTTGTCGATCGAAAAGAAAATTTTCGTTTTCTCTTCGTTTGGTGTAATTTAACAAAAAAAAAATAATAAAAAGCAGCAGCAAGTACATATAGAAAACAAAATCATTAAACATTAGATGAGATGAAAATTTTGGAAATTTAATTTTCTGGATTAAAGTTTCGTGAGCTTTTTACAAGAGTGTTTACAACACTTTTATATAATATTTGGAACGTATATTTTGTGTCACGTGTCACTGTGAAAATTTATAGCACAAATAATCATTTTTGTGTTTGTGTGTGTGTGTGTGCATGTGTGTTTGTGTGTGTAGAAAACAAAATTTTATTTTGTGAAATTATTTTAAATGGGAATTAAATTACTTAAGAGTTGAGTGGAATTAAGTGAGTGAAATATTATAATATATTATTGTTAGTTGGAGTGGAAAATTTGATTGTTTTAGAGTGATTAAACTGACATAAAGATTAGTTATGATTATATGAAATATTAAGGTAAATGAATTTGAAAATATTTATTAATAAAAAGTACAGTTTTTGAATCAAGAATCTGCAACGTCTAAAGCTAAATTCATTTTAGAGCCAATCTTTGAATAAATTAAATTAATTTTTTCACTTGATTTTGTACGCGATTAGAATATTAAAATGTGGTTACAAAAAATTGGTTTAGTCGCCAAGTAGTCGATAACATTGTTTTAAAAACAAAATGATTGAGCGGGAAATCAATTGGCAAAATGACAATTTTTCTAAAACGTAAACTGACATCAAAAAAGCTTGCAATAGTGTTAGCAATAGAATTCAAATTAATAGTGCAAATATGAAAGCTTTACGATATCGCTATATTTGTATTGAGCTTTGTAGCCTTCGATGTGTTTTTTAAATTTAAAACCTCAATAAAATATATTTACTAAACTTTATCATTTTAATTATAGTGAGAAAGCACTAATCGAGCCCAACTGATTCTTTCCTCCCCGTGCAGTAACTTCATCGTTGAAAGTGACCATGTTACTTAAAAATTTCTAGTAAACTTGCTTCATTATTAAGTTTTATTGAAATTGTGCTTTTTGTGCATGAACTGGAAAAGCTCAACTGGTTAAAATTCTGTTGTGAAGTAGTAGACTAGTAAATGATGAACCAAATAGAATTGTTGGTTGAGATTCTTTTATAGTTTTCTATCAAACAAAATATATTCCGCAGGAGTATAGAATTATTGCTGACACATTTTTTGACACAGATTTTCAATTTATAGACGTAATTTTCACTTTTTCGAATTTAACTTTCCTCAAAATTGGTGTGAAATGAAAATAATTTACTAAATTAATAAATAAGTAAATTGTGGCAAACTTTATTTTATAAAATTAGTTGTTTTATAAATTTGGGAATTTACGAGATATTTCTGAAATTTATGAAGCTTATAACAAATTCGAGATTTCCAGTCAATTTTGAAATTACAAATAGGACACAAATAAAGCCTGTAAGAAGATTATCCAACAATTTCTAAGACAGTATTATTTTACTAAAACTCAGTAAAATTCTGTGCCAATTTTTCACCTAATTTGAATAGCATATTGCCGCTCAGACTTACATACATAAAGTAGATTTATGAAAAGTATTTTATAGTGCCACTAATAGTTAAATAGAAAATGATGAAAATAAAAATTAGGGCGTTTTTTTATTTCATAATATTTTTAACACATATTGAAATAATAAATTAAATAGCCAATACGATAATAATAATTTTATTAATGCGTAAATAACGCCCTAATTTTTTTCACAAAATCAAATAAAAGTTCAAGAAAGCTCTAGCAAATTCTAGATAAAATACATGTATTTAATACAATCAGGTTGGTGTGTCTTTTAGTGGCGTACTGACTTAAGTTTAAGAGATCGTTCGTCTATTGTAAGTGACTCAGATGGCCCGATTGCCTCTAAGAACACACGCGCAATCATTTGAAATCCTTAAAAGTTTTAACAACTTTTACCTACCTTAATGCAAAATCTAAATGTTCTAATATATATATTACTTATTTCAACATATTAGAAAAAGTTTTGACGTATAATCACGATGCTTGCCTTTTCTGCTACGTTTAAGACAAATTTTAATGAACGAATATAAATTTGTTGCAATCAAGGTGTTGCGATAATTTAATCTCAACTTACTTACAAAAGTATATTACAAAAAATGAAACCATATCCGATTTACTCTCAACTAATACGATAAACTTCAAAAGCAATTTGCACAATCTTCTAACCCAAATGAAAAACGAAAAAAGGAATCATTTTTCTATATCCTTAATTTTTAATCAGTATTTTATATCCTTTAAATGATTTAAGTAAATAAAATCAGATACACACACACACACTCACACACAGAAGAAGAATCAACTTTTGCAAGAATACGGCATATATGTATGTATATGTCTACATATATATAGAGAAAATTGTTTTGAATCAAAATCATCTTGACGACGACGAGGAGCAAAAAAATTATATTCGCATCACGTTTGACATCCACTTTTGTGTTACTTTTTTTTTTTGCTAGCTTTTTACTCTTGAAGAGCTTTTTTCATCCATTCCGTTATTGTTATACGATATTTTGTTGTTGCTCTTCATATATAATCATCTTTTCATCATACTCAAAGTGTATATCTATATAGCAGCATACATTAACTGGAGCAAAAAAAATAAAATCGTTAGAACAACTTTTCTAGTTTCTTTTAGACGAAAAGCGAAAAGGTCAAGAAAACGAAAAAAATATAAAATAAAAAGTTTGTAGAAGTGAAATAATTCTAATAAATAGCAAATTGGATTTTTGCTGCTCGTCTCTTTCGCATCGTCTTAACCGTGTTAACAAAATAATGATAAGCTGTTTTTGAACATTTCTTCGTGTGTGTGTGTGTGTGTTTTGCACAGCACAAAATTGGAAAATGAAAAACCGCCTTAAAACACACAAAAAAAAAACCAAAAAAAAATATCGAAAGTAAAATGAAAGCTCATTTAATACTACCTTTTTCCTTTAGTATATAATATACTCATCTCTATACTTTGATTTTCTTCAATGTGTACATATGGCAGTGCGCGTCTGTGTATGTGTGTCTGTTAATTCTCATCATTAACTCATCAAATCATTAAGAAGTACACAAAAATAATTTAATTTTATTTTGCTCCTTGTCGTATATTCTACATAATAATTTACACAAGGATAACACAAACACACACACACACATAAACTAAGAAAAGTAACTTTTTGCCCTTTCAAATTATGTAGATATGTATGTACATATATACGTGTATAAATAGAAAAATGTAATCATCTCAAAAATCATCAGCAGGATAAAAATTATGGTCTGTGTATAATGTATTTTTTCGGGTATAAGAGCTTTTCTCGGGAAAGTTTTTCGTTCGTTTTGTATATGAAACTTTTTTTGCTTTTTAGGTCTTTATGTTTTATAATTAAATGAGATTCGTATTTTAAAAAAATATATACATATATATATATATATATTTAAAGGATACAACACAACACACAAATGAAAAATTTATCGCGAATTTTGCTGTGAGATGAGCTTTTTTATTTTTTGATGGAACATATATTAATGAGACGAGTAGCACAGGAATACCTTTTATATTCGTATACTATAGAAACAATCACAAATTTTCTTAAGCAGTGACCGTTTAACAGATGCGTGGTGTCACCTAGTATATATAGCTTCTTAGATATTCTTTGTCTTAATTTATATTTTATTTTCAACATTTTGAAACGCTTTTTAAAATAAATTAAAATTTTAAATTCAAGCAAAATAATTTGATTATTAATCCTTTCCAAAAGAGCTTTTGTTCTACATTAAATTTTTTAATTTATTTACTGATTTTTACTTAGTCGAATATGTTAAATTTAATAAAAGCTTTAAAACTAATCGAAAAAGATTTCACCAATTTTTTGCGCCCAAATCGTGTTGTCGGTTGGACATTTCCATTCTACCATGAGTTTTGGTCTTAGCGCCATTCACGCGATCTGATATATTGAGATGATTCAATAGTACCTTATTTCTCTCTGTTTTGTGATAAAGACGTACAGAATCTCTCTACAAATATAATTCTTCACCTTTTCGTGTTCTTTGAGTCTGCAGCTATCGAAATTTTACTATAGTCTATAAATAATATTTAAACAATATATTCAAATTTCTTGTTACCAAATTATAGCCGACCTGTGGTCAGGGATGGGCAATTACACGTCATATATTATTTTCTACGTCGACGCGTCGACAACACGTAGACAAAGTAGACAACGTAGACAATTCGTTGAAAACGTCCATAATGTAGATGATTTATAGAGTGAACCAGTTCTAAACTATGTGATGACCAGATTTTGGTTTTAGGCTTAATGCGATTTGGGTGGGACAGTTTTAAAATCATTTGGAATTATCTACATTGTTATCTGAATGTTGTGAAAATATCGCAGGTTGTGGTTGTTGTCTAAACTGTCGGCGTTCACAAAAAATAATGCTAATATTGCGTGTGACCTACGTTTGCTCACAGTGCTCCACTCCTACTTTTGCTAAACCAGACAATTTTAAAATTAAGTAACATCGGTTCAAACTAAAAACAAGATTCATTGCAAAATCTTACAAATTCTAAATAGAATCTTGCAAACTATCAAAAGTTCCTTAAATAAATTTTGAATTTGGAATGAGTTAGAAATAAACTAATTTAGGAATTGTATTGAAACTATAATGGATTGGAAAGATCAAATCTTCAAATAATAATCTTTTGAAATAACGTTAATGACCTTAACTTAAATTAAATCGAATGAATCTAAAACAGCTAAATGGAATGAATCTAAAATATAAAAATATATTTGGAAATTAATGAGCAGCCCGTAAGCAAGGGCGTTATAGGTATTGTGTCAAGGGCTAGATGCTCTACAATGGTCACACAAAATACCCAGCACATGAAATGACATACCGAGGAAAACTAGCAAATGAAAAACATTGCTTGAAACCGAAGGGTTGGAGGTAACAGTGCCCGCTTTTTAAAATTTCATTTATTTTTTCAATATTAAATTAAAGATTTTGAGTGAATTTTTTAAAGTTAAAATCAAGGTAGAATCTTTGTATGAATCTGAGCTAAAATCTACAGTTAATTATTCGAGTGACAATAAGGTAACATTTTCATCTAGATTTGAATAAAACTTGAGTACATTTTAAATATTAGTTGTATTTAAACTGGGTAGACTATTAAATTGAGTGGAGTTTGAATTATATATTTTGAGTGGAATTTTTTATGTTAAGTTCCGGGTACAATTTTTAGTATGACGTTCAGTAGAATTTGAAACCCGATTTATAGATTTTAGGAGTCCAATTTATATTATAAATATTTTTTCGTATTTGAGTTTTGAAACCAGAATTCGCGTATGTGAAATTTACCTTAAATCTGTCCTAAAACAACAAAAACAATTTCCTCTTTTGTTATTGTCCAATACATATTTGGTACGACGAATACATGAGTTTCTGCATTTTCTTTGGAAAATCCTAGGAAGTGGACACCATAATGACGCATATATACCAAGATATCTTAAGTTTTGAGCTGTACGAAAAATATTTCAAGTTTAGAGAAAGTAGGGAGTTGAGGGGTTTAGGACAACCAAGTTTGGTATGACCTCATATGTATGTCGATTACATGATTTGTCCTAATTTTTTTAGGAATATCCCATAGGAAGTGGACACCATAATGACGCAATTACCAAGATGTCTTAAGGTTTAAGTTATCCGAAAAATATTTCAATTTTGAAAAAAGTTGGATTTTAGGACAACAATATCGAAGATTGTTGATGTTGTCTTAACTGCTGGCGTTGACAAGAAATGTTTCTCAGTAATCTACATGGTGTAATTCTACTAAATTCAAATTCTGTCAATAGCAGTCAAAACAGTTTGCAATATCAGCGTTTTGCATGTGGCCTACGTTTACTACCAGCCCTACTGTTGGGCCACGTCGACCACTTGTATAGACAACATGGACAATAACGACAACGTAGACAACGTCGATTTGTATACAATTCATAGTGTGGCTTTCTAAACTATATAGTTCTGGACTGCGTTGACCAGAGGATATCAATACAATACGGACGGTGATAGTTTTAAATACTTTAATCCTTCAAATTTTAATATGACTTATCCTTTCAGTAAATTAAGCGGAGTGATACATTTAAAAATTTGAATTCAAAACGCTATAAAATATCGTAGGCTGTTTACGATAAAAAGCTGCGACGTTTGGATCGGGAGGTACCGGGTTCGAATCCCAACAGAGGCGGGATGCAAAAAGGATTTTTCATCTCCCGATTACGATCGGTGATTAAATTGAAAACATCTATGACCCTCTGTTGGAATGTAGAACACATGGGCCGACCCATCTTTCATGTCACTGTACAGGGTGACATGGAGCTATGCAATGCGCAGATGGTATACTGTACTTGTGTGAATGGGATGAATGAATGGATTGAATGAATGTTGTGTGAATGTAAGGTAAGGCTATGGACCGTAAAAAGTGTCTATGCCAAGTCCTTTCTTTAAAAAAAAAAAAAAAAAAAAATCGTAGGCTGTTGACGTTGTCTCAATTGTCGACGTTAACAAAAAATATTGCCAAGTAAATCTACCTACCAAATCTACCTACCGAGCCCAACTCGGTTCCAATAGCACAGATTCCAAACATTAGGTGTACTGATTTACCCATAGTGATGCTTCTTTAATAGAGTCAGTATTGGCAGTAGTCTTTTACGAATAATCTTTCGTCGCAGAAAATCACATTACACAGTTTGTGTTTAAATTCATCCCTTGTTATTGTCAATTGGTTCTTTATTATTCTTAATCTTCAATCCAACTAATTTAAGTTGATTTTTGTAAAACCAGAACGGATTGCTGTGCATATTTAATAGGATGAGTTTGGTGGTATAAAGGTTTTACTATTGTCTCTGGCAGTAAAAGGTTGTCTCCGATGATTATCTTCTTCAAATTATAATTTTTATTGTTAACTTGCTGTGATTTAGTCTTTTTTCCATAACTAGTTGTGATGAATTATTGTGTGTTTGAATGGTTTTATGAATTTTTCTAGTGTTGATCATGCGGTTGTTAAAACTGATTTGCCTATGTACATAGCCGAAACTGCATAGTTGTGTTTCCTAAATTAAAGAACACCTTCAAATAAATCCTGTTGAGTGCTAAGATTAACTATTTTACTTGTTGACATGTGTTTTAATTCTAAATACCCGTTCATCGTTCCTAAATTTCAGGTTACTCAAAATTCAAGAATTTATTGTGCGACCATTTTCTACATAGAACGTGTATTATCATTTATTAAAAATTATTTCTCTTGGAACTTCGTCAAGTTTTAAACTTTTAAATGATGCTTAATATTGGTTAACAGACGGTACGTAATGAGCTCCAAAAGTTAAATGGATTGTATTGAACTGTTCTACGAAATGGTTACCCGCTGGGGTTCCCAAGAAACTTATGTCCAATATGGTTCAATTAATTTGTGAGCTACTGTTTTATTGCATGTTTTTGGAAGGTACTACCTACTGTTTATATTACAAAATGTCCGGTCTACTCTTCCAGGCAAACATTTGTTGCTTTGATATATTGTTTTGTTATATTTCGTAAGTTCAAAGTGTTTTTATCATTACAGCAGTACCACCATGTACTTTGCCATCCTTTTGCGGTATCATATTGAGTACCCAATAATTTTAAAATAGTTCTTTTTGGTGAATTGAGCATCTGATACTAGAACATTATATTTATAGTTATTGTCCTTGAAGAGAAATACTAGTACCTCGCTTTGTGGTTTGCTGTGATTGCTGTGTGATTTCCACCGCAATGGCTACATTTTTTCACAGAAGTATCGATATTAATTTTATTGCAGTGTTTGGAGTAATGATAAGCTTACCACAAATAACACAAACATTATTTAGCGTACAGTAGGCTTTAGTGTGACCATATCCATGTTATTTACAGCACCGTACCGGCCCGATTCCTTGGTGCTTTTGTTTTAGTTATTTTCTTCGACTCAATAAATTCTTAAATTATATATCAGACGCCGACCTTTAGCTTTTTTATCATCGGGTTCTAATTCGAGACAGAACTTCGGCTGAGATACCTTATCTCTATTTATTGCATTAGAGCAATTTAATTGTCGCCAAGCCTTTTTACATTTTTAGTTGGCAGTTGTAAAATCGCTTACCAATTTTGTCAAAGTTGTGAATCAGTTGCCTTGTTGTATTTTGGTTTCTTTAATATTTCCCATTTTAACACCGGAAATAAAAAAGATTCACTCGGTTACCGTTTTAATTAATTTTACTAGATCTCCATTTAATTTTTCCCTTAAATAGATTTTGGGCTTGATTTCTCCCATTTTGGTTTATCTAAAGCAACTTATTCGGTTTCTACCAAGCTAGACAACCAAGCTTGCTGCTGATCGCGGGCTTATTTTAGGCTCAACAGTTATATATCTCTCCATTTTTTTTTACACCAATTTTTATTGAGTATACACTGACCACAGATAGCGGTAGAATGGCCGGTATATTTAAGACCAACTAGGATAATCTCCGTCTTCGATAATACGGATAATATCCGTTCGAGAAACCCAGTCAGAGATCTGCGCGGTTCTCGCCACGTAAAGTATTATGTATATATAGATTACCTGGCAATATGGTCAATATATATAGACAATGTCAGCGTTTAAACAACGTAAATAACCTACAATAGTTTTAGCCATTTCAAATCCAACGACATAGTTTTTCTAGTGATATTACTTCACAAAAGGGCGGCTTTAATTAAGATTTACAATTTCTGTAGCTTTGGACAATTTCCCAGCAAAGTCCATTGATTGTTATATTAGAATATTTAACAGCTTTTCAATTTTTTCTGATATTACTCATAAATCCCAAATATTATGAAAGCTTTAATATATGTATATTCTTATAGAGCCACATCAAATTACCAAATTCTCTCTGAAAAAAGGGTCACTGTAGTTTTGTAATAGTTCTCCAAATCACTATTCTTAAGGTTGTCTACTTTATCGACATTGTTAACGTAGGTGACGCAGTCATAGAACGTTGACCTAGATATTAATAGATGATGCGTAAACACCCATTGCTTAAGCCATGTTTTGGATAATCAGGATTTTGAAAACCGGACTTTGACGCCAGTATTTTGAAAACTAGGATTTCGTAACTTGCCCATTTTCAATTATTGTATAAAATATATGTTTTAATTTAAAAATTCATCTTTATGTAAAATTTAAAATTTATTCTATTTTTCAAAATCTTGATTTAGAAAAACCTATTTTTATTAATCCTTTAATTAATATTAATTTTACTAACTATTAATGATTTTGATCTTGGGACAATAATTCTATTTTTATTTCGTAAGTCAAAGCGATTACTGAATCGAATATATTTGTAACCGCTTATATCCTGAAGAATAGTTTTAAAACTTTAAAATATTTAAAGGGGAGTGGATTACGTTTAACGGACAAGGACCAATGTAAATGTAATGAAATGTTTTTGAGAAACCACAAGGGGTCTGGTCGTGTTATAATAAGTATCGCCCCAAAAAGGTATGATATACAGTATTTTTAAATCAATTGACCCCTGACTACAGGAAAGTCATCACAAAATTTATTTCGAGTTAAACTAAAATTAATTAATTTAGTTTTATCACTGAACGGTATCAAACCATAACTTGAGCAACTTCATATCAGCATCTATTTGGTTTGATAGATGTTCTTCTGATTTTCGGCAGTTGGTTAAATCCATATCAACTGTAAAGGCTGCTTTTTTACTTGTTAACCTAATTGAGTTAAAATGAATTAAAAGTAATATGTGGCCTAAAACAGGCCCCAGAGGAACTCCAAAGTTGATATTACGAGGTACACAAAAAATATCACTAATCTAAACTATTTGTGTTCTGTTAACGAAATACGATTCAAACAATTTATTATTATGTCCTCTTATACCAGCATTATGTACCTTTCACAACAATAGGTTATGGTCAACCAAATCAAATGCTTTAGTAATCTATAAAAATTCCTGATACCAGTTGGCCATCATTTATTCCTTGGTAGCCATTATTTAAGAAGGCCACCAAGGTAGATTCAGTAGACATACCATTCCTAAAACCAACTTTTGCATTATTAAGACAATTATTTAATGTTGGGAAAGTTAAAATTAGTGTACATTAAAATTAGAAAGTTAAAATTATTTCGTACATTGAAGAATATCCTCATTTTTAAAAATTGGTCTAGATATATTCCCGTATCAATCCATAACTATATTCGTTTATTAGTTCATGAATAATTTTTAGGGTTCTTACATTTTTATTTTTATTGAGATAAGTCATAGCATAGTTATGACTTTTTCGTCTGCAGCTGCAAATTTTAATTGGCCATCGACACATTGTATTACTTTATGCCAGCTTGCCTAATATGAACTATGATAAATAAATAAATTATTGGCACGTGATAAATTAAGTTCATTTTCTAGATAATTCAAAAACCAACTAGTGTGTACAGATTGCGGCCTGTAAACACGCATCAGATTAAAACTTTCATTTTTCACTACAAAACTACCAGACAGCACATCAGCACTTAAAACCGAATTATTTACAAATTCACCATGGAGATTACATCTTTAACATTTAAAGATTATAACATCACCAGATGCCTAATTATCAATGCATTTTCAGTAGAGTTATAATATTTACTTCTGAAACGTAAAATCGTTTCCTTAAGTCTTTGTTTGAATCATTGTGTTAATGAATGGTCCGTCTTCGTTTGAAAAATTTAATTTTTCAAGTAAATCCCATTTTAAGAAGAGATAAGTCGTGCACTTCTCAGATAAAAAAAAAATAAGTCGAGCTAGCCATGTGCTCTTAAGCAACCGACAATATTCTAACCATAAACCGGATAGATTAAAATTTATAGGAGAACAATTAGGCCCCTGTGGTCGGTGGGCACTCACATGTCTCGTAAACCAAAATTGCACGAACATATTTTCCTAGACTACCACCAAAGTATCATGAGCCTGTCGTAGGAGGCGACAAAATGGTTGGTTCGCTGGGCTGACGACTCGCTTTCGTAAACGTAAAAAAACTCAACTGTTTGCAACATCACCAAGAGAAAAACTGAATACCGCCAAATTAATACTGGACCTCCGCTGAAGTACCCTGACACAACATTTAGGATCGGCACGTGGAGTGTGCAGCCACTTTAAACCAGGAGCGTTGGAGGGCCTGATCATGTGTATGAAGGTGTATCGCTGGAGTTGGTGTCTATCAAGGAAGATTTCGTCCGAATCCGTCAGTCACTGATCAGGTCTTTTCACTGCGGATGATTCTATCTAAATATTACGATTCATCTATTTCCGTACATCAGTTGTTCCTGGATTTCCGGCAGGCCTATATGACTCGATCAATCGAGAGAGTTTGTCGTCTGCTCTGGAATATCTATAGGAATGTCAACAAAATAGGTACGCCTGTATAGAGTGGTAGTGACGCAGTGACAATTTTTGTAGTTAACTCGAGTAAAGGAGTGAAGGTAATACTTTCACGGAGTGAAGCAAATACTTGATTCGCTTGTAGAGTTTTCCGTTTCTGTTGGACTCCAGATCAATGAGTCCAAAACAAAATACATGATCTCTGGTCCTATAGGGACAATGGGACACCAGGTTTAAGTAGTGGCCACTACACGTTTGAGGGAGTGAGGAGGTTCATATATTTGGGCCTCTTATCCCTCACGATAATAGTGTGGGTGAGGATACTATAGCTAGCGGCTGGGAGTTGTGCTTTGTATCCTCTAAGGCCACTGCTAAAATCTAAACACCTATTAAAGTGCTGTGAAGCTGAAGCTTTACAAAGCATTGATCAAGCCCGTTGTTATGTTTGGATGTGAAAGTTGGGCGCTGACGGATGAGTACGAGAGATGGCTCCTTACATTTGATAGAAGAATTATGCGTGTGATTTATGGCCCAAAACGCGAAATAGATGGTACATACCGAGCTCTGTACAATATCGAAATCAGAGATCTGATAAAGATTGCTGATATATTACATGAAGTAAGATCTCAGCGAGTACGCTGGCTCGGTCACGTTCTGCATGCTGATCCGGAACGAATTATGCACCAACCTCTGAAAGGAGAGCCACCATATGGTAGGCGACGATGGCTGCACGGTGTAGAGAATGACTTGGCTTCTTCAGATTGTCTAAGATAATCACTCTAAGATTGTCAGGATCGAAACCATTGGAGCCAGATTGTTGACTCTGGAAGGGGCCAATTATGGCCTTTAAAAACTGTTATGTTTATTAGGAGCAGAATTTGTGCGAAAAACGCTTGTTTAATCAACAAGTGAATTTATGAGAGCTGTTAAGACTAGCAATAGAGAATAATTTGAATTTACATAAAACCACCTGGAAGTTATTTAGAAAAAGCCCTTTATCATATTATCGCGTTAAAATTTTAACGTAATTTAAATTTGAAACATAACAAACGCTATGCAAATTAATATTTTATTAATAATTTTCATAATTGATCTAAAAATGCATACCACATGATTGCTTATAAAAATACGTTTCATTTGATATATCACATGAGATAACACAATTAAAAAATGTTGATCCATCATCCAGCATCCGTGATCGAGGTGTATTTTTACGAAACTTTCTATCCTGTAATCCTTTACTACAAATCTTCACGAATACTTGTGAAATAACTTTCAAAATTACATAAATTTTTTTTGTAGATGTTGGGTAGATTTCTACCAAATGTCTATCAGACCTGTATTTTAGCACAAGGATGTAACATAAATAATAATGATTTTAAACATCTAAAGTAGATTTTAAATTCTCGTTGACAAACAAATCAATCACATCACACAGACACACATACTGCCATTTTTATAAAATGGTTAATTAAGATTCACGAGACACAGTTTTTTTTCGATTACAATACTTTCTCCTTACGTTAAAACTACTCCCCTTGGAACTCCGTTAAATTTTTAATATACTATACAACATTACGGTAACAAGGAACCGTCTAGCTTACCAGTGCGAATGCTGAAAAGTTTAATTTTGGTACCAGCCGATGCAGAATATATTATTAAAGCATGATTGAAATCACAAGGATTTTGATAACTATAGGGTTTTGAAAATCGGATTTTAATACGACGATTTTCAAAACCAGAATTCTGTAACCAACTGTAATTTAAAATTGAATTTCTGAAAAAGCATCCCATTTATATACATCATTTTATTATTAAAATTTAATCACCTATAAGCTATAATTAAACTTTTTAAATTTGGCCGTCCATCAAAATCGTAAATATGTATACCAAAACACTGCGCCTACACAAGATTTGTCTAGATGTAACAAAACAAAAACAAAATTCTTGGAAATACCGCACCAAAATGAATATTTAAAGCTCAAATTTTATGCCTAAATAATTTCAAAGATTATTATTCTCCTATTAAGGTTGTTTTTACAATGACATACAATAGAAAATATTTAAACGTATAAAGCGGCAACGTGGAATAGACAAAGACCGGGATACAAAAAAATTATTAGTCCTGGGATCTTCATTATAATTTTAAAATTTAATTTAATTTATATCAACAATAATGATGGCTGTAGCAGTAATAAACATAATAATCATAATAATAATAATAAGATGTAATAAGAGATGGAGGAAAATAAAACAAGCGAATAACAGGATTTTGTTTTCCGCATGCAAATTTTCCACACAAAAAAATATTTTTTCGGTTAACCAATGAGTTGTAATATGAACGGAAATAAGCTTTTATTATTATTTTTTGCTTTGTTTTGATTTTTTTTTTTTTTTTGTTAAATCCTTAAAGCCTTAAAGTTTTGCCGAAAATTAAATTTGTTTAATATCAATGGGGAATACGAGTATCATGTATGTACCTATGTACCTATGTAAAAAAATTCTTGTGGCAAATGAGAGCTATATACAACGATGACGTTAGAAGTGGATCATTAAAAATGTTTATGTCCGCGGGATTTCAAATATTCGGATATCCGGCAAATTTTTTTGTTTCATATATGTATATTCGTACATATAAGCAAAGCCACCTTAATATATAAAGCTTCCATGTTGAGCGATATTTTAAAAACGAGCTTTTTTATACAACCAAAAAATGTATAATATACATAGAAATCTATGTAAACCCATGGCAAAACATACAAACTTCTTTTGAATTTTTCAACTAATAATTATGAGAGCTTTTGATATTTTATTACATAATGTAATAGAGAAAGAATTGAATTAGGATGTGACCAGCGTTTTTTTTCGAAATTACACTAATAAATCAACATTTTTATGATTATAAAATTGGCATTAATTTAATTTATTTTGTGCTTTAAAATTTGAATGTATAAATATATATCTGATTTATTCTAATTCTCTCTTCAAATCTATTGGATTCACTCCAATATAAAAAATAATAATGCGTTGCACTACATAAACAATGAAAAACATGTATAAAAAATATGATAATTATGATAAAGGAAAATTTTGGATAAATATTTCATTAATTCTGGAAAATTTACCGTTCAATAAGACGATAAATATAGTTTGTATCGATCAAATAAGCAATGATAACATTTCATGTTTTGCTTTGAAATCATATTAACACATTTTTTATTGTGAGATGAGAGAGCCAATTTTATTTTTGTTTTGAAAATTAGTTCAGGGATTAGACATTGGTAGCGTAATCATTATTGGTGTTTTATTTGAATTTGAAATTCGCCAGTTGTGTGGTTCGACAGACTATGAAATTTTAAAAAAATGTGGTATCATCTGGTGTAATATATTCCTAAATAACTATTGTAAAAACCAAAACAACACCATTCAGTCTACCAACCTTTCTAAAAGAAGAAAATTAAATATCTTGGACGGATGAATGTCGGATATTATAACAATTGTGTATTTATTTGTGTGATTGTATTTATTTGTGTGATTGTATTTATTTGTATGATTGTATTTATTTGTGTGATTGTATTTATGCTTATGATTGTATTTATTTGTGTACTTGTATTTATTTGGGTAATTGTATTTATTTGTTTATTTATTTATTACACATGTTTGTGTAAGCATCATGTAAGCCACATAGTAAGTTGATCTCATATGAGATGCGGTGTAGGATCAGTTATGACCTTAAATCCATAATTGCACATGTAGTTTGTAATGCTGGCCATTGCAAAAATAACATGATTTAAGTTGATCTCGAAATAAGAGATGCGGTGACTAGATTATTTCGATCTATCGCCATAGTGGGGTCAAGGAAACATTGCGATTTTTTATTTAAATTTCCAATATCCAGCTATCGGTCTCGCGTCTTAGTAATGATTTAAGGAGCAAAATTCCTGACCTAGCTTCAGCCGATAGAAGACCGTCATACGTGATATCGTATCACGTCCTACCCGAGGTGACCCTGTTTCTTACAAAATATGACGGATCTATGGGAGTAAACCAAGAAAAAAAATCACTTGAGATATACATAAACATGTAGATCTAATAACAAATATTTTTATAATATAACATTTATTTTGCAGTTATCAAGTAGAATTAAATGCTATCTTGCTAGCTAATTAATAAACCATCTTTAAGTTTTCAGATCATTTGCTTAATTTCCGTCAAAAAAATCGTCCTATGTAAGCAGGTAATCACAGTTTAATAAAATTTGTAAAATTAATTAATTATTAAAATAAAACAAAATCTTAAGAATTGAAGCCACCATCAATTGTATTTAATTTAAATAATGTTAATGAAATGTTTGTCCATATCCTACGCAATATACGAGTATAGATTTCTAGTTAAAAAGTATGATTATCCAAATCATTGATTTATGTTGTAGAAGAGGTAAGTATACTCGTCACTTGGTGAATGCTAATATAAAACATTCCACGATTTATAAATTCAGCTAATCGATAGCATTGACAATTACATTATCACAATTTCCACTGAATGCCTTAAATTGCTTCACCCGATTCGCAACGCTCTACTAAATTCATAACTCAATTCACTTCAAATTAGTCAACAGCTGAAACATGCACGATCACATACATTTTTCAATTGCTTTCATCGCCAATTATAATAAATGATTTTGATTAAAGATTCTTCTAAAATTTCGATGCAAACAAAATTTTTGTTACCAAATTCAGATTTCAACATAATTTGATCTATAATAAACCTATTACGTATGGGGTATAGTTTCGCCTCGTAACAAGAAATAAAAATATAAAACAGGTAAATTATGTACTTAATCTGTATTTATTTCAAATAATCATCTGAAAGCAAAAGTTTATGAAATAAGTGGTAACGATTACCATAAGAAAATTAATTAGATGGTATAATCTTGTTATGGTATAATTAGATGGTATAATCTTGTTATATATATACATACATATATATATATATATATATATATATATATATATATATATATATATATATATATATATATATATATATATATATATATATATATATATATATATATATATATATATATATATATATATATATATATATATATATATATATATATATATATATATATATATATATATATATATATATATATATATATGTGTACGTATGTATATGTATATATGTACGTGCAATGGTCGATTGCATGTACATCATGTATTCACATAAACAGTACGTCATATACTCGCCAGACGGAATCATCGAAGGATAAATTTCATAAGATGATGGATGTGGCGATGATAATTTCATTACTTGGTACGGCAAGCGCACGGCCATCTCAGTCAATATTTGTGGATATATCTCAAATATTTCGGTTGTATTATCAACAGATTGTCTATTGAAGAATGGTTGCATATCAAGTGTAGTGCCATACTTGGTTGGTTTTAACAAATTATTTGTTGATCCTGGATTTCCTCCATTTCCAGCCCTTCCTTTAATCTCATCGTTATTCGCAACAGTTTTCCAATGTGGCAGAAAAGATTCCAAAATTACAAAACAATATGGAACTAGGCCACTTTTAATGAGCGCATTTGCAGTTGTTGTTGCAACATATGTGGTATTATCGTTGGGAATTGTAGATGTCGAACTTAAGGCGCTCGGTTTTGAACTGGATTTTATTTTGCCCATCAAAATGCCAATGAAATTTAAGATGACTAATTGGACTTCTGTTAGTGGTGACCGGTGCGTTAGTTGTGATGCGTTCGACGAAAGATTGTTGGATATCGGTTGTACTGCGTGGTGGAGATTGATTTGGCTGGTCACCGTACGTGCTGCTACGTCCTGATTCTCCGCCAATACTTTCGACCCCACTACCACCACTTTCTGAACCCCCACTACCAGCATGCTCGGCTGGTGATGTACGTAATGTTGAACCATCTGTTGCAGCGTTGGATCCCTCATCATCTGATCCGCCGGCTGAAACTGTTGCATCATTGCTGTAGCCGGCTACACCGGAATTTGCAAGCGCCTGAAACCTTTGTAGAGTGCGTCCGGGTAAATTAGCCAATCCTTGTTGTAAGACTTGTAAGTCACCTAAAACATATAGTATAGAAATGATACAAATTTGATGGGTTAAGCATGAACATGTGATCTTACCTTCATTATCTTGGAGACTTAATGCAATAGCAATTTCCATAATTGCTTCATCGTCGGCTTCTTGTTGTAAATCGAGAAGTTGTGGAAAACCTCCCACTCCCCAAAGCGCTTCTAAAGAAGCCAATGCTTGTGGATTTGCTTAATGATTTATCGAGCAACAGTAGAACCAAAAACTTTGTCATTGGATCTATCAAATTGAAATTCGATAAAGCGAAAGCATAAATAATTTCAACCAAACTATGTATAATTGCTTCGGTATGTGCCAATCCTCGTTTCACAATAGTACACGGTTCTTCAAATGTTGGCGTAACCTTATGCAATCGACATGTTAGTGTTAACAATAGCGACGGAATCTGGTATTGATTGTCGATGGATATTTTTGTCAAAGCCTGTGGTCGAGAAATAGCTATACTGCGCACCATTAAAACTAATCGATAAAACGCCTCCGGGTCAATATTCCGCGGATCACAGATCTTATCCAATTTTATCAATTCTTTATGGACTTCAGCTAATATTTCGTTGTCTTTACAAGCATGATATGCCGTTTTGGTTCCATGCAGTGCTGCTAATACTGATTTCGCTTGATTTTGAACACAATTTGGTGTTGGATATAATAACAACGTGGTTGCAATTTCAATAGCCGTTGTTTTAAGATTTTCATCAATTGCTGATCCTCCAAGATGGTTTATGCCACTATCAAGTACTTCCAACATTGCAGTTATCATTTTGTCGAGTGGCGTTATTTGCAAATTTGAACTTGAATCTGAATCGCCACTATTCACATTAGTAGCCCCAGATGCACTTGCGTTGGCACCGACACCACTACCTGTATGTGTTGGTATTTATTTATTTATTTATTACCACACAGCAAATCATTACCACCGTTGTCTGGATGAGTTTAAAAAATTAATTTATTCAAACTGACACTTTGACAGGATGACACTAGTTTGTTTTGACATTGCGTGGCCTCTATGTTTTATACCGACAACTCATTATTCTCACTCTCATTATTTTTATTTATTCTTTAAATTTTTGGTTTGTAAAATATGAAATAGAATATATTATTCATATATTTTTTCTCGTATTAACTGTTGAAATATGATTAATATGTTTGTTTCCTTTTTAAAAAATTGATTGATGTTTTCTTTGTTTGGTTTATTTGTTTTATGGGAATAAATTATTTTATCTATTATGTACATAATGTCTCTTTCTTAAAAATTTCTATTTGAGCTTTATTAGAAAATAAGGTAGTTTATTTTCTTTTAATTAATACAACAAAGTGGAAAACCTCACGGAAAAATCCCTCAAGTCAGGTGGAAATCAATGTTTATAGTTTTAATTGATTTCAACAAATAATAATTTCAAGTTACTTTTCATTCAAATATTTCTATAAACCAAAATCATGTTTCTCCATACAAAACATATGAAAAGAGTGATTTTTTTTGTCATTTTAGCCCGTATAATAAAAGTTCGTTTTGAACATGGAGGCTTGATTTATTAAGGTGGCTTTGATATAAGCCACCACAAAAAAATCTAATTCGTAAATTTTATAAATAGTTAAATTAGCGTGAAGCTTATCCTAATCCTACATATAATGATGAGTTATATAATATTTCAGGAGAATACAATGGCCACGAAAAAATGTCCACACCTGTAATTCATCCCAAGTTTTAACTTTATTAGAGGTATGGTATGAAACGTTGAAAAGATTTATCTTAAAAAACAACAATTGTTATGCGGACCATAACTCTTTTCCCCCAGTATGGTACGAACAATTTTGAAACAAATAATGTACAATTCGTATGAACGCTAGCCTTAAGATTGCTTGTTTATCGACTGTTGATTTAACCAAAACACTTTGGTTTTTATTTTGATAATTGCTTGCAGATAAGATCCTTTAACAAAAATTATTTCAGTTAATCTTCTTACCACTTCAAATTTATTGATAATTATGGTCTCTTCGTGGGAAACAGAAAAATCACATTTCTTCGAAAAACAAATCCAAAACAATTTAAAAAAATTCTGGCCTACTAATTTATTTGTATTTTGTTTAAATATTTTGCAACCTTGGTACTTGAAATCTTATGCTAGATCATCATTATATTTTGAAATTAGGGCTTCCCCAAGATCACATTTGAACCATATGTATATAAACGTCAGAGAAACGTTACAATTATCCGTTCTTATGGATAATTAAAAAATCCAAGCCCTTCCAGTTCATGCAGCAGAATTCTTAAAAAATAGAAACACTCATGGTTCCTGAATCGAATCTTATATCTGTGTGACCTTCAACAAAGATCCCATAATTCCATCAAATTTTTTGTTTTTCATTGTTTTGAGCGTTTATTACCTTTCAAGCCAAAACTGGTTGCAACATCCTCTTTGTCCAGGTCATCCCTAATTTCTTCCAATTTTATGCATGTCAATATCATAAATATAGATTAGGTCGTCCGTAAGTGTGAACGCATAATATGACATTCTGGATTGTGTTATTTCAGACAATTTCTTATTGTAATGTAACACAAAAGTCCTGCTTGTACTTTTGCAAACGTATCAACAGTAAATCAACGACAAGAAGTTTTCCAAGATTTTCAAGATTTTCAAGATTTTTTAAGATTATCAAGATTTTCAAGATTTCCAAGATTTCCAAGATTTTCAAGATTTTCAAGATTTTCAAGATTTTCAATTTCCAAGATTTTCAAGATTTTCAAGATTTTCAAGATTTTAAAGATTTTAAAGATTCTCAAGATTTTAAAGATTTTAAAGATTTTAAAGATTTTAAAGATTTTCAAGATTTTCAAGATTTTCAAGATTTTCAAGATTTTCAAGATTTTCAAGATTTTCAAGATTTTCAAGATTTTCAAGATTTTCAAGATTTTAAAGATTTTAAAGATTTTAAAGAGTTTAAAGATTTTAAAGATTTTTAAGATTTTCAAGATTTCCAAGATTTCCAAGATTTCCAAGATTTTAAAGATTTTAAAGATTTTCAAGATCTTCAAGATTTTCAAGATTTTCAAGATTTTCAAGATTTTCAAGATTTTCAAGATTTTCAAGATTATCAAGATTTTCAAGATTTTAAAGATTTTAAAGGTTTTAAAGATTTAAATATTTTCAAGATTTTCAAGATTTTAAAGATTTTAAAGGTTTTAAAGATTTAAAGATTTAAAGATTTAAAGATTTAAAGATTTAAAGATTTAAAGATTTTCAAGATTTTCAAGATTTTCAAGATTTTCAAGATTTTCAAGATTTTCAAGATTTTCAAGATTTTCAAGATTTTCAAGATTTCCAAGATTTTCAAGAGTTTCAAGATTTTCAAGATTTTAAATTTTTTAAAGATTTTAAAGATTTTCAAGATTTTCAAGATTTTCAAGATTTTCAAGATTTTCAAGATTTTCAAGATTTTCAAGATTTTACAGATTTTACAGATTTTACAGATTTTACAGATTTTAATGATTTTAAAGATTTTAAAAAATTTTATTATATTAAAAATTTTAAAGATTTTCAAGATTTTGAAGATTTTCAACATTGTCAACATTTTCAAGATTTTAAAGAGTTTAAAGATTTTAAAGATTTTGAAGATTTTAAAGATTTTAAAGATTTTAAAGATTTTAAAGATTTTAAAGATTTTAAAGATTTTAAATGTTTTTAAGATTTTAAAGATTTTAAAGATTTTCAATTTAATAATTTAAAGATTTTCAAGACTTTAAAGATTTTAAAGATTTTAGAGATTTTAAAGATTTTAAAGATTTGAAAGATTTTAAACATTTTAAACATTTTCAAGATTTTAATGATTTTCAAGATTTTAAAACTTTCAAAAATTTTAAAGATTTTAAAGATTTAAAATTTTTTAAAGATTTTAAAGATTTTAAAGATTTTCAAGAATTTAAAGATTTTAAAGATTTCCAAGATTTTCAAGATTTTCAAGATTTGCAAGATTTTCAAGATTTTAAAGATTTTAAAGATTTTAAAGATTTTAAAGATTTTCAAGATTTTCAAGATTTTCAAGATTTTAATGATTTTAAAGATTTTAAAGATTTCAAAGATTTCAAAGATTTTAAAGATTTTAAAGATTTTAAAGATTTTAAAGATTTTAAAGATTTTAAAGATTTTAAAGATTTTAAAGATTTTAAAGATTTTAAAGATTTTAAAGATTTTAAAGATTTTAAAGATTTTAAAGATTTTAAAGATTTTAAAGATTTTAAAGATTTTAAAGATTTTAAAGATTTTATAGATTTTAAAGATTTTAAAGATTTTAAAGATTTTAAAGATTTTAAAGATTTTAAAGATTTTAAAGATATTAAAGATTTTCAAGAATTAAAAATTTTAAAGGTTTAAAGATTTTTAAGATTTTAATGAATTTAAAGATTTTAAAGATTTTAAAGATTTTCAAGATTTTCAAGATTTTCAAGATTTTAAAGATTTTCATGATTTTCAAGATTTTCAAGATTTTCAAGATTTTCAAGATTTTAATGATTTTAAAGATTTTAAAGATTTCAAAGATTTTAAAGATTTTCAAGAATTTAAAGATTTTAATGATTTTAAAGATTTTGTAGATTTTCAAGATTTTCAATTTAATAATTTAAAGATTTTAATGATTTTGACCCCCAAAATGAGGCCATTCATCTACAAATCACTGGTTTACCCTTTACAGTCGTATGCATCAGTTGATGAGATATTATCCATTTCTACATTCAAATTTTACAGTTTGCTAAGTCTGTAGGGCGCTCCTGCGAGTTAGGATAGATCCTCTAGGTTTGCATTATGGGTCCATTGTGGCATTGAGTGCGGAACCTCTGCAGATTCCAACCGTTTCAATAAAGCAAAACATTTTTTTTTAAAGATTTTAAAAATTAAGAGATAAAAGAGTTAGAAGAAATAGAAGAGATTGAAGATATAGAAGAGAACGAGGAGATAGAAGAGATAAAACGAGAAAAAAAAAATAAAAACTAAGAAGAAATTAACGAGATTAAAAATATTATAGAAATTAAAGAGATCAAAGAGATAGAAGAGATTAAAGAGATTAAAGATATGGAAGATATGAAAGAGATTAGAAAAAATAAAGAGATAGAAGAAGATAGATGAAGATAGAACATTTGTCTTACTTAAGATGTAAGATAGTATAAAACAATCAGGAGTTAAACAATGAAGCCTTAGAGATGGGATTTCTCGGTTTACATCTATTACCTTACCTTATTCACATGGTATTCCGAAAATTATTAGTATATTGCCATAGTAAAGTTTTGTGGGACTAGAAGCGGAGATTTTATATCCTACGTTACACTACACCAAGGATTAAAAGTTTTTCAAATTAATTTACGTATTATATTTTTTTTAGTTATTTTTCGTTTTTTAATCCCCCGAAGAGTAAACAAAGCAGAGTAGCTTTTTTATTGTGCTTTTTCGTTCAAATGTTGTTTAATTTATAAACATACACATATACATATATATTACTATATACCACTGTTAACATTAATAATTTTGGACTTACTTATTATTATTATTATTACTATTGATGTTATTACTATAACATTTTTTAGTTGGCATTAAACATATTATTATGATAATACAACTAAAGGAGTATTATGTACGATAAAACTATAATATAAGAGCTTTTCAGTAAACAAAAATATGTATATGTTGGTAAATATAGTTATGTATTATTATAAAAAGCTCAAAACGAGATTATGTTACGTTAACGTTTTAAATTACTCAACCATAATTGAGGATAAAAAAAATATATATTTCGTCATTTCAAAATAAAACAAAAAACAAACTTAAAACTTTTTAGAAAATTATAGTACTTGGTGTTGAAATCAGAATATACGTCATATTTCATAAAAACTAATAATTATTACTATATTCTACTTTGAGGTAAATAATAATATCATAAATAATAAAATGTTGGTTGTAATTAATTAGATTTTGAAAACATTTTGATTAATGAGATGGGCCTACATAATATTTTTTAATTTTTTTTTTTTTTTGGAAATTTGATGATATTTTAACGACTCAATATTTTTTGAAAGGTTTCTATGAATAATTTACTTATTTGTCATTGCGACATAAGTTTCCGCACCGCAGGACAAAATATACAAATTATATGTATGTATATATGTACATATATCGTGACAATTTATAATAGAACCCATAGAGAAGTATTGGTTAGAGAAATAAGATATGAAAATTACCAGTTATTACAGGGGTCTGCACTGATTGTTTTGCAAGGTTCACCCAATTTTATATAATTTTATATTTTAAATTGTATGTAGTGATCGGTTTTTGGAAATTGTAACTTTCATGATGTTCTGGATCCATTCATTTATTTATTGGAGTAGGTTCTACAAATATGACCTGAATATAAAACAAAACATATTATTAGGCGGATTGAAAAGTCAGGTAAAATTGTCACTAGACCAAATTAAAATTTTCAGACAGATCTGTCATTTAGTTCAGTTTTGACAGCCATTGAAAACAGACAACCCATTGTTTTTATGAAAACATGGAAAAAAAATTAATTAATTTGCGTGGAAAAACCATTACGGAAACCAAAACAAAGCTTGATAAATATTATGGGGCCTCTTCACCATCCATTAAAATGATTGACAAGCGGTTTACTGATTTTCGTTGTGGTCGTACAAGCATAACTTATCCCGAACGTTTAGGACGCCCAAATGAAGTCACCGCACACCAATAATGGTTGACAAAATCAATGATACGGTATTGCAAGACTGCAGAGTGAAAGTGCGCGAGATAGCTGAGATAGTAGGCATCGCAGATTTGAACATGTGCCGCGTTTGCTTACAATCGATCAAAAACGCGTGGGCGCCAACTTTGGAGGCAGGTTGGGCGATGTTCAAGCGAAATAAAATGGAGTTTTTGAATCCTTTCATAACTGCGGCTGAAGCATGGATCAGTTTGAATGATGAACAGTCTAAACAGTGGATTTCTACTGACGAATCTGCGCCGAAGAAGGCCAAAAAGTTTTATCGGCCAACAAGGCCATGGCCGCAGTTTTTTGGGATGCATGCGGCATGATACACATCGATTACCTTCAAAAGTGGAGAACAGTCAACGGCGAATATTACTGCAACTTATTGGACCGCAAAAACTACTGCATTTAGCGAAGAAAAACGTTCTCTTCCATCAAGACAATGCACGGGTGCACACGTGTGTAGTTTCCATGATCAAAATCTATGAATTACGCTTCGAATTGCTTCCACGTCCGCCATATTCTCCAGACTTAGCCACCTGCGACTATTTCCTGTTTTGGAAGTGATAGAAATGATTCGGTGGAAACAGATTCGGCTCTAATGAAGAGATCATCGATACCACAAACGCCTATTTTGAAGGGTTGGAGAAATCGTATTATTCGGAGAGAATCGAAAAATTGGAAAAACATTGGACTATATTCTCCACAATTTTGTGTGTTTTGAGGTCACCGGCAAACATTAGGACCTTGCAATTACTACAGTGATTCCATTAATGAAAATGGTGGAACACCTGAGGTGGCATAAATTGCAGAATTTACCATAAACGGCTGCAGAATTAAAATTTATACAAGCTTTCTAGTGCTTTGCTATGACTGATGAAGTTACAGGCTTTGGCAAGGTCTGTATGTATATAAGGTTAGTTGTAGTAGCGCTCTTTGGCATAAAACCTTGTTGATATAGTGATATTTATCGAGGTACCACGGTCGGGAATTAGCTGGAAACTATCAGTTGAAATAACTTTGGGATTGATGAAATATACGTTGTATCTCTATGAAATGAAATATCCAGCGATCCAGTTTTAAATATCGGCGTCACACTCGTTGTTTTCCACTCCTTGGGAAATTATCGTAATTTCAATGATTCATTGAAAAGTAGGCACAGAAGAATTGCCTAATTTTTGTAGTCTTCAATCCATCCCATCCATCTCCAAAAGTATCTAGAGCCTGATATATATTATTCAGTGATATTTGGGATATTTGTATGGACACATGTATTTATCGATGTCTTACGGCTTATATACTGATTGAAAGAATTTAGCCAACATATTAAATATAACTTGCGGATCACAAGACTTTTATTCTTCAAATGTCATATATTCTGGGTAACCGTTAATTTCACGCTTCGATTTAAAGTAGCTCCAAACGTATTTTGGATCATGCTGTATTTTTTCTTGAATACAATAGATGTAATCTTTGTACTTTGTCAGGTAGTAGCTTTCGAAACGTTGGTTACAGATTGTATATTTCTGTTTACTAGACCAAGAATAACATTTCAGTTTTTCTTTGTAAGCCTTGTCTTTTTGATTTTTTAAGTTAATTCTTCAAAATTATTTCGATAGATTCATGGTGGATATCGTTGATACAAGATGGTGATTTGATTTGATGATTTTGAACATTCCATGCGAGTTGGTAAAAATCATATCTAAAATTCTATCTCGACCATTTCGCACATTTGGCTCATATTTATATCGAACATGGTATCGATGAAAAGACACCCACTTTCCGATGTCACATTAAGGGGAGAATTTCACCTATTACTACATCAAATGTCCAACTAAATAATGGAAAATTAAAATCACCCGTTATTAAATTGGAGTCAGTTGGGTTGGCCAAGTTGTTAATTTCTACGATGGTATCGCAGCATACAGTATATACGATCATAATGATGAGTCTGGCGGAATATTTGCAACGTACAAGTATACATTGTCTTTTTGTTGATCGTTGCTTTAACACATCCTTGCTCGGTGGATACGTTGGATTGATTAATCCATTCACTTGATATTGATTTATTGATGGCGATGAGTACTCCATCGCCAGTCTTCTTTTTACTCGACAAAGACGAACGCTCACATCTGTACACCACGTATTGCGATGGAAAGAATTCAGAACTGTGAATGTCTTTGTTAAGGGACGTCTCACATATTATATAAACTGGAAACAACGTTATTAATACAAAGTTATGGAATTGTACTGCTTTTGATGACATTCTATTTACATTTTGGAAGTAAATAGTGATTCTTATTGTAATCAAGTGGTTCGTTGCTTTCGTTGTTGGATCTTGGTTTTGCAAAAGTTCGCTGAAGATTCTGTATGTTAGCATGAATGGTTCTACGCACAAATGTGAACAGTTGGTCGCCTTCCACTGATGCTAAGTTACAAAATTTGCGTGTAAATAGTTTCAATGCCAATGCATATGGTTACATGCTCTCAAAAAGTTCCATTTTGTGTCAAGCACATAGATTACATTTGTTGAAGTTAGGCCTTGTGCCTTTTACATAGTCAATAATTCGCTTGAATCTGGTAACTTCAGTTTGCTCTTCAACTGTTTTTTATCGTCTTTCGTGAATGTTAGGTACAACGTGTTCGGTAAAACTGGGATATCCATAATTGATACAATTTTATGAATACTAACAGAGTTTGTGTTGGTATTGGTAGTACAGAAATCGTGATATATAGGCTGTAACGCATGTACAACATCAGCCGAACATCTATAGGTTGTATTAAGATTTTTAGATGTTATTGTGTATTTGTTAGCATCAAATCGCTCTTCTTGACATGGTTCAGTCTATCAATATATGGTATTTCATTTTGGTCTTCCAGGATAAACAACTTACAGCACTCACTTAGTAGCGCTACTAGCTTTAATAGTCCCGCAAGTTCCATCATATACTCATCAATGTAAACACTGTCATATTTTTCGAGCCATTTAAAAGGTATGATGAAATCGTCCGATTATTAGTTTTGATATAATTAAAATTTACCCCGTGTACACGAGACTCCACTTTACTTTTTATATCTTTAATGCCTTCTTTCGTAGCACCGAGGACCAAATCTTTCCCAATTCGGTGTGAATTAAGAATCCACGTCGATGTATCACATCCTGAAACTCCTTGAACTGATATGATATCCGGTTTACTTTTATCCATAGAGGTAACGGAAGTTTATCAATTCTTTCTTTTGGTCGAGCATTACTTCTGCAGCATTAGGAAAAAGATGCATCTTTTGTGTGTTTTAAAACTGGTTTTATCTGAATCAAACTCTGTCAAAGTGTCTCCATCGTACCCCCAACGATGACCAGCTACAGGATCCTCTAAATATTTTGTTCACATTGTCGTATACAGAAACTTTAATAATCCACTAATATAAATTTGTTGATACTGGAAGGAGTTTTATAAAATTGAAATCTGAAAATACTTTTAATACAGCATAAAGCAAAATTTGAAAGACCCAAAATAATTTGTTATAAGTAGTTTGTACGTTTAATTTCAAGTCAGCAATGTTACCCATAATATGTAAATTTGAAAAATTCTTGTCTTGTTTAAAGTTTTGTAATACATCTTCATTTGCAGCTTCGTTTTCTATTAAAAAATTTTACACCTATATATGAGAATGAACTCTGTCCTGCTTTCAGTTTATTTATATTTGTTTATATTTACAGATTCCTTGACCCCATTAATTTCCCCCAAATTGCAGAAGATCTAACGGAGAACACATTTTTCTAACTTTCAACATTCCATTTTGAAGGACTGCACTAATTACAATAACTTCGTAACTCGTGAAGTCTTCTGACCCATTTCTGACAAAAATGAGCAGTTGACTGGAGTCCTGAAGAAACATATATGCTCGTTAGTTTATTTACAATTGCGTTAATTAGTTTTTTGTCATTTCTATATGAGGCTCTGCGCTACGGAACAAGTCTGTGAGATTTCGATTTTTTTCGTTCAAAAAATGTTTGCTTTTGTTTTTGCAATGTGAGCCATCTCTAATCTAGTCTTTCGAACTAAAACTATAAAGTACAGCCAAATTGATTGATCCAAAAATTGGTTCCGGACATCTTCGTGTAAGTATCATGGACATGTCTGATGGATCTGGTATATTGCGCTTTTAATGTGGCATTAGATACTTATTTCCTCAAAACTTGGACTATAACACTATTTGTCGAAGATAACTAGAACATACATACTTGTTGGCGGTAAAATGACTTAGTTTATGAAGTTTTCCCGGTTGGTTCGAAGTCCAAACGATCCCAAAAATCCTGGCGCTGGTCTTGAAAATATTTAGAACGAAGAGTCTCAATATTTCTAATCTTAAATGAAATTGTTCATCTGAATTGTTCGAGTTGCAATAAACTATGCTGCTTTACTGTGAGTTTACAGAAATTATATTTCAAATAAAAATCAACCGCAGTGTAATTATATGTTACGAACCACGCACGCATTGAGAACGAACGAACAGTGGAAAAAGAAACATTTTATGTCATTCACGGTAAGAAGTACACATGAGTTGACAGTGACATATTTGGTGAATTCAAAGACCCGCATATGTGAACCCTGTGGAACTCGTAACGATGCTGATATTGTTCTTGTTATGTACCATCCAGTCTATTCTATGAGTAGAACCAATTGACGAAATTTGATGGCTCAAAAGCTTTACTGGAGTCGATATACATATTCTATGTGCCTATATGTATATTGATCTTGAATATTTATGATAACTATCGATTTAAGAATTTTTATTAACAAATTTTGCCATAACGACTAAAAATTAGCAGTATAATGCATACAGTAATAATTGTGTATCGTTATAGAGTGTTCTACTCATGCGATTTTAGGAGAATGTATAAAGTGTAATCTAATTATCTTAAAATTTTGTGGAGCCGACAACCCATATCGTAGGCAACGTAGACAATTCATAGAGAACGTCGATAATGTGGACGATTGATAGAGTAATTTAATGAAATAGTTTTAATCAGATTTTTTTTTGGTTTAATACGATTCGGGTGCGGGACAGTTTTAGAATCTTTTCAATTTAGGTTAGGTTAAAAAAGTTGTAACTTTAAGAAATTTAGAGTAATGTATGTGCAAGTATCAAAGGTAAAATTAAAGACATTGAGACCTATTCACCAAATAAGTTTTGCCTGTTAAGCTGTTATAACATTTTTGGTTTCACAACTATAGGGCAGATAAAATTATAACTGAGACGGTCAAATTATTATTTGTCAATTGAATCACTATTTTATAAATTAATACAACTTTATATGAACTGTGAACATTCAATATCAACATGGCAAAATATCGTAGATGGTTGATGTTGTTTTAACTGTCGGCGATGACAAAAAATATTGCTCAGTACCCTACGTAATACTTTATGTGACGATAACTGCTTAAATTACATGGCGTAATCTATCTCGCCCATTTATGCGGTGCCAGCGTTTTTCGTACACGATCTACGGTTGCTCACAGTATACTCCGCTCCTACTTTTGCTGGCCCAGACAGTTTTAAAGGTAAATAACATTGGTTCAAACTATTAAAAATCAACACAATTAACTTCATTCATTCTTCCTTATGCTCCCAATAATCTTATAAACATCTAGCATTACTGAGCTAAACTTAAATAAAATTAAAGAATCTAAAAGAATTAATTTTGATTTTGCCTAGACTTCGAATTATATATTTTGAGTGAATTTCCTTAAGTGAAATTAAAGGTTGAATGCTAGTATATGTCTGAGCTAAAATCTGTAGTTGGTTTAGATTAACTATACGAGTGACAATAAGTTAACATTTTCAACTAGGTTTGAACAAAACTTGAGTGGATTGTGTTTGAACTCAAACATTGATAAGAAAATAAAATTTTGTTATATTTGATTGAGTTGAATAAAATTTCAAACGTGATTTATAGATTATTTGAGTGCAATAATTATAAATATTTTCTAATTTGAGTTTGCATTGACTTTGAAGTATATTTGCTTAAGTGAAATTCCAGAATATAATTCTAGTATGAATTTGATCACTTTGACTTGAATAAAATTTGACGGCATTTTAAATTTTAAATTGCGTTAAAAACCAAATATTGAGTGAAAGACTTTGAATTATAATATCAGGTATAAGAATTTGAGTTAAGTTTTAATTTCACTTTAAAGCGAAATTTAAGTATAGATTTGAAATAACAACTTTAGTTAACTTAAACGAGTGAACACAAATTAATATTTCAACTGAATATGAACCAAACTTGAGTGTATTTTAAATTATGTTTAATCATACTTGTATTTGAGAATAGCTTTTGATATATAGTAGATTTTTTTAAGTAAAATCAAGCTAAAATTGTAATATGAGCATGAATCAAAAATTTTAATTAAATGATTTAAGCAAAATTTTAAAAAATTAGAAGTTGTGTTTGAACTTCAGCAATCATATACTTTGATTTCTATGGCAGTGTCTTCAATGCCTCCCGTATGTACATTCAACTTATATATATAATATTTATAATATGAAAGACTCAACCCTGCATATTCTATACAATTTCGAACAGTTACCGCATCAAAGTGACTTTTCTTCGATGACATTCACACGACTATTATGACCAGGGCATTTAAATCTAAAACTTGCCGAGTGGTATATCTGGAAATGTCAACTTATGACTAAAATTGCAGATAGGACTTGTATTGTCGGGTATCGAGTACCCAGGTTTTTTTTCAGTTTTTTGAGTACCCAAATAACCCGGATAATTACAACGGGTATCTCCGAAACATGCTTTTAAATTATTCATACAAAGTTACCACGAAAGATCTGTCAGAACAGCTTTTAATATGTTTATATCCGGGTCGACACAAAATTTTCTGATGTGGTGTTTGAACTAACCATCATTCAAATTTCGAATAGAAAAAATAACGTAATCAAATATTGGACAATTTAAACATGCTCCTTACAAAAAATCCTAAATCAACAGGCAACGAACAGGTATTTTTAATGGCAAAACATACAATTACAATAAATAAAAATCGCTAGAGACTCCTCAATATGGGTAGTTCGTTCTTTATCCGATTGATTAGATCGAATTTTTCGATTAACCAAAATCTACACCGATTTCTCAGATTGATTTTAGTTTCATTAACTCATGTAATGTTAAACGCAAATGCGTTTCAATTTCTAACTTCCCTTCGCTTTTGAAAGGGTAGTAAAGTTAATTTTTGACGAAAAATGTATAAATGAAATCTCTAAATGGATTAGCCAAAATACGTCAATCAGTATAAAGCGTTCATTCCAGGCGCAGCTGATTTGTTGTTGTCGAAAAATATGCCTGACTTTATCACACAAACGTGTCTAGACGGACGTTAATTTTTCGTTGCTCACCAAACATTTTAGAATTGTCAAATAAATAATTTATATTCCTAAAAAATCATCAGAATGTATAATTTATTTGGGCTCAAATCAATTTATATGATCTCGTTAAAATCTCAATTTTAATTTAATTTTTAAATATAAAAACTTTATTGAAATGAATATTTAATTAATAATTTTTATAACTTATCAAACAATGTGTACCACTATATTACTTATAAAAATACGTTTCATTTGATATATCATGTGACATAATCCAAATTAAAAATATTACCTCATCATCCAGCATCTATGGTCCAAGTGATTATATCCAGAACTTTCTTTTCTCTAATCTATTTCTACAAAACTCGACATTTTTTCCAAATTTTTTTTTGTATGCTTGATCTTCAGATAAAAAATTTATTACGTGGAATTTTATTTCACAAGTATGCGTGGAGTTTTGTAAAATAGACTAGAGAATTCAAAGTTTGGTAAAAAATCACCTGGACCACAAATGCTGGATGATCGATTAAAATTTTTAATTTGGTTTATGTCATATGATACATCAAATGAAAGGTATTTTTAAAAGCAATATAGTGGCACACATTTTATGATCAATTACGAAATTATTATTTAATTTTAATTTGCATATCGTTTTATATTTAAAACTTTAAATTATTCTCAATGGTTCATTTTGACGGTTCTAATAAATTCGCTTTTCTCAGTGAGTAGTATTGTTTCCTGATATTCATGAAATATATGGTGAGTGAAGTGTTATTTCTTACAATTCTTTTAATTAGAAACACTTCATTTTATTTTTAAACTTTATAATTAAATATAAATATAATTTGAATTATAATTTTTTTACATAATTTTGTATAATTTTAATTTAGAAAATCAGATGATTTTATGAGTATGAATTTCTTATGACTAATTAAATATTTTAAAGTAAAATATAATTTAGGATTTTTATGATCCAATCTATTTCTGAATTATTCGAAGTGTTACTCGCTGGAGTTTATTTTGCTGGAATATCAAATGTGACATTTTTTACCCTACTATTGTTGCAATGGATCATCGACAAAATACCATACGCTTGTTTGAGGCGATCAATTGAGATGGATTGCTGTCTCCCGTTAACGTTAACTATGAAAAATTTACGAAGCTTAGAAGAAGTTAGGCTTGCTCGTGTTCTGTCGACACGAACAAAAACGAACTCACAATTATCTAAGTTTTTGGGAATGAAAATGTTGGACTGAGTGGATTTGCGAGTATCGACTGGAAGCTGTTGTATAAAATTTGCGAAGCTGTTGTATAAAATCGTCAGTCAATGGAAGGGGTTGTGAACTTGGACCTGAAAATATTTCGCCAGGTAGTTTGAGGATCTGGCCTTATACTAGGGCTGCTGGGCTGCATTTATGGTCCTCTTTGACACATGCTCTTATGTCCAGTAAAATTATGGATAACTCGGAGCTCCAATACTTAGTATTTCCTCGAGCTCTAAGCGAAGTTTTTAACGTTTTGTGAAAGCGCTCTACCATTCCATTTGCTTGAGGATGGTAGGCGGTGGTGCGAAATCTATGTGAACCTAGAATTTTTGTTAACTCGGAAAAGAGTTTTGACTCAAATTGGCTGCCTTGATCTGTCGTAATTTCAAGGGGAACGCCAAATGTTGATACATACTGCTCGACGAACGTCTTAGCAATGGTGGCAGCGGTAATATCTGGAATGGGATATGTTTCAGGCCAACGAGTAAATCTATCAACGATAGTGAATATATAATGATTTCCTTCAGATGGTTTTAGCGGACCAACTAAATCCATGTGGATGTGCTGAAACCGCGTTTCTGGGATTTTAAATTTGCCATGTTGTGATTTTGTGTGTTGTATAATTTTGGATTTCTGGCATGACAAACAGTTTGTTACCCAATTCTTAACGTCTAGATTCAATTTTGGCCAAAAATATCGAGTGGAGACAAGTTTCCGCGAAGCGCGAATTCCTGGATACGAAAGACCATGTAGTGAATCGAAAACTACACGTCGTATTGGTTGAGGAATGTATATGCGATGATTACCGCAGAAGAAATTTCGCAGTATAATTCGTAGCCAGCGAATTGAACAAGTTCATGTTTATACTTGGTACTTGTAGGACGAGTTTTGTTTATCAGAGTTTTTAATTCGTCGTCCGTACGTTGTAACTCTGATATTTGAGTATATTTGAGATTTTATTAATTGAGGCAGCTTGTGGGTCACATGTTCGTGACAAGGTGTCTGCGACTACATTATTTTTGCCTGAAATGTGTCGAATATCAGTTGTAAATTGGGATATAAAATCCAAATAACGGGTTTGCCGCGGACTGCGTTCCGTCTTTGAGCGATTGCATTAATCAAGGGCTTATGGTCAGTGTAGACTGTAAATATTCGACCTTCTACGAAATATCGGAAGTGTTTAAGGGCTAGATAAATAGCCAGCAGTTCTCTGTCGAATGCGGAGTACTTGATTTCAGTTTGTGACAATTTCTTGGAAAAGAACGCTATTGGTTCCCAACTACCTTTGTTAAACTGTTGTAATACTGCTGCTACGGCAATATTTGACGCGTCAGATGTAATATTATATTTTTCTAGGGAGTGCGCCAATAATGATGCATCAGCAAGTGCGCGCTTAACTGTGATAAATGCGTTATGGCATTCATCAGGCCAAGAGAAGTTCTTAGCTGTTTTGGGTCGTTTTGATAACGTTGCCATGAATTGCGCATGAATTGGTTGAAGAAATTCGGCTAAACGTGGGACAAAGCGGTGATAATAATTCACCATCCCGACGAATTTCTGAATGGTTGGTAGGTTGTGGGAACTGATTTATCGCTTCTACGCGCTGCCACTAAGGTTTTACGCCATTTTTAGATATGTGGTGGCTGAGGAATTCAAGTGATGGAACACCAAAAACACATTTGGATGTCTTTATTTTGACATCGTATTCTGCAGGTCGTTATAGAACTTGCCTTAAATGACCTAAATGTTCCTCCTCAGTTGTGCTTGCCACCAATATGTCATCAATATACACGAGTAAGAAATCAAGATCGTTTAACACTTCATTCATGAAGCGTTGAAAAGTTTGAGCTGCGTTCCGAAGACCAAAAGGCATTCGTTTATATTCGAATAACCCAAATGGAGTGGTTATTGCTGTTTTAGGCACGTCTTTGGAAGCTAAAGGTATTGCGTGATATGCCCTGATCAAGTCAATTTTCGTAAATACAGGGCACCCTTGCAGATGTACTGAAAAATTGTGAATATGTGGTATCGGATAACGATCCGGTACCGTAATCACATTCAGTCGACGATAATCTTCACATGGACGCCAATCTGTGCTGTCCTTCTTTTGTACCATGTGGAGTGGTGATGAAACCGGAGAGGACGACGGTTGACATAGCGGGCCGCTACAGTGACCAACGAAAAATTAACCTCTTTGTATTAACCTCTTATTATTTTTGTGTGATAAAGTCATGTGGTGCACAAATCAGTATTTTTTCATATATGTACATAGCTTAATTCAAACCGTCCTTTTATTAAACACAAAAACTAGAACGTTAGATTTGAAAATGATAAACTTATTGTGGCTTATTGTTGCTGTCTAAATTACACTGAAATTATTTACATGACGATAAATATTGCCAGGTAATCTTGGCGTAATCTATATACTCCACAAAACTTTTACAAGTGATTATCACAACCGTGTAAGTGTTGTGTTATAATTTGTGATATTGCTCTTTGAAAGATGCCCTCAAAGAAATTGGATTTTAAGGATTTTCTACCAACTCTAACGCTGTTTGCGATTAGTGATAATGCCATAAAAGTTTTTCTACTTTATGCACAAGATATAAAACGGCAAGTCTAAATAGTTGCTTGTCAACAAAAATATTCTACAAGTTCCGTTCTGTTTAAAGAGTGTATATAGTGATACTTTTATCATTTGCAAATGCAATTATGGACTGTTATCAAACGTTTTCTGTTCCAATCTGGACTTTGTTTCTATACATTTGTTGATTAAAAAACTGCTATCCGTTACTATTTTAGATTTGATTATCGATTATATACCATTTCTCATAAAATATACAAACGTTTTTGAAACCATTGATTTTATTGGAAAGTAACACGTCGATTATCAGGCACAGAGTCAGATTTTATTTGAAGTAGTTTTGCCAATTTTATAAAGTCGACCATGACTGTTCCAAATTACTATTGCAGTCACACATCCTTAACCTTCGTCTAAATTGCCATTGGCTTAGAAGTATAGAATTACCAAGAAAGATAGAATACACAAAAACATGACAAATAAAACCCATGTGTTTAGAACCAACTTCACCAAACGTATATCAGAGTTATAATTTTAAAATATCAGTTTACTGGAAAATTATTATTCTGATCACAATCATTTTACAACCAAAAAACCAACAACAATTCTTTCCATATGCAAAATGGCAACAAAATTATAACCGCCATTGTTTCAATTTAAATTATCCGATTATATTTCTTATCACGGCGAAACATTCCCAAAGTCGTTATACACGTAAATGTATGTATATATATTTATACCATGAACTAATACACATACATATATACAATAATTACCATTCATCCTTTATAAATTTATTCAAAACGATTTTATACGTTTCTTTTTCATAATTAATTTCTTTAAGAAAAAAACGCATACACTCGCGCACAGCCTATATACACATACATACATATGAAAACATAACACTACTGCTAATTCAACCATAAAATGTGTAATGAATTTAAATAAGAAAAATAATAGAATGGAAAAGCAACATGAATGAAGCAAAAAATAAAGAAAAGGGCTTTTAAATGGCATCATCATCATCATTATATAGATGATGTTGATGATCGTCATCTACACAACTTACCATCCTCCTTTCATCTATATATATATGTATATAACGTTGCCACTTTATTATTTTAAAACTTAAAACAAATAAGAAGCACATATATGAGTATAGAGTAGTAAAGCTAATAAAAAAACGAGCTTTTTACAAATTTTGTATTTATTCTGATTTCCTCCTACGATGCCGCTTTGCCTTTTATACTCATGTACGTATATAAAATAGAGCTTTTTACTAGATTTTTTTTCTCGTCGCAATTTTTCCATCATTAGTTCGTTATTTTATTTATTTAATATTTTCTGTGAATTTTCAAATGTAGATATGTACGTATGTATGTATGAATATAATATATTAGACGATATATGTGTTGATAAATACGTATATGAGTAAATTTTGAATTGAAATTTTATTTACGTCTACATGAACTTTTAAATGAAAAATTATCATAATCATCTTTTTACTGTATGCTTGTGAAATTGTGCATGTTGAAAATTCTATATTGTACATAGCAGAGTTTATTGAAAATTATAAAAAAAAAAAAATGAAAAGCTCAACAACATAATAGAAAAAGCTTCAAAAAATATAAATAGAATTATATATTTGGAGGTGGGATATTTTAGGGGTTTGGAACAGCACAAAATTATATTTATTATTTATCATATTTATGCTTTATAAAAAGTGATTGTTCTTTTCAGGAATAAAAGAAAAAAAAAACTCTCCCGTATATACATATATGCCAGGTAATTTAAGACTATAGAGCATTAGAATAGAAGCATTACAAAAACAAAAATTTAGAAAAGCACGCAATCAACAACAACAACAAAACAAAAAATGGAAAATTATAATTTTTTGCTTAGTCTATTGTTTGATGTTTTGAAAAACGAAGCAAAAAAATTAACTTTAACGTACAAAGTTTTTCATTTAATTTAGTAAAGTAAAAAAAAAAAAAAAGCAGGTGACAAAAGTTTTTTATTTTTTTTTTGTAAAGCTCTCTCTACATACAACTTTTTAATTTTTTGTTGTAAATTTTATTGTCTGTTTTTGATTAACTTTTTTGCTGTTTTTTTCGTTGACTCGTTTTTCATTAGCTCGGAGTAAAATGAAAAATAGAAATATTTTTTTTTTTTTTTTTTTTTGAAAAAGTTTCGAAATGAGTTGGTTAGTATACGTCATGGTTTTTTTTTTATATATAGTTTAGAACATATGAACGTCAGATAATATAATTGAAGTGTATATTTTTGTATGTCACATAAATAGACGAGACAATTTTTTAGGTTGTATTATGCTGATTATGATGGTTGGTTTGTGTGGGTTTGTGCTCGTGCCAGACCAAATAATTATATTTTAATTTTATAAAATAGTCAAAGTAGATAATTAGAATTTTCAAATGTTTTGGTTATTTATGTTTGCGTTCATAATGTTTAGTTAATCAAATCTACAGAAAGTGTTTATTTTCAATTATCTTGTTGAGAGCTTAATTGCAATGTGTGATAAAAAGTGGAAAAGTCCTTCCCAAAATGAGCAGTTTTCGGATACAAATTAGAACAAAATTGAACGATTTTCAGATAATGCATTCTGTGCTTTTACAACAAAATATTAATTAAAAGCTCGTTTTTAAGCTCGTGTTTTTATTATTTACAACAATCTGTTATAAAATTCCAACAATTATTAAAAGCTCATTTCAACGTAAAAGCCACATAGTTTGTACTAATGACAGAACCATAAAAGAAGATTAATTGTCGTTACGTTACACCTTTAATTATGATCTCTTGTTTTAATACCCTGTTAATATATCATCATACTCAGTAAGTTCGATCAGTTTAGTTTCAGAAAAATAGTTTTTCCTTTTACACGTCACAAAAAGCCTATAGCTGTTAATTATATGTGCTTTTAATGGTTTTAAATATATTCACTTGAAATATAGAAACTTTGTAAAGAAAAGCTCACTATGTTTTGAATGCAATTTTAATTTGTGGTTTTATCTTCATAATGAATTTCATTACATAATTAAAGCTCTTTAGTTTAATTCGAAAAATCTTAATTCTTAGAAATTGTTAATTATGTCATCCGTTTATTAAAGAATAACGTTAAGGAATTTTTTTTTTAATTTTTACTTTTAAGTTAAAGTTAGAATCTTATGTACTTAAAAAAAGCTTTTCAGTTTAACTAACGGTTTTCGATAAGCCACACTCTTATAATTAATTTGTACATTAATGTTTGTAAATTTTTATCGGAATTTCATAATAAAAGCTGCCATAACAAATTTTTAAAGAAATACTACATGTTGGTATCTGGTATGAATTGCACATGTTAAACGCCAAAATGTTTGGTTTAATACATAAAGTGAAATATAAACTTTGAAAGCTTGTTTAATCAGCTCGTACTTTCTATAAGCTTTTCAATCATAAAAATGGTTGCAAGAGATTTATAAGAGGCCTAGCTTTAAGTTAATAAGTTAAGTTAACCTACATGGTTTCAAATATTTACCTGAAATAAAAAAGCCTTTCTAAAAAAAGCTCAATTAAAAAGTATTTAATGATTAAACACGAAAAACACGTTTCGTTAACACGAAAAAAGTTTAGTCATATTTTAGTCATTTTCTGTCAAAGAATAATTTTGTTTTATAATGTTTTGAAAGCACATTTAATTATAATCTTCTTTTTGTAAATTATTCGACCTTACAAATTGTTGTAATTGAAAATTTTCATAATTGTTTTAATATTGATAAAAAAATAGCGTGTTCATACAACAAAAAGCTTGGTTTAATACCAAAAAGCTCAATGTTGATTTAAAGAATATTTAGATATTTTAATCATATCATTTTTACGATGACAAATAAAGTTTAGCCATTCTTTGAAATGTTTTGTTCTCAAGTGAATGTTAAACTTTAAGCTAGTTTATTTATCAGTTTCATTCAGAAAGCTTTTTAATAATAAAAATTATTTTATATAAAGACTTAACTTTAAATTAAAATGGTTGTAAATATTTGGCTGAAATAAAAAATCTTTTTATATACGTAAGTGTTGGGGGACTGTTACTTGATTTAGTGGTTCTAAACTGATTTAATAATGCTCATTCAATGTTGTGAAGTGGGGAAAACAATATCTAAACAATTATTTAAAAAATAAAAATTAATAAAACATTTTAAATAATTTACAAAACAAACAGTTTTTGTAAGAATAATGTGTTTGTCCATCATCAAAGTGAATTGGTTATCAGGTTTTTGAACAATTATAATAAAATAAACAATTGTTTTTGTACGATTTATAGTACTTTGGTTTCAAGTTTTGCGAACTATATAAAGAGTTTAAAAAATAAAATCATTTCTCAATGCTACACGTGTAATTTAAAAGCCAGCAGGGATTCAGATACTCTTATCAGTTGTGGTAGTTCTAATTTTTTAATTCATCGAACTTGCGTGTCTTTGAATGATATATATATAGCGTATTTAATTAGAACAAAAACCAAGTGGAATTGCCATGACACCTGCGTAGCTTCACCTAAACAGTAGCGTTCAACATTGGTCAGTCAATCAAATATCATGGATATGATGTATGAGAAATTAAAGCAGCTTAGAAAGGAATCTGCTGAAAACTATAAAGACTTAAACGATAAATTTGAAATTATTGTTAAAAACTTAAACGAAGAAAATGCCAAATTGAAATGTCAAGTAAAGGTTATGCAGCAAAAATTCGATACAATAAAGCAGCTTGAATACCAAAACTCAATTGATGTGGTTGGTGTTCCTTTCGTACCAAATGAAAATACTAATGCAGTTGTGATGCGTGTCTTAAATGATGGTTTGGGTTTGCGAATTCAGGCGACTGACATAAGCTTTTCATACCGCGGAAAAAGTAAAAATTTGGGTTGACTTAGCTAGTCCAAGAGTTCACTAGAGTGACTGATACTACTTCGACCACTATTGATCACATTTTTTGTAGAACTAATGTTAACTCCAATCTGGTTACAAATGCGGCAGTCTTAGATTATAAATTATCTGACCATTGTATCTTGTCGCTTGAAATCACAAAAAAAAAAACTTAAAAAATCGAATAGACAAACTAATATTCATTCTAAGCGAGTGATTGTTCAGTCTAAGTTAAATGACGTCAGGTCAAATATTTCCCTATTATGAGACCAATTTACCCTACCTATTTCCCTATTTGGTTTCAAAGTTGGTAAAAGTACTGAAGATGCTCATAAACAAAATTATATTTTCTTTAAATAACGATGAATCTGCTGCAATAAATTTTATAGGTGTTACAAAAGCGTTCGACACTGTTAATCACAATTTATTGAAGCTACGTAGATAAAGCAGGGATACGCGGCACCGCAAACGAATGGTTTTTGTCTTACCTTTCTGATAGACAGCAGGCAGTAAAAATTGGGAATTGTATTGGTGAGTTTAGAAAAATTAAGTGTGGAGTGCCACAGGGATCAGTCTTAGGACCTATCTTATTCTTGATCTATATTAATTCTTTTTTCGAACCTCCTTTTTTATAGCTCCAGGGATATTAATACCAATGTCCAGAAGATTAATAACGATCTTCGAATTCTGAGACGCTGGTTTGACTTACACTACATTTTTCTCAATTCTAAAACGAATATTTTATATATTAAATTATCTGGAGTCGTGTCTAATCCAACTGATGTTGTAGACTTGTTGAGACTGTTTAGTTGAGTCGTTTAAATACTTATAGGAATCACAATCGATAAGCGTTTTAGATTTAGTTTTAAGAGTCATGTTAAGTTGTTACATTTGTCCTGAACCCGTACTTAGATCAGTGTGTTTTGGCATTGTGCAGTCAAAACTTCAGTATGGCTTAACTTGTTGGGGTGGAATTTACTATTCCAATTTGAAGGGCCTAATAGTTGCACAAAATTTTATAATGACAACGATATGTTGCAAACCACGATTAACTTCTGCACTACCTTTATTTAGAAATTTAAACATTCTTCCGTTAAGACTTTTATACGTTTATAAAGTTTTAAAAATTTTCTTTTTACGTAGTGGCCACAGGAATTTAAAAGTAACTTACTATACATTACGTAATGGAAACCACGTTAATTGAATGAAAATGCTGTCTAAAACTACATGACTTCAAAGACAAGTTGGTTTTCTACTTAAAAGCTTCATTATGAGAATTTTTAATCATTTTCTTTGTTATAATTTTTTTGACGAATTTTGGTTTTATGTGAATGGCTGTGAAAGCGTGTTTAATTATTATACTCTTTTTTTGTAAGCCTGAATGTTTGTAAATCGTTGAGATTTTTACGAATGCGGGCAGTCAGCCCAGCGATCCAACCGTTTAGTCGCCTCATATGACAAGGAAGAGATACTGTGGTAGTATTCTTGGAAAACATGTGAGTGCCCCCGAATACAGGGGCCAATTGAACGAATTGTGCAGCGCTCTCTAAAGAATGAGCCATCTTATGGTAGGCACATAGGTCGCTGCAGGCGTAGAAGATCTTTAAAAACTGTTATTATTACTATAATAGTTAATTTGCGACAAACTATTGAAACTAATCTCTGCCTTTGTGGTTATATATATTCTTAGGGAAATAAGAAAGCTTTTTTAATTAAAATGTTGAATGTAACATTACGGTATGAATTACTTTACCACTTGTTTATTACACAAGCAAAAGCTCGGTGGTTTAATACGAAAAATATTGCGGGAAATATGTTTTAAATATTTTTAACCATATCGTTTTTCTATTCAAGACATTTTTTAATGATTTTTTTAAATTTTGGTTCTAAAGTGAAAGTTAAACTTTTGCAGTTTGTTTAATAACCACACACAAAAGTCTCACTACTAAACTTAATATGGACAGTTACGTTTGTAAATACATATGCACATATAAAAGCTCATTTAATAAATTTTCAACCGAATATTACTTCAGCTTGTTGAAAAGACATCTAAAATTACTTGTTCATACAGTGAAAAGCTTACATTTTGCGGTAGTTAAATTTTGTTAACGTTTTTTTAATTATCATCTTCTTCATAAAAATGATTATAAATGCACAATTAACTTTCCCTTATATAATTGTAAATATTTTCCTCTAGTAGGAAAAGCTTTTTAAATAGGTGTTAAAGAATATTATTTAATTTAGTTGTAATGAACTGTTTTTTAATGAAAAGCTACCTAAACTTACAGGACATCAACAATTATTTGGGTTGCTACACAAAAGCTTAATTTTGAGAAATTTTCGTCATATCCTTTGATATCATTTTTTTGGGATATTTTTGTTTTATATGAACGATGAACTTTGAAAGCTTGTTTAACTTTAACTCAGTTATTTTCGAAAAACGTAACTATTATAACTGATATGTGCTTTTAAGGTTGTATATATTTTTCGGAATTAGGAAAGCTTTTGCAATCAATTCTGGCTTAATAAATGTTTTAAAAAATATTACGTCACTTTGTTCAGTAAAAATTGAATTGAATAACTTATTTTCAATATGCTTTTCAATCAGTAATTAATATGAGCTTTAGTGGTTTTAAATATTTATATGAAATCAAAATGCTTTTTGTAATATAAATTCGATTAATAAATTATCAACGATATATTAATCAGTTTTGTAATAATGAATTGCGGTAATAATAAAAAAAAGTGTCCGTAATTATTTGGTAATCACCAAAAAGCTTTTTGGTTTAATACAAAAATGCTTAATATGGATTTAATCAGATTTTTTAAGTTTTGTTCATGTCATTCTTCTTCGTACTACGTAATTTTGAATAATTTTATATATTTGAAAGTCGTATGAAATTTAGAAAAAATTAAAAAAAAATAAAATTAAAGTTGCGCGGATCTACTCTAGCACTCAATGTCACTAATGGGCCCACGGTGCAATACCCGGACAAACACACATACTTACACATTAAAAACACCCATCCGTGATATTTGGTCACCATCGGGAATTGAACCCGAGACCCTCAAGTACCAAAGCAAGGGCGCTACTTACTGGGCCAATGAGAGCGGCAAAATTTAGAAAAGTTTGCTCTCTATTTAAAGTTACAATTTGAAACCTTCTTTAATTAACTACTCGTTTTGTAAGCTTTATAGCCATTACAACAGTTTTAAATGACCATTTTCGAAAAGCCTAGCTTTTACAAATAATATGTGCTTTTTATGTTGTAAATAGTTACCTGAAATAAAAAAAGCTTTTACAATAAAAGCTTTTTAGCTATGTATGTACTGCTTAAACAATTAAACAATTGTCTGATTTATTTTTGCTAAACAACTCAAAGCTTTTTGGTTTAATTTAGAGAAGCTTTTAAAAAAAAATGGTTTAAACATTTTTTGAGCATTTAATAATTTAATTAAAACCTACTTTCAATAATCTTTTCGAACATTTGGCATGCTTATTGTTAAACCATTTGAATGAAACATTAATTAAATAATTATAAAGCTCTGCTTAATTTCTCAAAAAAAAAACCGTTTGATAATTTGAACTTGCGCGTTACTTTCACATCCTTCTGAGTGGAGTGACCAGGCTATACGGAGGTAGGAAAAATGTTTACTTAAAATAATTTACTGAGCCACATAATTAGATGGTTCGGGAATCCTTGTTAAAAACCATCCAATTCTGTGGTTATAGTTTATTACCGGAACTTAGCGTCATTTTACAAATAATTCTTTCTCTCTAGACGTCTAGCCGTATAATATTCTCAAATATTTTCGAATTGTAAAACTCTTAGAAGAAAATGCAAATTGTGGAGCATCTCTTTGGTTTTCCATGTCTTAATTTTTGTTTATTTAGTGGATATTTACACATATTATGAATTCACATTGCAGGTTATTTTGGTTTTTGATATTAAATTCGATCAAATTCGTATAATTTTTACTGTAAGGTGGTTACCATCTACAGACTCATCTTATATATAATTACGCCAACATAGTGTCTAAAACACGTCAAAAATTACCATACCACACTAAATACTTGTACGTATAAAAAACAAATTAATATTTTTTTACGCCGCAAGTCATGTTCCTATGTATATTCATAATATAAACACAGACATACAGCATCTTATCCTTAAATACCTTTCCAATCTTAGAACTAATATAAAATTTAATTAATTCGAAAAATGTTCGAAAAACTTTGCCGTATCTAGGGTACAGCGGTAAAAAAAAACAGAAAGTTTAATACCTTCACGTAGTATGTATGTATGTATGTATTTGGAAAGCTCATAAAAGTAGACGGAACATTATTTTTATAAACAATTTTCCATTGATTATAATAATTATTGTAAAAAAAAAAACTTTTTTGTTTTTCCAGTTAAAATTGTTCTTCAGCATCATCATCATCATCTTTAATGTAGCGGCATCGATAAGATAATTACAACACACACACAGTGCAGAGGAGACAAACCAAAAAAAAAATGGGTTTTTACCGGTTTTATATACTCATCATATAAACTATATATGCTAAATAGCAAACAAAAAAATGAAAATTTAAAGAAAATATTAAAACTTTAAACAAAAACAAAGAAAAGTTTATTTTTTGTTTTTTCAAGACGCAAATAAACTATTTATTTTTTGTTTTATAAAAGCTTAAAAACTACAGTAAAATGTGTCAGTTATTAACTTAAAGTTTTCAAAAATGTTTTTATTATTTTAAATATATTTTATTTTATTATAGTTTTGTGGAAATATTATAAATAAAATTTAAAAAGTTTAAAGAAAAAAAAATCAATTAGAGAAATATTTTTTTTTTTGTAGAAGTATATTTTGTGAGGTGTTTGTGGGTGGTAAATATTTGTGTGATTTTTAGTTATTATTGGAAAAATTTATAATAATTTAGTGAATTAATTTTTTTTTGTTGCTCGTTTGAGACGCGGAAAATGTAATGAAACATTTTCGTTTTATTCAAAATGGATGTACTTGGCCTGTGGAAGGCTATTTTCTTATTGTACATTCTCAAAGGTAAGCTGTATCCGTGTGCGGAATAATATTTAATATTTATTTTGAATACAGTTTTAAATTTCATTAAAAGTTTTTTTGAATAAATTTTTATGGGTTCGTTAGTTAGGGTTTTCTTTGAACCCAAAATCCATCCATATACACATATTTATATAACAGATTGTATTTATGTTACATAATAATTGTTTGTAATTAAAATAAACTTTACGATTGGTTAAGGTTTTCGTGGAATTATACAAATTAATTAATTTGTGTATAATAATGTTTCATGGAATAAGGATTATATTTGAGTTGTATTCCGAATTTTAAATTACTTAATGGCCAAAATTATTTATGTACTTCGTTCCATTGACGTAACAACGCACAAGGCGTTTAACACGATTTTAGCGTTTTAACAGATGGACTAGATATACCATAATTTGAATAGATGCTAGTTATTTCTATTAATAATAATAACAGTTTCGAAAGGCAATTACTGGCCCCTTACTGTATCAACAAATTGGCTGCAACGATTTCGATCCTGAGCATGGTCTTCAGGGATGGGTGTTTACGTGCCATCTATTATTTTCAACGTCAACGTGTCGACAGCTTCAATAATGTAGGCAATTCATACGGTGATTTTGTGAATTAGCTCTAAACTACGGTGACCAAATTTCTTTAGGATCAACGATATAAAGTGTTTTAAAATAGTCTAAAGATGGTTTCAGTATAGAAAGAGTAGCTAATATAATCGAAAGCTTGGCACAATTATGGTTAAAAAATTACAAGATGATTATAACTTACATATTAAAATTAATTCGGAGATCTCTAATGGTAACACAAATTCGAGCTCAGCAAGCCTATGAGCTACCGAGCTATTAATTAAAATCAAATCGTTCAGATAAACCGAACTTTGTCCACTTAACGTACCAGACTGCCCTATGGCTAAGTTTTGACAAAATTTAATGAGTGTGTTTTGATGGATGACAAAACGTACGTGAAATTGGATTTGAAACAGGTTAGCGGGTCAAAATATATATCTTGCCAGAAATAGTGACAATGCGTTTATATATATAACTTAGATATATTTGCAAAAACAGTTAAAATGACTTATAAAAGAATTTCCATTCGCTTAATGTAAGAAAATATGTCCTCTTTGTGAAAATTTGTCCTTAAAATTAGTATAGACAGGTGCAAAGCAGATGGAGTACAATTTCCTCCTCCTCCTCATCATTACAGCTGCGGCAAAAATCGTGGGCTGGGACGCATGTTTCCCAATGAGACAATGTCCCGTTATAGCTCACACGACCATGGCAATATGGTGCCGTTGAAGCGATATCAGTTGGCCTTATCTGGACCGTTCAAGTCCAGGCCTGGGTACTAAGCACGAACTGCCGTTACACCATCCGACGTTCGTTTCTTTTATGGCTTGTAGCGTTTTAATAGCAGCCAGGCTGTCCGTAAAAATGCGAATATCCCTCGTAGATATTACATTATACTTCAACCAGTCCATGACTTCTATTATCGCGAGCAGTTCAGCTTGAAAAACGATGTAAAAGTCGGGAGGACTCATTGTCCATTACCGTTTCGTTCCATCAGTCCTCTCTCAGTCAACAGATGGCAAATAAATAGCGTAGTCGGTAGCTTCCGGACTACCCCTGTTGCATAGGATAGATGAGTACCCTGCATTGTTACAGGTCCACATAGATATGAATTTGAGCCGAATGGCTGTGCAAGATGCAAGCTGCTCGGCCACAATATCCAAGGAATTAAGATGAAAGAGAATCTCCAGAGCTTGAGTAGGTGTGCTCCTGAGAGCCCCACTTACACAAGCAGGCTGTTCTTTGGACTTTCATCAATAGTTTAAGGTTGGCCATAGTTTTTAATGCTGGCCACCAGACGACAACCCCATACAGCAGTATAGATTTGACCCCTGAGACGTAGAGCCAGTGTACTATGTTGGGCTCCATTCCCCATCTCTTTCCAATGTTATTTTTGCAGGAGTAGAGCGCTATAGTAGCTTTCTTTACTCTCTGTACGATCTTTGGTTTCCAGCTTAGATGCTGTCCAAAAGTAGTCCGAGGTATTTTGCTCTATCCGTAAAGATCAAGCGAGTACCAGTTAATGTTGGCGGATTACACTGAGGAAGTTTGTGCTTCATGGTAAAGAGGAACAGGTCTGTTTTCTGTGGGTTTGGCGCACTGCTTGCACTCACTCAGCGTACTAGGATATTTACCGAAGAGCGCAATAGCAACGTAATCCGCGTAAGCAACCACCTTGAAGCCTTGGGGATAGAACCCCACCTTGAGGTGTCCCTCTCCTCACGTATCTGCCGGCAGACGTCCCACCCAGATAAGCTATCACGATTCTGCCTCTAAGCATTTGATCTACCCAGCCTCTGAGTGACCCGTCTACTCCCAGGCACGCAAGGGCCCGAGTGATTGCCCCCGGTCTGACGTTGCTTAAATTTAATTTAATTTATCTTTCACAGAAATAGCCTAGTATCATTCCAGTTGGCCATATTTCACAATATGATACAATAATTATTTATTGTTCCCCACAGTTAATAATATTCAAGAAATTTATCCAAAAATCAATTTATAATTCAATTTCAATCCAACATGGCGGATTTCATCAGAATCGGTTAAGATTCAGTATAGATATAAGCTGAGTTAAGTTTCAGTAAATAGATTAGCCATAACTTCATTCTAAAATCTTTTTATAATCCCATTGCTCTTCTTAGTTTCATCAAAATTGGTCTTCCAGAATTGTATTCAAAAGTTCATTTAAAATCGCATTTTCATCCAATATGTCTAATCCTCATCTAATAGTCTAAATCTCATAACATTATCGTGATAATCGGCGCTGCTTTGCTATTGTTTGGCGTGTTTTGAAATGGTAACGGTAAATTGCTTGCGATGAATTGCTTATGATATAATTATAGTCTGATACCAAAGTTTTACCGAGCAAATAGCACAATGGTTAAAGCTGTGACGTTTGGATCGGGAGGTACCGGGTACGAATCCCAATAGGAGCGGGATGCTAAAGAGTGCAGAATCCATGAGCCGAGCCATCGTTCATATCGGTGCCGGCTGGTATGGAGCTATACAAGGTGTAGATGGTCAAAACAAATTGGACCTGTAGCCGTGATCCTCGATTTGGCTAAAAAAATGGCATAAGACAAGGGCGCAAATAACAAAAAAAAAAAAAATAAAAAACAAAACCAAATGATGATCGCTGCCTACGTATTTGATTGCTGACCGATAAGCTCTCACATCCTGCACAACCGGAGGGCGTCCTTTTCAAATTAACACGTTGTCAATTTGGCTGCGGGAAGTTCCGCGAGGATGTGTTACTAACTCCATGTTTCGAAATCTATTTCTTTTTGAGGGAAGAATGTGCTTGCTACTCTAAGGTCGTGAGCAATTGCAAAGTACATCATTCTCTCACCATATGCGTGTCGGGAGTACGGACCTATGTTTTTACACAATTCGGCCTGATTTCTGCCAGCTCTAGCATGAAAGTCTCCAATTACCATTCTAAGTTCGTGTTCGGATATAGATCCCATCATATCGTTTAAGTCATTGTAAAATAAGCCTTTAGCTTCTGTGGCTGGTTGGCTTCTGTGGGCGCATCTACACAAATTATCGACAGGTTGGTTAACTTCATGCTCAAACGAAACTTACACATTCGGTTATTACATGCTTGGAGGTCATCTCCACTGTTATGCAACGTATAGCCCTTCGACACATGGCCTCCACTTTTAGGCCAGCGAGTTTCTTGAAGAGCAACGTGTTCTAGCCGATACTGCTTCATGCACATGATTAGGCCCTCCAACGCTCCTGGTTTTCTAAGTGACTGCACGTTCCACATGCTGACCCTAAATCTCGTGTTCGGGTCCTTGAGCGGAGGTCCGGTATTGGTTTGGCGGTATCCAGTTTTTGTTTTGTTGATATTGCAAACAGTTGAGTTTTTTACGGATACGGGTCGTCAGCCCAGCGATCCAACCGTATAGTCGCCTCCTACGATAAACAAAGGGTACTCTGGTGAAATTCTAGGAAAACATGTTCGTGCAATTTACGTTTACGAGACATATGTTTGCCCCCGACCACAGGGACCAGTTACATATTTCTACTATACTTCCTCTTATTATATGGCTGGTTTAACTATACGACAATTAACATAACATTCTTAAAAAAATCTTAATAATTTTTTACGCGGGAAACTTTAAACATAGATCCTAAACCATCCACTTATCGTAATGAACATTTTCTAGAAAGATTGTAAATGCGCAACAAAATTCGAACTATCAAAGCATTTCAAAATTCCTATTAAAGCTTCATTGAAATTTAAAAATAAAAAAATTCAAAATTTTCAAAATGCCTTTAATTAAAATTAAAATTAAGAAATCAGGATTTGAAAAATTAATTAATAAATTTATATAAATAATAATAATAATATCTGTTAAATTCCACTTTAACTTAATTCCACAGTCTAAAGTTCGAAGCCTTTTGAATTCAATGAAATTTGAGATTCTAAAGGTCAAAATTCGAATTTTATATCCAGAATTCTCAAAATTCCAAAATCGATCACAAAACATTAAGTTTAGTTTTGAAAATTTTGGATATTCGGACAGAAACTTTGAAAAATTGGAATACAAAATTTCTAATTTCATAAACTGTCAAAACCACATATTTACAATCTTCATGAGTTTTGGACAAACAAAAGTGTGAAGTTTGTCCTATAACACTAAATAAATTTGAATATATTAGTTAAGAATAACATTATAAGTTTCGGATAATCCGATCAATTGTTAAAAGCTGTTTGTCTTATTCGCAAGCGTAAAAAAATTAGCAAACAAAAATAAATTTAAAAGATTAAAATATTTCACTCAAGGGATAAACTCAAGCATGCACTTGTTTAAAGTATATGAACGGAATATTAAGGTGATTAGTAAAAACAATCTTGACCTTAGAAGATTAGTGACTTAAGGTTTAAAATGTGGATGAGTAAACTTCTAAAAAATTAACAAATTTTAAAATTCGATAATTCTGAAAGTTAGAAGTTTAAGTTCACGCCACTCAATGGAATCTTGTTTCCTCTTAAACTATTCTATATGCTTGGACTGCCCACTTTCAGGGTTCCAGTCGAATGTGCGTTTAGTGATATCGTCTGCACGTTTTCTTAAAGTTTGGGCTCCTTTTCCACCGTCTATGAGCACAATTTTCATCTTCTGTGTCACCCTACACCATTCTTCCTTCGATAAGGTACAGGGAATTTAAAGCCAACGAGCTAGTTTTACTTGGCATTGATAACCATCGCTCAAAAACATAAAGGAACATTGAAATGGATTATGCAAACAATTGCTTCAGGAAGCTAACTACTGTCCAACAGCACCTCATACGTAATAGCCCTTCAAGATCTTAATAGCTGATCTCTATCTAGTGGTGTCACGTTGGTTGTCGGATCCATCTCAGGTACTGTCTTATAGACAGGCATGTGAACAGAAGGGGAAACAGTATTCCATCTTCGTTTATTTCAAAACTGACTGAAATATCTAGGGACGTAACTCCTTAATGGCCTGACGGATCTCGGTAAGGTGAACGTCAGGAGTATCCAATACTTGTAAACAGGTCAAAATAGTGTCAATGAGTAAGTACTTGTGCCAATGCTGTCTTTTTGGACTGCCACCAAAACAACCTAACCTAACCATATACATATGTTTCTGATTCCGCAATATTTGTGCGAGTAGTTTAGCAGATTTATTTTGTTTATGGAATACTGTAGATTTGCGGCCTTACTAATCTGCCCAAATAACGAAACTTCTTGGTTTAATTCATATCTGTTGACTATCAATTGAAAGATTACATGAGCTTAAAATTGCATTCTTATGCGCAATAACTTTGTTTTACCACTTTGATCTTCAGACCCATTTGTCGAGAAATTGTCCAAGTGTTGAAGACGATATGAAACGATCCACACAGAATACGGGTAGTTTTATCATTACCACTCCATGACGATTATAGAGAGCAATGGGGGTGTGCGTGTTTTAAGTCTATAACGATCAAATAATTTAGCTTCAAATCCATTTGTTATTTCCGCATATCACAAAAATATCGTTCAGTTAAGATGCTTGAATTTTCAGTGGAACGACTTGGACGTTTGATGTCAGAGACGTGAAGAAAAGGGTTAGTATGACAAATCTATTCCTCATTACGGCTAACGTGAAGTTTATCCTGCAAATCGACATAATAAAAAATAAATGACGATTTCTATCAAGCTAATACCAAAAGTGGCTTTTTGCTGGCACCGTTCTAACGTTCCTATTCAACACCGTTTTTATAAGTGATTGTGTATTGGCGACTCTGCATTCCAAAATGACTTTTTTAAAAGACATCAATTTCTTGCAATACATATTTCCTAATTGTTCCTATTGTCAAAACTGAACCGCTTGTGATAGCCTTTATGAAGATGTTCAAATTCTTATGTCAACATATTCCTTGATTCCTAGACTCAAAGTTCCAAACAGCAAAACTATTATCATAACAGTCGTATTATAGCCGCAATAATTGACTAGAGTAAGACTGAAGTAAATAATTTGTCGACCAACATTGAGGGCTCAAAATTGGGATCACTTTCCAGTTTAGCTATAACAGTGTATCAAGAGTATATATATGTTATAAGGTTATCGGGATATTTCAAAACAAAACTCAAAATGAAAAAAAAAAAACTCAAAATAATGCAAAACGGCTGGAATTGGGTAACGATAAAATATCATGGAGTCGAAGAAAGATTGTGGTTTAAAAAATAAAAAAAAATTTAATTGAATGGTCCTGATGATGTAAGAACAAACAATCGCGGATCAGTAACTTAGGTTGAGCTGAGCGGACGTCAAACAAAAAATATCAGATTTGAAAATTCCCTAAACAAGGTCAGTTTTAGTTTGCTGTACGCTCGTTGAAAATAAAGCGTAATGAAATCCGTTACAAATACCAATAAAAACAATTAAAAATCATAAGACTTTGTTCGATTGCACAAAGTTTGAACGATAGACCATTAAATGTACCATAATTTAATCATTTACACCGGTTGGTCACTCAAATACCGATTTACGAAACCAAACACGATAATTTTATCTCATCAACGTCCTAATGGATATGTGTATATGTACAATGAAATAAGTTTACATACGCATACAAAAGAGGAGAGGGGGGACACTCGGTGAACGGTGATGGTTTAAAAGGGTCGTGTTTTTAGAGTACATAATGACTATTTTTTGTACTTTTCCAATTCAACAAGTCAAATAACAGAAAGCATATTATATACAAAAACAACAACAAAATCAATGATTTTTGAAGTCGTTTTTGCCGAAATTTCCATTTCATTTTCCTATCTTTACATTTTCCTTTTTATATGTATTTTTGAACATACGTACATCCATACATAAATACCGCATATACACATACATACATAAATGAACGACAAAAGGGTGATTTGGGAATAATTTAGAATAGAATACAAAATAGTCTTCCAATGATTTTAAACATTATAGGTATATGTACATGGTGAAGACGACGAAGGGTGCGGGAGATTCCGAACTGATTCTGGAGAGTTGAAAATAATTTATCTATTTTTTTATTTTTAGACTTATATTATTACCAGTATTATAGTATAAATACCAGTATTTTGCATACGTCGCTCGGGAAGAGGACCAAGGATGGGGTCTCCCCCAACTGTTTGTGTGTTATGTTTGTGATTGATATATTAGGATGATGAATAGGTATATGTACATAAAACGATAAAAGATATAATAACGTCGACCGCGTACTATTCATGTTTTGAGATGCGTATGTATACCAAACTGTGAAGTATTTATTGAATTTTATCAACCAACTGTAATCTTTTTATATTTTTGTTCATTTGATTTTAAAATTTGATAAGAATATAAACCATGTACGTACATATTATATAGGGATTTTACAAGGTACATACATGTATGTATAAAATCATATCAAAGGATTCATTGACCGTGAGGTGCGCTCATACCTTAAAAATTAATATTCATTGAAATTTAACAATTTACGAAATATGATAGCTACTTAAAATATCTCTATGATGGATTTATGAAAATCAAAACCAATCATAATTTCTAAATATATTGGCTTCGCAGTAAATCTTCCCCAATAAAAAAAATGTAATAAATTTCCCCCCACGCCACGTATATAATTTTTGATTGATGGAAAGCTAAATTTATTATATATTTAACAAGAAATTATTTTGTAGGATTTAAAATTATACATTTTGAATTTATTGTAATAAATGAGTTTTAGAACGTGGTATATATGCGTACTATATACAGCCCAATAATCTTCTGTGGAATACAATCATGAAAATTGTACACTGCTAAATCTTATTACTTTTCCAGTTGGAGTTTATATACGAAAATGGGATTTGAAGGGTTTTTGATTTTGTGCCACCGATCCATGGAACTCATCTATATTTTCCGATAGATTAAACCAACTAGAATCTATGTGGTCAAGAAGAGAACATTTTGTAAGGCACTATGAACGGTAGCATTTTATTATATTATATTTTAAAATATTAAAAAAACATTAGAATTTAATTCTCATGGGCACAAAGATCTAAATTTTCCGAATATGTGCTCTCTACCTTGTGAAATGTTTCTAGAATCGGCAGCACAAAATTTACGAAATACCTCAAATTCCAATTGATAAAAACAGCAAAATTTAACAGTGTAATTTTGTTTTTTTGGTTCATTGTCATTCATGTTGCTAGTAAAACAACTAATATTCGAAAAGTTTTAAAATTTATTTGGAATTTATTAATAAGGTTGGAACCTACAGATCTATCCTAAATTGAAGAATGAACCTACAAATGTCCATGGATCATAATAAGTGCATCCAAAGTTCGCAGCTGGTTCTTTTTTTAACGATAAAATATATTTAGTGAACCTCTAGTTGGGTTCATTAATCAAACCGTTTCATGTTATAAGAGTATAGAACGCCACTTAGAGCACCACTTAGAAGTTGCTGATTCGGAACCAACAAGCTTAATACGTGATCCAGCTTTCTTTAGGAACCACCCCAAATCATAGTTCCGAAAATATAACGTATAAAAGTTAAACAATTGGATAAGTTAAAACGAGCTTTTTTGATGCTACCGAAATAAAATGCCACTAGACCGTTCGTTTATTTCATTCATCCCTACAAATGTATACGGTGTGTTCTGTACTTAAATGTAAGTATTTTAGGGGGGTGATTACTTGATAATTTTAAGCAAAAAAATCGTTGATCGTTACAGTGCACTAAAAAGAGTAGTTTGAGATGGTATCTTCGCACATGTTTTTCATAATTACTTCTGAGGTAGGGATTAAACATTTGTAATTTTGTTTTTAGGGATTATAATTTCATTAATCATGGTTTATCCAGAATATTCGAGGATCTTGGCCCACAATAAGGCAGTTGAATTGAAACTCTATACATTGGTTTTTGGACGATAACTATTCGCAAAAAATACCACAAACTGAGACGACTGTCTATATAAATAATGTGACAACCATAAGTTTTGGTAAAGTTAAATTCAAGCAACAGCCTGTCATTTATCATTTCAGCTTCCGGAATATACGACTTATACATATTAAGATTTGTCTATGCTCCGTACTTGGACCCAGAACATTCCCTCCATGTATCTCAGTTGAAATGTAGCAGAACACGCTGTGTCAAGAGGGGTGGAAGATAAAGCACGAAAACCCAACGATTTATAGATAACATCATTTAGGGAGTAAGGCCACTATAATAAAGATCCTTCTGTATTGCCAAAAATAGCTATTCTGCAGCTTATAATCAAGGTAACATTTCAAGAGAGTTTATTTAAGTGCTTGATTTATAGTCTGACTTTGTGATCGCTCTGCCACAAAGGAACAGAATAGATATGTTAGCACTACTTTTTTGAAACCTCCCAATTCAAACGTTACAGCTTTAACCACTGGGATTTTGTTCGGTAGTACTCCGTCTACGTCTATAGTTAAGATAAAAAATCAGTCTTAGAGGGATTGGCGTATAACCTTTTCAAGACATCAAATTTCCACCATAATATAAGAATCAAATAAGATCAGTAAGTAATTAACAAATAATTCATCAATAACAGCATGGGTGAGTGTATGCTTCATGCTCAGCAGCCTTTAGCCACTTTGACAAAAATGTATGTATACTATCCAGCTCAGACTCAATTATGGAAGGCTTGAGCATTAATTTTATGGTACTCACACTGATCATCGTATAATATTTTTGTTATTAAGTGATATTTCGATTCCATGTTACGAGTTCATGTAGAGCAGCTTGGCAGGACTTACCATCTCTGTATAATCATGTTGCATGTAAGTTACCGTGGGGCACAGTCATTATCCTTACTTAGCTTTAGGAAACTAAAGGTTAGACTGATGCGCCGAAAAGCCTTTATGGCAATATAATCCGACTTAACAGCTTTAGGTATGGAAACTGCTCTACTTCTTCTCTGTACAGTGCTAAAAGCAACTCACGCATGGAACAAATTGACCAAGTGATTAGTAATGCCGAGAAAACCGTTCTGCAATAAATGCTATCAAGTCTACTCGATTTGAATGGTGCAAACAAGAAAACACACCAGCGTAGAACGTCGGTAGTGAGCAGCAGTACGAGTTTAATCCCAATCTGGAGTATCGAAAAAATTTGGAGGCTGGGAGGCAAAGATACTCGAATCAACAATGTCATATCCCCGAGTCAGCAAGTGTGATTTTTAACCAGAGTTTTTATGTCTGGCGAGGCCATTAATTACATCACACAAATTTTCCCTGGCAGTTACGAGTGATAGTTTTTATAATGTACTATTGTAGTTTAACCGGTTCAATATTGCGAACAAGTTTTATTCTAGTACCTTTTTTGTAGTCTATTTGTTAACAGATACAGGGTGCGATTTTAAAAAATGAATTTAACTTCAAAAAGAAGATGGTGAATTAAAACTGTTGACCGATCTACCGGAATATTTTATCCGTAAATACCACCAGAGAAATATTTTAAAACATTCATAATTTATCACCCACAGTCCTGTGCGCGAATGTTGATTTATTTATAAGCCTTTTGAGCTACCACAAATCGATCCCAATCCGAAGTGAGATTGTTGTGGCACATTCAATAATAAGAGCGACACGAATAGAAAAATAGATGCCAGCTCTAGTTTTATTAGGACCAAGCTCTTATGGAAGATCCCGTTAAATTTAAAGTTCGAACCAGAAACCGCACAATTAATAACATACGGTTCCTAGGGATTAGGCAAACATCTGTATGCAATATAGCAAGCGTCTTCTAACACAAAAGAAGAACAAACTCGATCGACAATATGCCTTCCGCTTGAATCCAATAACGTTTTACCCAGTGGTTGAGACATTTGGATTCATCAAACCAATGTTTTTAAGGATCACCAAGCGAAAGTTGATAACCCTCCCAGGAGTTATCAACCCACTTCTGCGAATATTGTCGTACCTTGTCCTCTAAATCTACAAAATATAATTTAGAGTTTATCAATTTTTCTTCCTTGTCCTACTTTGCAAAACAGTTGTATTCGTTGTAGAAGACCACATATTTAAAGATCCGTGTTTGAGTCAAATGTCATCCGTTCAGTTCTCGCTAAACGCCAAGTAAACTCTAAAATAAATAAGAAATCTTCATGATTTAGCATATAATTCACGTGAATTTGTGCCACGTATACAAGCTTTGAAGTCTGATTTTCTAAGTACATTACGTTTCGTGCGTAGTTTAGCTCCGAGGACAGCATGGCTAAACACTGTGACATTGAACCAATTCATGTAACTTCAGTTCAGGCGATGCTTAATTGTTTTCTGCATATTTGTAATTTGTGTTATAATATCACAAGCTGTATCAGAGTCCTTAGCGGCTTTATTATAAACCTCTACACTGTGGTTATGATGAAATAGACTTACACTGTTTGGTTTGATACATTTTTACAGTGTATATACCTATAGAGAAAAGATGTATTGGTGGAAAGTTAAAATCGAGATTCACTGTTTCGCGAACTTCCAGTACTTCAAATCGTTTAGTTCATATATTTGCGGACGAACAAAGTAGACGCTCCCAAGCGCGTCACTGTCTCAAAATAACAAAATTCATTTCTTCCATTACAAATAATTTTTTTTCTACTTGCCCATTACATTATTTAATTTCGTGAAAAATTTAATTTATTTTATTTAATTTAAAGTTAAAAATTATTATTTTTTAAATTATGAAGAGGTCAAGAGATGCCGCAGAAATCGACGACAACATTGTGTCGAAAAAATTGGTGAAATTTAAAAAGGAAAAGGAAATTTATTTACCGATCGAGATACTCGAAGAAATCATAAATAAATTAACCATTTGGGATTTGGGTCGAGTACGCGCTGCATGTGTTCAATTTCGTAATGCGGTCGATAATATTTTGATACGGAGACTAATGCATAACATACGAATATTTGATGAATTGCCGTTAAAAATGGAATGCGTCTGCTCGAAAATATTCTATCAGCTGTCGTGGCCGTATATACGTTATGGATATCGATCGACAGTGGCCGGTGTTTATCTGTACGTTATAAACAGTATAATTTATTCGAATAGTTCGGAAATATTTCCGCCATTCCTTAGTTCGTACATAGTCCAATTCTATCAATGTATCGATTGTCCACTGGGTAATCCGCAAACACAATTATCGCGATTATTGTATGTCGTTACAATTTTAGGATTTTTAAGTGTAAGCACTTCTTGTTTAATATTTGGACACGCACATCAATTATCTACACGATTTTTATTTTGTTTTTCAAGAATTTGCCTAACATTGACCGCAAGGAGCAACAAATAAATTCAACAAAATTAAAATTAAAATTTATTATGAATGGAACAATGTTTGGACTGTTGTGGTCACCAACTCAGCGGAATGCACTTGTTTATCCCGGTGATCGGGATAGTGTTATTATATTTTTAGCCGATATAATGGTGTCGAATATTATTGACACCCCCGTCTAGTAACTAAATATTTGTTTATGTGGTTTTATTACAAAAATGTATCGTGTACACAATTATATTTTTTAGCAAGATTTGGGAGAATGAAGGTTCCGGCCGAGTGGTTGTGTATGGAAATAAGTACTCGAACTCAAAAGATAAAATTAAATTAGGTTTGGTGTTACTTGAGATTACGATAAATGGCAGTAATACACTACTGGAATTTTTGAGAACGGCACCCGGTGCTGGGGATTGGAAAGATTTGCCGACCGATAATTTTACGGTCATTTTAAAAATTACATGCAAGTGAGTATATATATGTACAAATACCTACATATAGTAATTTCACGCATTCATATGATTACATTTTATTTGTAGAGAAGCTCAAAAGTTAGGTTGTCCCGCAAACTATTCATTTAAAATTTAATTCAACGTTGCATCGTTTGTGGGATATATATTTGCGATTAAGATTGCACCTAAAAATGACTAATTCAGTATCAAAAAAATATTTTTTTTATCAAAATATCTAAAACTAAAATGTATGTATAAATTATAATTAAAGAAAAAAATTAAAATTGAAAATATTGATAAGAGAAAATTTAAAAAAAACATAAATTAATTCATTCTAAGTACTCAGCATCAACAAGAAAAAATTGTGTTGCAATATATCTGCCATTCCGAAATAAGACATTGATTCCGGAATGGCAGATATATTGCAACACAATTTTTTCATTGATAAAAAAAAACTGCGGTTCCTTAGCTGAACAGTGAACATACTCCGAGGTCCGAGCGTGGAGACGGTATAGTCATCTTGCTGTGTTGCCTTTCTTTCTAACTTACATAAATATACTGTGGCCCTTAGTATGACACATCCAATTAGCATATATACAATAACGTGCAGTGGTGCACGTCATGCATTAATACCTTTGATTTTGTAGTTCAATCATTTTCTTATGAAAATCCCCTTCATTTGGTATTTCCTGAAGTATATTGGCGTTGCAAAAAGGGGTCCAATTAATCGATAGATTGACTACTGCGGTAAAAATGAGAGATCAACTCTGTTTTTGATGATTTTTGTTGCTTTCCAGTGTAACCAAGCGAGCTTTCAATGTGCTTACTTCCTTGAGTGAAATTTTTCTGTTTAATGGCATAAAGTTAACAATAAGTGGATGTTCCGGAGTTTGAATTTGGCTTGTGGCTTATCCGCTATAATTGTTTCAAAACTATTATTATAGTCCTCGCTGAGGTTAATAGTTTAATCCCGCCATTACCATGAGCGATAAAAATGTACAAAATGTAAATTATTTTAATGCTGAAGTATGAAGATCTGGGTTTGGTTTAATATACTTTCGATATCATTGATTTGACTCCAACCTCCCAAAGCCCACCTGAATGAAATGCGGAGGTTGGAATAAAATGCCTTAACGCATGATTTTTAGCCAACATCCTTTACAACTCTGGGGTAGCTTGATTTAAGCCCTCACGCTTACCCTGACTTCCTTATCTGAAATATTGATTCAGCTCTCACAAAACTCGTGCCGTTATCAGAATAAAATGTTATGCCACATAGTTTTGATTGGCGCTACAATTGTTTTGGGGAATCAACTGTCACGTTGATGTCCTCATTGTTATTGATGCTTCTTGCGTATAAATGTCTGCTATATTATATGCCTTTTCGGATACATTGCAAAATACATGTAATCTGAGTGTTGTTTCAGAATTGAACGAAAATCATCTATATAGGTATAGAAATTAATTGCAAGTCCCGGAGGGAAATCTTGTAATTCTGCCATTCTCTACTGTTAGAGGTATTGTTTGTCTACTAGTCAAAGGTTTTGAATCATAAGTTTAGCTATACTATATAGTTACTGATACTAACCAACCGAGAGATGATGTCAAGTCGATAAAGAGATGATGTCAAGATTTGACCACGAATTGTGAAATCTGACGCTGTCTGCTTCCAATGCAAACCGAGTGCTTTGATTGTGTTATCAGATTTATCTTCCAAAATTTCAGTATTCTGTTGATTAAATGGTAAATAAAACCTTGTAGAAGAGCGGCGTTGTTCGCTCGCAATAGACGTTCAACATATACAATGGCACTAGATGAAATAGTGCAGCAGCAGCAGCTTACAAGCACCTGCTTCTGTGCTGCTGAGCTTCGTTAGAAGCAATTGTATATGCTGGACGTCTATTGCGAGGGAATGACGCCCAAAATAACAATATATGCATTTTACACGTCTTCGTTCGGTTTATTTCGGTTTATGTCGCCGTTGTCGATATGCTTGGCCAGCTAAAACTTGCTGCCACTACTGCCCCTTGAAAGTGCAATGTTCTCGTAAAAATTGTTCATTTGGTTAAAATCCTTGAAATGTTTAAATGTTTAGAACTGCTTAAAAATTTTACGACTGTACAAGGTTTCCTATTGCGTTATGCGTTAAGATAGTTAAAACTTTTCATATAAAAGGAACCTGATCTACCTTCCACTTATAACGATATCGCAGAATCGTTTAAATGCGTTAGTATGGGGTGGCAGCATTATAACCGATTAAAAAGTCATACTGCCTTCATACTGCCCTCAGTTGCCGTAGCTGAAATTTTGCCTTCTCCTTAGTTCAAAATGTACAACTCTCTCTTTCAATAATATATATATATATATCAATCGGAATTACTGCTATTATGCCTTTGTAATCCCAAGCAGAATACACTTTTGAGCACAGACTAATGTCCTTCGATGATAACAATTCATCCGATCACACGCATATGTCATGAAAGCCACTACTATAGAGCTTCATATACTGTAGCGAGTATACGTTAAGCTCCGCGTTTTCTTCGTTGCTCATTTAAGAACCGAGCTTTCTAATGTTGTCTTCTACTCTTATATAATCGAGCCGTTCGAATTCCACTCCCAGCCACTTTACGGACTTTACCATCATTATTCTCTAACCAATAAGACACCATAGAGGTGGTTTTCTAATGTCGAGTGTTCCTTCAAGTTGAATCATGACCGTCTTGGGGCCAAAATAGCTTCATTTATTCTCCCTACGCCAGCAAGTAGAATACCTTATCGTTTGCGAATGCTTCTTCTTGGACTTCACTACTCATGAATGATACTTGTGAAAACCATATTCCAGAGTTGTGGGCCCAATATCGTGTAGTAAAGCTCTACATAAAGAATTTGCTATCATAGTCGATGTTCGCCCCAATATTGATACATTTTAGAATGTCTAGCAATACCATGAATCCCACAATAATAATCACAGCGAATTGTTCTTTTGTTGTTGTAACATATGATGCCTTCGACATTTGATTGTTGTTGCTGATCCTTTCATAAATCCGATGTGTCTCAGCATCTAGTTTTCTGGTTAAAATGCCAATTATTAAGATACCCCAAACTTCTGTCTGGACACCTAGATTATTGATTGCGTATAGGCTTTTCCAGGAGGGGTCGTGTATTGTTCTTAATCCATTAAGCGGATTCGACATTATTCCTGTCATCACCTCCAAGTTCGTTCAAATCATGATTCAGTTTCTTATGAATTTGAATGACACACAACTCATTTCTTCGAATAAATTGTTTTGAAAATATTCATTTGCAAATTCAACTTCAGTTGAATTAGGTACTTTTGCTATGATCTCCTCCGTGTGTGTGGTTTCGTCATTCGTATTTCGAAATGGTGCTAAAATATTGTCTTAGCATATTTCTTTTTGTCATTTTGATTTTATAGTGCTTCTCTTACTCGCTATTCTCGGAGGTGACAACCGCGATATTATCTTTCTTTTCGGGTCACCGTTAGTGGTCATCTTCAATTCTGTAGGAAAAGGCATCAGTTCCCCAAATAGCTCGGGTGCTGTTCTCTTCCTCGTCTCGTCGAATAAAACTTTTACCTGTGCATAGAATTTTTGTATTCGATGTGGGTGATTTTCAGGTAAAAGGTGTATTAATTCGTCATCCAAAGTGTAGAACTTATTGAGGAAAAGTTGAAAGTTGTTGAGACCTAGACTTTCTTATACCTGAACCCAAAAAATTTGAAATGAAAATGTAGCTTCTATAAGGTAATAAAAACTGTTCACTTGGCTGAACATTATGTGAAGTGGAAATATTCAAAAATTTGGAAAACGAGGTCATGTCTCACAAAAAAAAATTATGTTCCACAAAATAATTCTGAAAAGAAGTGTTACCTCAAACAAACAAAGTTCCATAAAAGTTGTGATGACTGCACTAATAGAAGATTTCCAAACAAAATTGTATTTCACCAATAGGTACCACAAACTAATTCTGAGTTTGTACGTAATCGACAAGAAAACTATTATTTTTTATTTATAATGATTAGAAGTGTGAAACAAATTCCACAAAACAAAAATTAGTTCCCACACTTTTTTTCATGTCAAAATAATAAAATGCAGCAAAAATTATCACGAAAAAATTTTAAGTTCCACAAAACATATAGGGAAGGCCAAAGGTACAAATTTAATAATTTTTGGCAACACCAAAATAATATTAATTAATTTTTTTCTGTACTCATTCTCATAAACGCTATTAAGTGACATCAACAGCAACAACAACACGGTGGATACGGTACACGGAGCCAAGCACTTAGCAACCAACGCCAAAAAATTAAGCAACGAAACGAAAATTAAAAATATTTCATTATTTTAATTGAAAATAAAATATTTTTCATCTCACCTCATCTCAAGTGCCATCCTTCCCGCATCTTCACCTTATCCCCATAGTTCACATAGTATATACATATGTATATACCGAAATTATGAGTGTGTGTGTGTGTGTATGTGACATTTTATTCATTATTTTAATTAGAATTCTCGCTGTGCGAGATATTAGGAATCTACATACATACTTACATAGTAAGTAATATGAATTGATGTGCAGATAGGTAATATATTTATATTTACAACAACAGCAATCGAACGAATAAACCCTCCACGCACAAATATAAGGGTTATGGATGTGCATTATTATTACTTTGTATAAGGACATATTTCATGATTTTGGTACATACCATCATCATATCGCATATGCTTCGGAGATGACAGGTTGATGAATAGAATTAGTAACTGGAAAGCTTATTTCTATGCGAATATTTTTGGTATACGATTTTTTTTCCTTTCAGGGATTTTGAGAATTTGGGAATAACATTTTTTTTGTGCGGTATTCGTCGTTTTTAAAATTATTGGATTTTTTTTTGTGCACGATACGCGATGATTTTCCATATACCTACATTTACATACATAATATTTACATAGCACGAAAGGCACAATGTAAAAAAAATACAAAAATCGTACATATTTCAAAATATGATAAGCTCTTGGGAGAGCTTTTTCAAAAGCATAATTATATGACAGCGGAGATAGGATGATTTTTTTCGTGTGTTTCTTGTTGGTTGTATATCTATGTATACCTTTTGTGTATATATGCGTATATACCTATACAACAAATCTAATTAAACTTATTAAATGAAAAATATTACCGCCGAGTGGCTTTCGTTTGAGTCGCGGCGACCGATCATTAGTCAAGCAGAAATGTCACCTTCATGGTTAAGGTACACATTTTTTATTTTATTTATAAAATTTGAAATTTATTTTTGGTTAGTGAATTACCAACTAGACACATAAACTAGAGTGGTCTCTAAACTCGTTCGTGTCGTAAATAAATAATATTTTCTCGAAAGTGTCAGTGGCATTGGAGTTATTAAGACATACTGGGCACATATTGTAAAAAAAAAATATTATTCAATCAATCACAACTGCTTTCGTTGGGGTTTCCGTATGATGAGCATACATTAGACTTGGCCGTGAGAGAAGCAATGCTTTTTAAATTCACGCCTTCTAGATTTTTGTTGATGCTGTCAGGCGTTCCCCGCTAATACAGTGGCTTCAACGACATTTGACCCCTGTTCTATTGCATAGTTTTAGTGGATCCAATGGCAACTTTTTTCAACGGCTTCAACGGTGTCCATTTGATTCACGCTGCCATTTTTGAGTGTCAGGATGGCTCTCTCGAATTTTGTTAATGTTTGGGTATAAACGACACTAATTGGCACAGATTTTCAGTGCATGTGACTTCACCTATCTGATTTAAAATTTTAAAAATTAAAGTTGGCGGATTATTCCAGCGGGCCCACGTTGCAATACCCGGACAAACACATATACTTACACATTAAAAACACCCAACCGTGATTTTTGGCCAACACCGGGATTCGAACTCGAGACCCTCGAATAACAAAGCAAGGACGCTACTTACTGTGCCAACGAGGGCGATGCCTGTCTAATTGGACTCGTATACACGGTTTTCTTTCTTATCTTCCATCAAAAATGGCTTATTTGTGGCTCTGATGATTTCGCTGTGAAAAAAGTTGAAGCCCCGCTCCACTCGGGTCACCGTGATTTCTATGAGCATCAAGATGTACATATTTACTCATATTTTACCTACATGCTGTTCAGATACATGTCGTCAAAATAATGGCAAAGAGATAGAAAGTGTCGATTGAGATTGAAAGTAAATCCAGCTTTTAGCGTGCTCACAAAGTCAGGAAAGATGCTGGTCCTGGAACAGTGTTAAGCCACAATTTCAGAAAATTACACTCGGTAATCAATGCGACGAATCCAGTAATGGAAGCCTCATTTTGACATTACTACATGCACGCACATTCTGCGGCTCACTTTTATACTTTTTGGTAGAGCAGTGATCACATATCCAGTTCATCAATCAGGATCAATTTAGTAGACTGCATTCGGATTGTATAGCTAAATACCACAAGAGCCAATTCGGCCCAATTGACCATGAGGCTCTGACTATTCGGTTGATGGTCAACTCGAATTTGCTATTGCCGGTTCTTCCGGTCCTCTTCTGAATCTCTGTGAGTGCCACAGTCAAATTTTAATAATTAAAATAAATTTGAGAATTCTTAGTTTGTAAAGCATTCAAGCAAGCGTTAGTTTGATAAATCGGTTCGAATCGAAACTATATGACTATCCGTTTTAAACGATTGCAAGATGTAATCATGTTCAATGATTAGATTGATGATCGTTTTCTAATAAGAATTAGACGATTTATTAACGTTTCAGAATTTCTTCGTTGTGAAATCCAGTAGCTTACTCGCCAACTCGTTTGGATCAATTACTAAACGTTGAATAGTGTCTGAGGCTGGGGAATCTTTTCATAATGTTGGTCCTTTTGGGTCGCTATGAATTATAATTTATTATTTGGGCTAACTTGGGCGGTGCTCGTTGACCGCACCAAACCTGACTTTGTAAACAAAATTTGGCTGGCTCTTAAACGGTGAGGAGTAGCCTTGATTAGTAAAACATTAAGCGATATTTTTTAACCGCAAGCCGACAGGTTATATTTAGCAGTTACTTTGTCCGTACAATACTAATCAATAATTTAAAATTCGACGGTCCCTAGGAGCGTATAAAATTACGGTTATTTGTATGCGGTGCTGCCAGATTTATCTTTCTTACAAGATTTTTAATTTGTATTTCACAAGTAAAGGGTTTATCTCAAAATAATACGACGTGACTAAGTAACAAAAAAAATTTTTTTTTAACTTTACTTGTTGTAATTTCGAGAGCCGAAATATTGGAACCTCGTCACTCCCTCAAATGTGTAGTGATCACTATTAAAATGATGAATTTTGTTTTTGTTTTGGACGAATTTATCTGGAATCCAATAGAAGCTGAAAACGTTGCTATATGTCATCTGAATATCCAAGCACCTGATTTGACTGGCGATATAAGATGTTACGCTGAGGTGTTTCAGTTTTCCGAAACAAGTACTCCAACATGAAATTTAAGAGTATCGGGGACAGCGCATCTCCCTGCCCAACACTCGAGTTAATACTCGATTGATCAAGTCCTAGGCCCGCCGGAAATCCGGGAACACCTGATATATGGGGATGGAAGTTTCATGATATTTACAATAGATAGAATCATCCGCAGCGAAAAGACCTGATCAGAATTGATCGATTCAGCCGAAATCATCCTTAATTACCAATAACGCTCTCCGCTAGAGGGTTGACTCTATCCAATATAATGTAGGACAGTAACTTGTATGCTTTGCAAAGAGGAGCTATACCGCGATAATTCTCACAATTCAAGCGGCCTCACTTACTGAAGATGGTGCATATCGCGGCCACTTTCCATTCCTTAGGCATTTTTCGGTTCGCTATACTAATCGAATGAGGTCGAAAAGACAGTTCCGAAAAATTTCCTCTCCGAATATAAATACAGTTCCAAATTAATGCAGTCCCCACCAGGTGAGTGGTTTCGTTTTAGACTCTGCAAAACCTAAGTGAGGTCCTCATGTGATAGATCCTCCGTGTAAATCTCCGCAGTCTGTATTTGATGTGACTCAACCACAGTCTGTGACGAATGATGAACACCGAGCAAGACAGTAAAGTGTCAATTCCATGCGTCGAGTACTACGTCGATGTTTAAACAGAGGTTTCCATCTCAGTCCCGAATGGAGGTTGACGCAGTCCCGGAAGAATGGTGCAATTGCGTTCATTCCTGAGTTGTTGTACTTTCAGAATCTCGACCTTTCACCATTCTTGCTTCTCTCGTCTATAAATCCGCTTATCTGCCCCTCCCCCCTTCCTCCCCTTGGAACTTGGAATGGCAGTGAGACTTTGTTGCACTTCACTATATGTGCTATATTTTGTTGTTCAACTGCAAGACGGCACTCGTCATCAATCCAATCATTCTTGGGTCTGTCTTTCGCTATACCTAAAGTCTGTTGACCAGCACTGACGACCAAAGTTATCAGTATTACCTCCCAAACAGACAGTCACATTGGTAATTAGCTTCCTCAATGTGGTCGTTGACAATATCCTGATATCGTTTAGTTTGATCTTCATTGATCAAAACGTCTCATGCGTTTGAGAACTACGAGAACTTTGATTGTAGCTTTGCAGCGACTAAATGACTACGTATTTGGTTGTTGGCCGATAAATTCCCACATCCTGCATAACTCGAGCCCACTCTTTAGAAACTAACACATTGTCAATGTGACTGCGGGAAGTTCCGCGAGGAGGTGTCCATGTATCGAGATGTATTTGTTTGTGGCGGAATATCCCATGAGATCGTCCAAGTGGTTGTAAAATGAATCTTTAACTTAGAGCTGGGAAATTTTTGTGGGCGCAGGTACACAAATTATCGATAGCTTGGCTAACATCACGTGCAATCAATTATTGACTGCTTTCAAATTCAAAACAGCCTTCTTTACCTGCGGCCCAAGAAGAAAGCTTCAAGATTTCCGATTTAATCTCAGCTGTAGAACAACATATACCCTTGGGGCCAATGGTCTCTACTTTTAGGCCTCCGAGTTTCTTGTTGAACAACGAGTGTCATACCCGATCCTCCTTCATGCACGTGATTACGCCCTCCAACGCTCCTGGTTTTCTAAGTGACTGCACGGTCCACGTGCCGATCCTCAATCTCTAATACGGTAACTTGAGCGAACTTTTGTACTTTTATTGATTTTATAAGCAGTTGATTTTTTTGCGGATGCGTGTCGTCAGCCCAGCGATCCAACCGTTTAGTCGCATCCTACGACAAGCAAAAGTTACTGTGGTGTTACATGTTCGTGCAATTTCGATTTACGAGTTATGTGACTGCCCCCGACCACAGTATTTCAGCACGATTAATCTTAGACGCCCTCAAGTCACGCACAACAGTCTGTGACATTTTTTTTTTCGAATTTAAATTGTTTTTACAAAATTAAAACTTAAATGAAAAGACGTACTCGTATATGCTGCTGTGTAGCTAAATTTATCTCTGTCCAAATTCCACGGAAAATACAAAATTTTTTTTCATGATAACGCGCACAATAAAATATAATGAAGATAAGGACTTGCACGGACAATATACATATAACCAAATTACCCAACTCAAATTACTGTCGCCAGTGGAGTAATTAACCGCATATTTATCTCGAGCATGTCGTAGCTATATACCGATATTATTAAATCTGTCATATATGAATACGATTTTTTTACCCCCTCACAAAACACCACCATCGAGATTTAATTACCCCAAAACAACAACAAAAATAAAAGTAGCAAAACATGCATATAAATATAACTTCACCACCTATATATGAAAAACAATAAAATAATTTGAGACAATATCTGTTGGTATATATACTCGTAGATATTTTATGCCTATATACCCACAATATGCCAGTTGTCTCCCACATATTTATAGATAAATATACATGTCTGTCTTATTAATGTCAATTTTTCAGTATCAGTCCACAAAATGTACAATAAAATATGGGAAAAACTCGAACCACAGGAGCCGAGGAAGATATTTCCCCTTTTTTCTCTAACTGACACCATCAGAAACAAAAAATTATCTCTTGTGGAAAGCTGTATTATGGAAAAGCTTGCACACATGTATGTACATATAACTGGAAAGAAAATCTCAAAACCATAAAAAAATCATCCTTTGAGATTGGTGCACACACATACACATGTATTCATATACGCTCATAAAATATCATAAATATTTTTCTTATCTCAATTTTCTCGTGTGCTTTCATTTTCCCATCGTGTATATATGTACATATGTATGTATATATAGGCAATATGAATCGTTTGTTTGTTAGTTGGATGGCATTTGGATACATAAATAATAAAATCAGCAAAAACAGAAAAAAACAAAAATCTGTGTCCCTTTTTGATTCTATACTACGACCATGTACACATCCGTTTTTATCCAATTTCGAGATGGTATTCATATATAACTTAAAGGAAACATTTTTATGTCCCTATATCTACAGCCTATTCGTTTCAGGATATGTCAATCGATCCTGTATATTTGTTATACATATACATGATTGTAATTTGTTTATTTGGCACGAGAGGGACGAACCATATATTTGTACTATGTACAATGTACATATTATAATGAGAAAAAAAAAGGATATATTCATATGGCCCAAAAGGATTTTTTTTTTTTAGAATGTTGTCCATTATTATTATGAATCGAAATAATTTTGTCATGAATTTAAAAAATAAAAAAAACTGAACACTCTTGATGGCATTTTTTCGGGTCATGCTCAAGAATATATAAAGACTGGAGGACCCCTGTGCAAGTTTTGATATACATGCAAACTTATTTGTAGTATGATGATGAACCAAAAATATCTGTAATAAGATCAAGGGAAATATAACTTGAAGGTATTCGAATAGAGTATCTATTGTGTTTTTTAATGTGTGAAGTATCAAAAATCTTCCCATCACCAACGTTCAAAAGCCAACTGCCAAAATGTGGATCACTTATTGCTCTCATCTTTGTACTTAAGCTTAATACTTTAACGTGATGCCACAAATGGGACTTTTTTAAGACACACGATTTCCTCTTCTAACAACAGGTAACACTTGCCGAAAATCTCCTCCTAAGACCATTACCTTTCCAACAAACGGTAAATCATTTTTCATTAAATCGCGAAATATTAAATCCACAATTTTAAGTGCTACGCCTGAAGCCACTGGAGCTTCTTCCCAAATTACGAAATCAACAGATCCTAAAAAGTCACGATTTTTGCGAGTAAGTTGTGGAAATTTCACGGCATCCGTATTGAGAGGCAATGAAAACGCAGCTGCTATTCCTGTCCAAGCAACACATAATACATTTTTATTTTCTGCATCGATTTTTTGAATTAACGCTCGGTATAAAAATTCATTTCGACTACCACCAGGTTCATCTAAATAAAAATACTTTTCAGAAATTCGATTATGTAAGGATGAAAATATCATTGATCCTGCGACATTCTGATCATTGTTGAGTAATACCCTCAGATTAGGGGCAGTTGTTGTTATAATATATATACGAGCAACATTTAAAGTTGTGATCCTAACAGACTCCCTTCTTAAAGCATTTTCAATATTATCTTCGGTGAAAAATATTGATTGACCATCTTGTAAATGAACAGATAGTGAACAACATTATGTGATTGGCCATGAATTGAAAGCTCCTGGATATGCCAAGCAGCTTCCTGCGAACTAATATATCGACAATTCAGGTATTGATTTATTTCATCATAATCAAGCAGCTTCCATTGCATTGCTTGTATTGTTAGCAGAATCAACCGCAACTCCAATTCTTGTGCAGTCTTGACCCTTTGTTATGTATATTTGTGTATATATACTTTATTGCTTTGATTGTTGAGCAAAGTTCGTGATCTGGATTGATTTTTCAAATTAGTAGGAGGACGTCGCCTATATTTTGGATAATTATCTACGGAAATGTTAGTCTTACTGCAGTCACTTTTTCGGAATTGTTTTGTACATTTTCCATCAACCATGCAAACACAATTTCTGTTCAATTCTCCACATGGATATTTTATTTTATAATTATTTCATAAAGTCGTGGTTGTTCATTCTGATTTGGAATTTCAGCGCAAATTATGTTGTCAATGTCATCGGATGTTCTAAATTATGTATATAAACTACGAAACAACAGTTCCAAATATCTGCCTTTTAACAATATCATCTAAAAATACTTTTAGCTTTAAATTAAAAACTCGTGTAGTTATCCGGGCGGTCTGGAGGATTTTGAAAAGTTTTAAGTTCTTCTTTAATGGATTACGTAATAAATAAATAAATGAGGACGATTTGCGAACCATTGCTATTTTATCTTGATATAACTTTGTCATAAACCGTGGCCCGCCAGTAAATGAAGACGGCAGTATATACAAATTACCTACACTAACATTTCTATTTTGAGCTAAGTTATTGACATAATCTAAAAGGCCTTGATAAGATTCCACACGAAGAGATCGCTGATTGGTTCATATAAAATTTAATCTATTAGCTTAAACTCTAGCGTAGCAATAAACTAAGTATTGCTGAAATAGTTTCACACCATAATGCAATGGATTAAAAACGGTCAAACGGACTGCAATTTCATGGGAATAAAATTGTAGTGCTGTAATTTTGTTTCGGATTGTAGTGGCATTTGGGAGGAGAGTGGAAATGCCTTGTGTATTACATATATGATGACCAATGGATACTTTGTCGGAATAATGTTTAATGCGTCGTAAAATTATGCAGATTTGAAATTGTTTGAATAAGGCGAAATAAAAAATTGAAATCCCGTTCGCGAGCTAAAGTTATTTTCACCGAATCAAGCAATTTCAATTAAGTTTGCAAAATCGGAAATACTAAATGAAATGCGTGAAGAAGTGTTGCGCCTAAAGCAGAAATGAATTGGATGTTTTAATGCCTCAAATTTGGTCACAAAGCTCCAGACTATCCTGTTGAACAAGCAACTAAATAATCACAAGCAAAGATATTGAGGAGTCATATAGAAGAAGCCGACAAAAACTTGAGCCACAATCACAAGTTATAGTTACAACTTTTGGACATTGTCGAACAGGTAAAATCCATAACCCTGAAAATCGAGAGGAACTAGATCAATTTATCAAAAACTACGTACCAACATGATCACGAGAATCCCCAATAGTAATGAAACTGATCCTCAAGACTGAGCGCCCTATTTTCCAACCACCTACAAGGGTTGCACCAAAAGAAAAGAAGGAAATATAAAACGACAAATTAACGAGTGGCTCCAAGAAGACATAATTAGACCAAGCAATTCCTAGTACGCAAGTCCAGTCGTACTAGTAAACAAAAAAGACGGATCGAAGCGCTTGTGTATAGATTACAAAACATTAAACAGAGAAGTGGTGATGGATCGGTATCCACTATACCTCTAATAAAAGATGGGATAGATCAATTATAACTCATTTGAAGTATATTCAACCCTTGATTTACAAACCGGATTTTTCCATGTGACACACATGGGCATTATGAGTTTAATCGAGATCCGTTTGGATTGTGCACTTCCACAGCTGTATTTCAAATATGTAAATTACATATTTAGAAATTTAATTCATAATAAAACAATAATTGTGTCCATGAATGATTTGATTGTTCCAGCAAGAGATGTTGAAGAAAATTTGAACAAGATAAAAGTTGTGCTGGAAATATGCAGTAAATATGGTTCAAGTAGAAAAAATGTCAGTTTCTCTGCAAACAGATCGAGTTCTGGGGATACATTGTTACAAAAAGGAAATTCACGCCATCACCAGCCAAAACACATACATTCGAAAATTTCCCAGTGCCTATCAGTTTGAAGGCACTACAAAGTTAGCTGGACTTAACTGGCTATTTTAGAAAATTTGTATCTAATTATTATACTGATAGCAAAGTCATTAACGGATCTTTTGAGAAAAAATTCTAAGTTTGACAGTCGATAACTAGTACTCCAATATTAAGTATGATCAGGCCTAACGTGCAAACAGAGTTACACACAGATAGATCCAAACACGGTTATGGCACTGTTTTATTACAGAAGAGTCAAGAAGATGATAATTTCCATCCTGTCTACTACCTCAGCAAGAAGACTCAACCAGCTGAAGAATGATACAGTTCATACGAGCTAGAGATCCTTGCAATAGTAGCTGCATTGAAAAAATTAAGATTATATCTATTGGGATCAAAGTTTACTATTGTGATTGATTGCGCAGCATTTAAAATGATAATGTCCAAGAATAACATATCATCACCAAGTAGAAACCTCACAACCCTCATAATCGAAGACGAAATTATTAATCAAATATAGAGGAACTACAGAAAAGAGACGAGAAAAATCAACTCATTATGAACCTGTTGCAGTGTGTACCATACAAAAACTTTTCAATCGACTTCTTTTTAAAAATGACGAAAAAGGAAGTCAGCTGATTAATGTACCTAAAACCCTGCATGACGAAATCATCACAAGAGTTCATAGAATCGGATATTTTGGGACCAAGAAAATGACAAAGATGATACCAAGAGATAAATACATTACTGGACTGTCCGAGAACTCTCAAAAATACAAGATAATTGCATTGAGTGTATATACTCACCGTACGTAAATCGTGAAGGCACAAGGGATCTTTACACTCCCAGCCCAAAAATAAGTAACCGTTTTATTACTATACCATTTAGACAATCTAGGTCCGCTATCCAGTACAGCTAAAAACTACAAATTTATCCTGTGAAAACATCATTCACTGACGAAGTCCCCCAGGAATTGGAAACACAGAAGGTGATATTTGAAAATTCGAAATCTGTTGTAACAGATCGTGGTACAGCATTTACATCACGTAGTTTCGAAGAATATTGTAAGGAGAACAACATTGACCACACAATGATCACAACAGGCGTTCCACGAAGAGCCGGGCAAATCGAACGAATGCATTCAATCATCATACCTGCATTGACAAAATTATCTATCGAGCAACCGGAGAGATGGTATCGTCACGTCAGAGAATAGAAGAAGAGAATAAAAAAACATTCAACAGGCGGGGAAAGAAAGCAACGGAATATTTTAAAGGATATAGATGGTTGCAATAAGGGGTACGCAACTCGGGTCTGGTTTGAAGTTATATCCAAAATTTTTATGGCCCAATAAAATAGTAGAAGTTAACTCTAACGACAGATATAAGGTCGAGAAGGGGGGAAATCACGAAGGTCCCATAGTAACAACGAGCTGTACAGAATTTATGAAACCATGGAGACAACCAAGAAGCATTTTCAACACTTCCGAAAGTGAAACTGAAGAAGAAGATCCAGGAGGAAAAGCAAGACATAAAGCTTAATACTCAACCACACTATACCTTTGATCACGAAACACCCGGATTGACCTAAGATGAAATATTTACATATGACGAAATATTTACCTAAGAAAAAATACCTACCCCAGATGTACTATTCTCCGACAAATAGCCAAATAGACAATAAAACACATACCACCAATACGTCCGAATTAAATCAAATACAAGAATTTGTCGAGACACCGAATTATCAGGATGGCCGATCTCTGGGAACACCCTGTTAAACCATGCTATCGTAGATAACATCATTTAAATTAATAATAAATGAATCATGATGTCTGGTTTTTCGATGTATTACCGTTAAAAAATGATGAAACAGAAGAAAAATGAATCGAAGAGAATGAAGCGGAGATGAATTTCGAATAAAATTGTGTATTTAGATTTGGCTGATAATCCAAGAATTATTTGAATCAACTTCTGGATTCCACAAACACACACACACATACAATATTTATATATATATATATATATATATATATATATATATATATATATATATATATATATATATATATATATATATATATATGTATATATAATGGGTGTTTCAACAGGTGCGCTTCAACTTTTTTCCGATAGGGACGGCGAACGACGCCATATTTTTTATTGTTCTCTTGTCATTTGGAAACTTCATTAGTATACATTTCATCATGGAATGCTACACACTTGAACAGCGATTGCAAATCGTGCAAATTTTTTATCAAAATAATCGTTCTGTTAAAAAATCAAAAAAAAATCGTTAAACCGAAAAATCATCTTCAGCGATGCGGTTCACTTTTGGCTAAATGGATTTGTCAACAAGCAAAACATGCGTTACTGGGCAGGAAGCAATCCACACGTGAGTCATGAGGCACCGTTGCATCCCGAAAAAGTCACTGTTTGGTGACATTGGGCCATATCGCCACGTTACTGTTAATGGAAATTGATACCGCGATATGATAAACGATTTTTTTTGGCCGCAATTGAATGGAATCGACTTGGACGACATGTGGTTTCAACAGGACGGGGCCACACATCACACGATACAATCGCGTTATTGAAGACTAAGTTCGATCAGCGTGTTATTTCGCGAAATGGGCCCGTCCAGTGGCCGCCGCGCTCGTGTGATTTGACACCTCTAGATTATTTTCTTTGGGGTTATGTGAAGTCATTGGTCTATGCCAATAAGCCGGCGACGTTGCAAGAGCTCAGAGCCAATATTGAACGTGAAATTGCTGGAATTTCAACCGATTTATGCGAAAGAGTGGTCGAAAATTGGGTTCAACGATTGGACTTCGTAAAACGTGCACGCGGTGGTCATGCAAAAGAAATCGAGTTTCATACTTAATATGTTCAAGTTCGTTAATAAAAAAAAAGTTAGCTCAAAAGTCGAACAGTTTGTGTTTTATTAAAAAAGAAAATTGAAGTGCTCTTATTGAAAAACCCTGTATATATATATATATATATATATATATATATATATATATATATATATATATATATATATATATATATATATATATATATATATATATATATATATATATATATATATATATATATATATATATATATATATATATATATATATGTATATATATATATATATATATATATATATATATATATATATATATATATATATATATATATATATATATATATATATATATATAATTATGGGTTGTGTCTTTACGCGAACATAAAAAAATATTTTATTTTTAATCTTTTATTTAAATTTTAATGTTACACGTTTAATTTCTAAATTACAACTGAACTTTTCTTTAATCTTAATTCTATTCTTTATGTTCTACATATTGCTTACTTTGCTAAATAATAAAAATGTGTTTTCTTATACTTGTAACTAACTGCGGTTCAGGTTTCCCGACGGTTCTTATTTTATGATGATGTATGCTTTAAAGTGTGGGAACAGTGTGAACATGATATTGGAATGTTGTTTGATCTGTGTGACTATGATAATGTAACTCCTCCCAGGGGTGAAGAAAGGGCGTCCTCGGTCTTCGGTTTGATCCCATATTTCCTTAATATCTCTGAACAACTTGTAGTTTGCTCTGGGTTTGGTTTTGCTACTGGTGAGTTTTGTATCGTTAATTTTGTCCTTCTTTTTTGAATGCCGATAAAGATTATTAACAATATGATGCCAATTGATGATGTGGATATTCCTCCTGTCAGTGTCCAGATCCAGGTTTGATGACTTGCCTGTCTCATATATACGTGTTCTATTTTCTTCCTATTCTCTATGTTTTCCTGTTGGATCACATCGATGTTTAATTCGGGAATTAGCTTACGAGTTGCTTCTACATTGTGTAGTGCATCTTGCATGACTTCTATCTCGCTTTTTATCTCATAGGAGTGAAATTTTTTGTTGTTAAAGGTTATTGTACAATTCCAAAAATTGATTATGAAGTTGCCTGTTATTGTTCGGTTATTTGGCCCACAGTCTGAATATAACTTTTCGTTCTTGGCGTTGTTAATCAGGATTTTGTCTTCGGCAATGTATTGTATTGTTGTTTCCGTTTCTGTAGTGACATTACAAATGCTATTGGTCCCCATTATTAGCGATTTTATACATTGGTCTCGAAATTCTTTTATATTTGAATGTTTTTGAACAAAACTATTATGGTCCGAAGTTATGAAGAGTTTTTGGTTAGATTTCATAAGGTGTTGTGGGTAGTTTCTGATGAGTGCTTCATCTGGCAAAGTGATATTGATGCCTTGGCTGGTTAAAATATCTTTGATCATAATGATTTATTTGAGTGTTAGGATTTTGTTGCTCGGGAGTTCTAATTTTGTTTTGATAATTGCATCTTGAATGTCTTCTAGTATCGTATTAATCATGTCCAAATTTATTATTGTTGCCATCATCTCGATTTCGGTTAGGATAACTCTGTTGGCTATAGTGGTGTTGATCAATGCTCTGTTCACTGTATCTGTGATAAGTTGAATTCGTCTATTGATCTGCTCGTTTATCTTAAATTGTTGGTTATTTTCGTTTATTAAATCGTTCATTGTTCTGTTAATTATATGAAGATCTTGAGCGTCTGGGTTGCCTGCTAACCATTTCCAGGCTGAGCCCAATTCGTCCCAACGTTTGTGCCTTGTCTTTTGGGTTGGCTTTATTTGATGAAGGTTGTTGACTAATTTTATGTACTTATGTTCTATTGTATTATGTAATTCTAACTTATCATTTAGTTTATTCTTAACAATTTTATTAAGTGATTTTATAGTTAATTCTAAATTACTTATGTTAATAGGGTGTACAATCTTTATGCTTCCTGTTTGAATTTTACATGGTTTTGTTTTAATTAGTAAGATAGGATCTTCATATAGATTCTTGATTTCTAGTTTTTGTGCATAACCGAGGAGAGTTAAACTGATTATGAGTATTAAATTTAGGATTTTCTTGAACATTTTAATTGTTTGAAAAATTTTACTTTATTTTTACAATATTAATTTAGGTTCTTATTGTATGAAGTATAATTTGTTGGAATTTTGTTTGGTTCTTCTGAAAAATAATAAAAGAAATTTATAATTATAATGTCTTAACTCTCTTGATCTTATTCTTATTTCGTTTTATTTTTCTTTGTGTTTCAAATGTCTTAAAGGCTACGTTTGTTATGTTATGTTTAACTCCTCTAGGTTGCATTTTGGTTCGAATATTTGGCTTAAGGAACACTGTTTGGTTTTCTACCAGTGTTGGTGGTTCCTCTTTTCTAATATTTTGTTTTTCCATTTTTTGGATAGTTTTTTCTAATTTTAAGTTTACGCTGTTAAATATTTCGTTCGCTTGTTTTTGGATTTCATTTGGGTCAACCATATTATTTTGGTTGAAAATAATTTCATTTGGCGTGAAGCCAGTAGATGAGTGAACTGTGTTATTGTATAGTGCTACTGACAACTCTATGCCAGTTGGGGTGTAGGAGTTAGGGAGTTTGTACTTGTTAGTGTTAAGGATTTCGATTATTGTTGAATGAGATTTTTCTATCTGTCCGTTTGATTCGGACGATGACGCGTATTCTAATTTGACGTTAAGTTTTCTTAGATATTCCTTAAATTGGAGAGATTGGAATGTAGTCTCGTGATCTGAGACTATTGTGTTAGGAATTCCGAATATTGTGAAATATTTAGTTAATGCATTAGTTGTGTCAATTAAGTTTTTTGTAGGAATTTGGATCATTTGTAGATGTTTAGAAAAGGAGTCTATTATGGAAAGGAAATTGGTGTGGTTGATATTGAATATATCAATATGTACTCTCTCTAGTGGCTTTGTCGTAATAGGCCTTGGAGAGATTTTGATGTTGTACGGCTTCCGTTCGTACTTGTGTGTATTGCAGGTATTGCATGCATTTATGAGGTTCTTTATCTTTTTCACCATATTTGGGAAGAAGTAGGCTCGCTTAATTTGTTTTTCTACTTTCTGTATTCCTCTATGGGCTCTCTCGTGTTCTTTACTGATAATAGCACTCTGCCTATTTTCACTGGTTACGTCTTCGACCATTTTGGTGGCGAAAACGAAGTGGCCATTTTGAGAAAAATTTTCTCGAAAGCTTTCTTGTATTATACCGTATAATATTTCAGGGGCTAGTATTGCTGTCTGTTTACCATTGTGGAGGTTTTTTAGGTAATTTGTAATAGCCGCCTTCGTGAAATTCTCTTTTGCAATTATTGTTCTGTTATAATTTGAGAATATCTTTTCAGTGATCGTGGTATCAAGTGTGGCAGAAACCCTGAATATTAATTGGTTTCTATAATAGTTTATTGGACGGTCAGAGAAATGTATAAAGTAGTCGTCTGAGGTGTTAGCTGAGTGGATTGTGCTTAGCTCGCTAGGGTCGTTTAATTGTTCTACTAAGGTACTTGTTGATTCACGTGGAGTGATTTCAGGTACTTCGTTGTTATTTATTTCTTCTGTGGTGGGCATTCTGCTTAATGCATCTGCGACCACGTTTGCTTTTCCCTCTTTATACACTACGTCATAATCATAGTTTCCTAATTCTAATCTCCATCTTAGGATTTTTGAGTTCTTTTCGGATGATTTTAGAAAAGTGAGTGGTTTGTGATCTGTTATCAATGTAAATCTGTTACCATACAGGTAAGGGTGGTATTTCTTTACGGCCCAGATTATCGCGAGTGCTTCTTTTTCGTATGTCGCATAGTTAATTTCCGTTTTGTTCAAAGTTCTTGACGCGAAAGCTATTGGTCTTTCTATACCATTTTGTATTTGTGACAAAACCGCTCCCAGTGCGTAATCTGACGCGTCGGTAGTTAGAGTAAAGGGTTTCGTGAAGTCTGGGTATGTTAATATTTGGTCTGTCGCGATTAATTGTTTTAGCGTCTCGAAGGACTTGATGTATTCCTGATCTTTGAGATTTAGTGGTATGTCTTTTTTTAAGAATTTTGTCATATTTTTGGTTATTTTTGAATAATCTTTGATAAACCGTCTATAATATCCAGACAGTCCGAGGAATTGCTTAATTTGTTTTGGCGTCTTTGGTAGTGGCCATTCTAATATTTTTTGGACTTTATCCTTATTAGGCTTTACACCATTTTGTGTAATAGTGTGTCCTAAAAACTGCGTTTCTTTTTTTTTAAAATTCACATTTATTCAGATGAATTTTTAAATTGAATTGCGAAAGTCTTCTCAAAACCGTATTAAGGTTCTTTATGTGGGTGTCTAGGTTTTCTCCCACTATGATGATGTCATCTAAGTAAACATGACATATTCTACCAATTAGACCATGTAAAACGTTGTTCATTGCCCGTTGGAAAGTCGCTGGTGCATTTTTTAGCCCGAACGGCATTCGACAAAATTCGAAATGCCCCTTGTCGGATGAGAATGCTGTTTTCTCTTGCGACTGGGTTTCCATTGGTATCTGGTGGAATCCAGATTTTAGGTCAAGGGTGGTGAAATATACCGATTTTCCCAAGTTGTCCAATATCTCCTCAATTTGAGGGATAGGGAACTTGTCGTTTATCGTTTTCTCATTGAGTTTCCTGTAATCGATAACGACTCTTATTTTGCGTATTCCAGATGCGTCTTCTTTTTTTGGGACAACCCAGATGGGTGAGGAATACGGGCTACTTGAATTTTTTATTATTCCGCTGTCGAGCATTTCTTGTATTTGATTTTCGACGTCGCTTTTAAATTTGTGTGGATATCTATAGGTTTTGGTATAGATTGGGTTTTCGTCTACTGTTTGAATTTTGTGTTTAATGATTGACGTTGCTGACAGTTTTTCGTCCAAGCGTAATAAAACTGATTGATTTTTATGAATAAGGTCGATGAGAGTTGCTGTCTCTATGTCACTCAGGTGATTCGTCCTTATTAAACTTTTGATTTCTTCCTTGCTAAGGTGGGAATTTCCAGAAATAGGTATTGGGTTTAGTGTTTCGAAATTATTGCATTTTAATTTTAATTTTGGTAATAATTTTGGGGGTTCTGGCTCATTGGTAAGAATGTTGACAGCTGTTTTGTTTTGACTAGCTCTATATAGTCCTGGTTTGATCGTTATTTTGTCATCTAGTTTATTGAAGTCTGAAACTAGCCAATCACCGTTTTGATGGGTGTCAAATGTGACTGTGTGATTGTAGAAGTTATCATTTGGATAATATTTGAAAAATTTAAATGTTTTATCTTTAAACGAAATTGTATTTGTTTTGTAGTTTATTTTAGCGTCTGTTTCTGCCATATATTGTGAGCCTAGGATTCCGTCAAAAAACTTGTGGAATTCTAGTTCGTGAAAAGTTTGTTTTGGTATTCCTGTACCTAATAAATTTATTCTACATTTTTTATTTGACTTATGGGTGCCTAGAATATTTTTCACATTCATTTCATGTGGTTCTAGTAGGTGTTTTGGTATGATACCTGGCCTGATGATATTCTTGTTGGCGCCAGTATCTATAAGGATTTTTATGGAGTTATTTAGAATGAGAAAAGGAAGAAAATTTAATCTTCTGTGTCGGATTCGTGGTCCTTCTGAAAATTTATTTCTTCCGAAGTTGGTTCTTCCGAATTCTCCGGTCTTTCTGTGTCCTCTTCATTTGAACACAGTTCGTGATTGTAAATTAACTTCTTATTATATGTTTGTTTTGTTCTTAGGGACGGGTCGACTTCCATTGGGGTTGGCATCTCTTTTTGTTTCCAATGATTCTGCTTCGAATTTGAAACACTGTTGAATAATTTTGGTCTTTCGAATGCATTTGGAATATTAGGTTTGGTTTGAGTAACATATTGTTTCCTCGAATTACTAGATATGATTTCATTCGAATTAAATTTACATAGAAAAGCGTAAGCTTCTTCTATGTCCTTGGGCCTTGCTGCTTGGGCATAGCCAAAGTATGGCTTCCTTAAGCCTGATAAGAAGGCTGCCAGTGCATCTTCATCGATGAAGGTGCAGATGGCTTGCCATGATTTGTTGTAAATTTCTTTCTGCTTCGCCAGCGTCTTAATATTTTGTACAATTTCTTTTGTTTTATTGTAGAAATTGTGTATTGACGTGGTATCAGTCTGTTTATTTGCCCAAAGTTGGGACTTATAGAAGGATAATTCTTGCTTGTCCCCTAGGGTATCAAGAAGAATTTGTTTTACTTCCGTGAAGGATTCTGGGTCACCAGCTAGACAAACTATGTCCCTAGCTTTCCCTTCTATTTTGTTCTTTACGGCTCTCCAGTACATTTTGAGCTGTTCTGGTTGGACTAACGGTTCGAACATCCTTAATGTGTCCTCTGCCGTTCTAAGCCATGCTGTGACTTGTTTTTTACTCCCGTCAAATGTCGGTATCGACTTTATCGGGTCTGGGATTCGGAAGAGGTCGACAACTGGTTGGTTGACTTTGACTTCTTCTATGGGTGGTGGTGGTTGAACCTCCACCTTTTGTCCGAGGTACCTCAGTATCTCGTCTTGTTCATTTTGTTTTTGAACTAAGTTGGTTAATTGTACCGTTATTGCGGCCAATTGGGCGTTTAGTTCTTCCGTTATTTCTTGGCGGGTTTCTTCAAATATTGCCTCTATATTTCTATTAGCAATAAATGTATTTATGTTTTTCTTTCCCTTTATAGAACTCGTTTTGTTCGAATTACTATGAACTTGCTAAATTATTTCAATTTAATGCAATTAGGAAGGATTATAGTTTGCTATTATTAGTTTGTTTTTTTCGCACCTATCTCGTAGTATGCGAAGGTAACGTACCCTGGGTTTAATTATTCTGATTTCTTCACTTTATGTGTCTATCTTGTAGTGCACGTGATTTGATTCACAAAAGAAGCTTGGATTTCCAGAAAACAGAATTTTGTGCTTTTCGCGTCTATCTTGTAGTGCGCGGATTAGCTTATTTGGTAAAATTTCGTTTTAAATTTAAATTAGGAATTTGGTTTTGGTCATGCCTATCTAGTAGTGTATGCCACAAACCAATACGCGAAAAAATTAAAAAGAAAATCTTACCTTACTTTTACAGTCGATGGAAGCTGGTTCAAGATCAGTTGCGGTGAAAAAGTGGCGGAATCTCGAGTCTGCTAACGGTATACACCTTCAGTTAGAGATGTTTCACTTATTCGTCACGAATTATTGTAGTTTTTCACTAAGATTTCGTTGAAACTGTTAATTTTTAAGACAAGTGTTACGGATTCTCTAAAAATAAGCTTTTATTCACTTATTACTGCACTTTTTACTTTTACACTAAACTTCACTTTAACACTGCGGCTGCGCCAATTATGGGTTGTGTCTTTACGCGAACATAAACAAATATTTTATTTTCAATCTTTTATTTAAATTTTAATGTTACACGTTTAATTTCTAAATTACAACTGAACTTTTCTTTAATCTTAATTCTATTCTTTATGTTCTACATATTGCTTACTTTGCTAAATAATAAAAATGTGTTTTCTTATACTTGTAACTAACTGCGGTTCAGGTTTCCCGACGGTTCTTATTTTATGATGATGTATGCTTTAAAGTGTGGGAACAGTGTGAACATGATATTGGAATGTTGTTTGATCTGTGTGACTATGATAATGTAACTATATATATATATATATATATATACATATATATATATATATATATATATATATATATATATATATATATATATATATATACATATATATATATGTATATATATATATATATATATAAACACAAGGAACATAAAAATTTGGTATAGGAACATAAAAAAAGGGTATGATTAGCGCACTTTTGTGCTGCGACGGCTGAATATCACTTTCATCAGTAGAAATGCTTAGTGGTACGTCTACATCATCAACTGCGTTTATTGGTAACTATACCTATCAGAAACAGTTTCAGGCACAGGTTTATTTATTTTAATAGCAAATTCGGTTATAGTACGTTGTGATCCTACTTTGCAGATTTCATTGTTCATCTGTCAAAAAATGATCTGCCAATTTATTTGCCATTTAAAGGCCATCAAGAATTGAGCTGGTGGTTATTGAAGTCGGAATTTTGTTCTCATCAGTGCTATCATTTGTGTCAATGTCTTCTAGTGCAACCTCTAATAACTCATCCTCATGAAAAACTCTGTCAACAATTATTTCGTTTACCTCACCAGCGGTATAAAAGTATCAAATTTTACCTCCAACTGCTTGTGCTAAAGTGATTATTTCTGTACACACTTCATCGACCAAATTTGATATCACAGCAGAATTTTCTCTTTTAATGCATTCTGGCCATACGGCCTACCAATAGGCATTTAAGGTCGATGGTCTTATTTCTAAAACGACCAAAGCAACATGTTTTATGCAATTCATGATGGAAATTTTTTTCCATGCGTCAATAACAGTAATATTAACATCATTGTTCATTTTATTCAAAACGTATTGAAATGACCTGTTTATGTAATATGTTTTGAAAATTGCGATAATACCCTAAGGTCTATTGGTTGAATTAGGGCAGTAGTATTAGGAGGCAAAAAAACTATTTTTACATTGGAGTGCCCCAAAATTGGTGACCAGGAGTATTATCTATCAACAAAAGAATTTTAAATGGCATACCTTTATCACCCATATAACGTTTTACTTCTGGAACAAAACAATTGTGGAACCATTCACTAAAAACTAATGAAGTAACTCACTACGTTCGGCTTGGCATTCTTTTCCAGAAAAGGCCCGTCTGATCAGCGTTTAGTCACTATTGTACCCACTTTCATCAATTAATTTGGCCAGTTGCGAAGGGAATTTTTTGGCAGCTGCAATCTTTCCAGAAGCTATTTTACCTTTTATCTTGACATTATGAATTGCATGACTTTCTAGAAATCGTTGCAACCATCCATTACTAGCAGCAAATTAATTTTTGTTTTCGTCGGTGGTTTTCGAAGATGTTGATTTTTATTTTCTTTACATATATATTTTAGTAGTTTTGCTTAGTGTAAGCAAAACCTTTTATCAATGTCCTTTTTAATGTTAATTTATATTTTTCAGAGATCAAAATTACTTAAAATTAAGGCCAACCTGAACTTTTGGAACTTTCACATTATTTCCCATAGTAAATTTTTCAATTGATGTAAATTTGAATAACTCAGTACTCGAAAATGCGTCATACAAAAATTCTGACCACAGGCATGGAAAATGTCAAAGGGTTGTTCTTCAACCTGGAATGAAAACTAGCCTTGACATTTTAAAGATTAAGGCCAACCTGAACTTTTGGAACTTTCACATTATTTCCCATAGTTAATGTTTCAATTTGATGTAAATTTGAAAATACCGCGTACTCGAAAATGCGTCAAGGAAAAATTCTGATCACATGATGTCATTTAATTCCATAGTAGTTTTTTACTTTGAGTAATATTTGATTAATGATATTATACTAAGATTATTACAATATTTTAATTTTAATTTTAATTTAAAATACATATTAAGAAATATTTTGAAGTTTTTTTTTATTTCATGATATATGTTTATTGTTATCTAATACACAATTCATTGTTTTAGTACAAAAAACAAATTATCCATGATACAAACCACTAGAGCTCCCAGTGTCATTTTCGTGCTAACTTCCCACCGGTGAACCTGAAATGATTTACCATACGTAATTTTATATATAATTGTATACAACAAAAAAAAAACAAAAAAAAAAATTAGAACTAAGACTGTGTCCGAAACCTGTGATAAATATTTTTTAGTACATAATTTTGACATTTACATGCAAAAACCTAAGACACCCAAATTATTATAGTCTATCGCTATCATAATTTTTGACAGATCCGTACGAATAATTTATATCATTGTGTTGTAGTAGGCCGAGCAATAGAAAAAAATTTGTATACATATAAAATGGCGGATGGATCGAAATTTTATGATGTTTTTGGCGGGATGATACTATTTATATACATACGAGCATATATATAATTTATATGAACACACACACTGAATTAATATAAAATGAAATGATTAAAAGATAAATAAAAATAAATAAAAGTTCGAATATATAAAAATGATTTTTTTAATAAATAAAAGCTTTACAATTTAATATATTTAATGTTATTAAATTAATTATAAGAGTAAATCATCTACAATACTGTATATAAGTCTGTCGTGAGGATAAATCCCATCTTCACCCGCCCCATTATTCTGTGAATCGTTATCCATATCGAGAAAATTATCAGGCAACATGAGTTTATTGTCCAAATGTATATTGTCTGGTAATGCTGCGAATGGATTTTTGACAATCTCTCCCACCTTCTCTAAATGTCTTTGGAATCGTTCAGCAGTCTCAACTCGTTGCCTCTTTTGCATCTCCATAATGACGTGAAAGATTTCACGCGCCTGATCTGGACGAAATTCATTTAGCAGGTGGTGGTGGATGTGGACGAATAGAAGATTTTAATTTTCAATCTAAATGAAATATACTTTTAGAAATATGATCATGATTTATATAAACTAAAGGAACTTTCTGTTCGCCTCGGGCTGTCCGGGTAGTGAATGAGTAGGTTGGTAAGGTCCAAGAAATTTAGAAATAACGAATGATTCGGCTTTTTTAATTCTTTCCGTCGATCACAATGCTGTGGATTTAATCGCTTGAACTCTTGACTTTCAAGAGGTCTGATTATAGTGTCATCGTTGTTAAACGAATTGCCAAACATAGAGTTTGTTTCATAGATGGGTGGTGGAGGTCGCGTAGCACAATTTTTACGTATATTTTCCTCTGTGATAAATAAATAAATTCACATACTGGGCCGGAGGTAATGGTATTGCTATTACTTGGGCTGTTTCAGCATTAGCCATTTTTTTAAACTAATTAATATAGGTTTTAATTGTATATAAATATTTTGATGAATATTTTGATGCTTGGTTTTGCATTGCTATTTCTGGATCCATTTTATTGTAAAAAAAATTCAATGTCACTTTCAAATTAATTTTTTTATTTATCACAAACACAATTTTACACCCAACACAAAAACATTTGTATTAATAAAAATAATTATTATAATAAAAATAATAATAAATATTAATAAAACTTTATTTAAATTAGTTTTTATTTTATTAAAATATCGACACGAATTTATTAATTACAAGAAAAACACGACTGAATAAAATAATGGCGTTCATTTTCACAAAAATTTGACGTTTAAAAAAAAACATATAACGTGGTGAGGCATTTGAGGTGGAGAGATTTATTATACATTTCGGACGGCATAATAAAAATTTGTGAATGTAGGGGAATAATTATCAAATAATGTCAAAATTCTGTACTAAAAAATATTTATCACAGGTTTCGGACACAGTCTAAGGTAGACGAATTAGATTTTGTTTTTTTATCACACAACACCCGATATTTGTTTTACATACAATACTTGCATCAGGGAGAGTATTATGTATTTTGATTTTAAAATCTTTGGAAATTTAACTTCAGAACCATCTAGGATTTCCGAAATACGTACATTTAAATGTACGTTCTTATAGAAAAATAAAACAAGTAGTTAATTAAATGAAGTTTGGAAGTGAAACGATTTCACGCATATTCCAATGTTTATAGGTTTTTCAGATCAAATTGAATGATACTTTTATAAATTAATAGAAACCCTTTTTTAAATAAAACGAAACCATTGCTAAATAGAATGAAACTTTCTTCAATTAGAATGATACTAAAACTAATGAAACCTTTTATATTAAGTTGACCGCCTTTGAATCTATAGGATAATCTGTAATAAACATTAACAGCTGTTTTCAATAATTTAAAATTCGACAAAATTAATTTTTAATTGGTATCAACAATACAAGATTAACTCTTATCGATCTGATGGGAGTACTCATTTTTTCATTTGTTAATTCGCTTTTTGCAGAATTTCAGTTGCTGATGTTTTTTACCATATAAAATGTATAAAAACCAAGACATTTTTCGTATTAAAAAACACAATAAAACTGTTGTCTATTGCAATTTTGGTTATTTTGTTATCATTGTTTTTGTTTTTGCACCTCAATAAACTGTTGACACAATGCAGGAGACAATTTTCAAAATTTGTCGGCAAAACGAGCTAACCGATAGAGATAAAATTCAGCAAGAACGATGAAAAGGGGATTCTAAAATAATTGTTAAATGAAGTTCTGGAATATGGCTAATTAGGAAGGAACTTTATAATTTATTAGCCGATTATGACAACGTTAAGCAAACACGATGCAAATGGAATTCTAAAATAAGTTTTACAAGTTCTGGAATATGGCTATAATGAAATTATTATACGGTTATAATGAAATTCGGTATGTCCATAGGTACTCGAGTATTTCTTAAAAGATTTCATATCGTCTTCATCCTAATCGGTTAATAAATAGCCAAGTTCCTTCCTAATTTTCTTTATTCCACATCTTCTTCTAAATATCATTTTAGAAACCCATTTCCATTTCACATTTCGAATTTCATCATAATCGGTTATCAAATAACTAAGTTCTTTTTTGAATGACCATATTCCAGAACTCCATGTAAACATAATTTAAGAATCCTTTCAGGATTCAGTGTACATTTCTAATTTTCCAACAATCGATTAAGAAATTACAATAATCCTTGGATTTAATTGGATTCCAGAACTGCATGTACAAATTATATTATTTAATTATTAGAGTCCCATTTTCATCGTACATGGTGAATTTCATCGTAATCGGTTTAGAAATGACCAAGTTGCTCCATAATAAACACTTCGAACTATTGCAAAAATTATCTATAAAAACGTAAGTATTTTCCGCAACCTAATAAATTTCTAGTGATTGCTTTTTTTTTTTTAAAAGGCTTGTTCAATTGGGTTCATAATAACCTTGATCTGCGTAGTTTTGTGGATTTGTGCATCATCCATTACAAAAGAGAACTTAGTTCATTAATTTATGCAATGAGTTCTTCAATTAATTTGCAAAAATTACTTGAATTAGAGTTTCAATTAGAGGTAGAGTTTGAATTTTTTTGGAACGGATAAGGCCCAAGGTCATTTAAGCTACCTACCACCGTACTCACAATTGAAAAAATCTTTTATATGCCGTGTTGATAATAAAAAATTAAGGCGAAGTCTTAGGCTCTTTCTTCGTCTTAACAAGAGGCTCTTTCTTCGTCTTAATTCTTTAGTTAGTTTCCTTTCTTCAAATCACAGTCATTAAGATTATAATTTTTCATATTTTCATTATATTGCTGTTTGCTGCGCTTCGTTGGAACTTGGAAGCAAATATATAGAGATCGATTCTGGAATAATAAAATTTATTTGGAAAAAATTAGGTATTTCCGACTTCTCGAACGACATTTCGAAAGCGTCATCTATTTAAATGAAACTCTAACTCATCATCTATTAAAAATGTATTTATACATCATTAAACTAATCATTAACATTAAAAGCTGTAGTTTTAAAGAGGTCATGGGATTTCTCAAGTGTGTTCAAATACGCTTCCCCTAGTGTATACCTATATTAGAATTAGGCTGCGGTTACATTGGATATGAATTCTTAAGAAAATTTCGTATCATCAAAAGTAAACTAAAAGCTCGTCTAATTCGTAGGAACCCTCTGAATTTCAACTGGATTTTAATACCAACAAAATATTTTGTTTTTTTATCACTAGTTCGTTTGAATTATCGGAACACTTTTCGCTGACGTGTCCCATTCAAACTCGACTACTGCGTATTCTGAAAAAGGGGTAATTTCTAAAAAAAGGTCAAACATTTATTATATAAATTCTGGAAAAAGAGGAAATAACCACTTCAAACAAAATGGAACTTATTTATAGTTAATAAAAGTATTTCTAATTATAAAAACTATGCCCTATTTTCGATGGGGACACATCTACAAAGGCTAGCCAAATTATGTATACATAGTAAAAATGGATTTTGAAAAATTAAACTTGTGGAAGAAAGGCGCTCTTTGTAAGACCAAAAACACAAACAGTACGACAGCAAGGGATGATAGTAAAATTATGGAGGGAATTCTCAAATTTGTATCCAAATTATATCAAAATTTGGCATGTTTTATTTAAATTTTGCATATTTTTTTTTTTAATAAAATCAAATTTAATTCGGAATATTATCCGCGCCGCAATTATATTTACTAATTTTGTTAATTTATTGTACATTTAAAAAATCGGTACATAATAAAAAACTAGAAAAATATTAAAAAACAGAAAATAAACACTTAATTTAAAAAACAACAGGTAAAAAATCTGTTTGCATGTTTTAAGGTTTTTTTTGCATTTTTTTTCGTTTCCTTCTATGTACAATTCTATAGTCGATTGCCGCGCTCTACAATTCGAGCGAGGTAACATTGTAACTTTTATTTTATTTTGGTAATCATTCTATATATAAATACACAAAGGTATTACTTAATAATTAAATGAATCTGTGTTATTTTTTGAGATTTTGATTAATTTAAATAAAATGTTTATTTAATGTAAATATTTGTTGAATTTTATTTGCGCTATATTTCACCCAAACAAATCAATTCGAAAATCCCCAAGTAACTGTGAGAAGCGGAAAACTTGCCAATGGTGGAAAATTGGCTCGGTCCCTTCAGATTCCGGTTTTTGCAGTTTTTAGTATGTATATATAATGATTTTCTCCTTAGAATTGGCGCCCAATGTGGGGCACATCAAATTCATAACCAGTAAAACCTCAATCAAGAATTCGAAATTAAAACTTTTCATCATACTGCATATAATCCATATATATCGTTCAAAAAAGCCAAGCTTCCAATTTGTGTTCAAAATAATTTTGTATGGATGTACATATGTTTGTATGCATGAGAAAATGGGTGGTGAAAAAAAATGAAAATCGAAACTTTTCCATTTTCAATTTAAAAGTTTTTCTTATGCAATATTTTCTCAAAAAAAGAAAAGCTTCAAACTTTTATTCATCATACGTACACATATCTATATATACTTGTTTTGTGTTCTGACTTGTAATATATATTGTGTGTATGAGTATGTATGGCTTTTGATGCAGGCAGGCAGAATATGGAATTTCCATAACAGATTTTTTTTCTTTTCGAAATAATTGTATTTTATGGTTTTCTTCCCGAGTATACATACATACATACATAAAATAGAAATTTAATTATAAATTATAAATAATTTTATATTTTTTAGTTATTGTTATTGGAATTTTCAATATTTTTTCCGGATATGTACATACATTAGGTATATACATAGATATATTATACAGACATAAGTACAAAGTTATTAATTTCATTAAACTTTTTGTTTATGGAATAATAATATGGAAGCTTGGTACATGAACGTGTGGTACTAAAGTTTGATTATTCAATTAACACTGGTAGTGTTCTAGACTATATGTATATGATTCATTATGAATTCTCTATACAGTATTTAAAAAAAAAATGGAAAATTAATGAATTCAGACTAATAAATTACTTGGGCCAAACTGACTGCTAACCTTTATCAACTCATCACCTTTCTTTACTTATAAGAAATGGCTAAATGTCACCAACGAAATTAAAATTAGAACCAAAGCTGGATTTAAGAGGCCGGCGTAAGACTGAAAACAAAATATTTACGACCGTGCATGATAGTGCAAATATCAAGCGTTTCAATTTTTACATCGATCTACTATCTCAATGCTTCCAGTATCCGTGGTAAAGCTAAAACTTTTCTATACTTAGACTTTTTGACAATGTTTATGACATTGTCATCATCTGCGAAACCTGGCTAGCTAACAGATTCCATTCTGACGAATATTTTACTGATACCTTTATGTTTTCCATAAAAAAGATAGGCACAGTTTTGACACCTATGAAGAGTAAGAATCACAGTAAAGCGGTGCCAAATCTACGTGGCCATGAACTACTTATGTTCCCTGGCGATTTTAATCACCCGGTTTACCACATAAGCTCTTTACGGCTCAACGAATGGCTCAATGCTGGTATTGTAAAGCATGCCTCATTAGTTAAAACTAAGCATAAATTTCGCGAACCATGGTATCGTATAATGCAGAACTAGTTCAATTTGAGAAACGCCGTAATAAACTTCACGTATCGTTTACATGAAAGTCAATATTATTCTGCTGTTAACGCAGCTATAGAAAGGAGGACAAAGCTTTAAACTAAAAACTTAATTAATTCGTTAATTTGAATTCTAATCTTTAGGAATGAAATTACTAGCATCCGTTGATACTGTTCTGTACGTCTCGGTGATTCCCAGCATTATACTTTTTTGAGTACTTATCTCAGAATGAGACTACATATATAGAGTCTTGCTACTCTATTAAGCACGACAAACATCTTGTTATGTACTTATAAAGTGACCCCGAGCCTTTCGTCAAAGTCAAAACCAAGCCATTTAACAACAGTTTGTACCATTTTAATTCCTTGACCATTTCAGCGGTGGTCATCTAATGTCAAATGTACGCTATAGTTGGTTCATGACGGTTGTGGCGGAAGATAACTACATAACTATTGTACCATGTCAACCATCATGTATATGGCTATAGTTGCGCATTTTCTTGGATTTCTTCCCAAGCTCTACTCTTAAAAACAATACTCCATATTGGTGTGGGTCTAAAAAAGAGCCTTGTTAGCATCCTTCTTGGAACTAGTTTTAAGCCAGAGTTGGCTATTCTTTCAGAGAAATAGTTATTTATGTTGTTGTATAGATTTGCGGGACAGTTGTTTTTCTTTAACTTAAAAATGACATTTGGCTATACAACACATATTTCTCCAATGTCCCATTGAATCTTTCTGCTATCCCATCAGCTGACTATGGATGCAAAGGCGGTGCTCATACTTCAATTTGGAGTTAGCTATAATAGTTACTTTGTGATTGCTGATGTAGTACTCCTCTGATCATTTGTTAAAATAGTCCATTAACATACTTGTTACCACTATCAGTAGTCCGAAATGGTTCCGCTAAATCCCTTACGATTTTTTCGAATGGATTAAATTCTTGAGTAGTAATTCCATGTGACAACACTCCTCTTATACCATCATAGCATTACCTTCTTAGTTCATTTAATGATACTCCTTCGTTGTCATTCTATTCAAATGGTCAACTCATCCAAATATTTTGCAACGTTTCTCGAATCCTAGGCACAAACGTCTATACGGCACAATCCAAACAAGCTATGTACCTCCCGTAAATGTTGACCAGTTCGTTATCGTTAAGATTTCATCTTAATCGGTGTGGATTCCATTTCTCGTTATCTTGTGAACCAAATATTTATAAACTGTGACCACTTCTTTGGGATGAATTTATGACTGGCGGTTTGTATTTGATCCAATACCTCTGCCTAATATCCCAAGTGCTCGTAGAGATCCTTACCATCACAATGGTGTCGTCCAAATATATAAGGAATGTTTTATTCCAAAGTAATTTCTTTAGCACACTCTGTTAATCTTGCTCCTGGACTTCCACCAATCAATAATGTCTCGTTTTGGCAATCTCCTCGATACTTGGCAAATAGTCATCTCCGGTGTACTACAGAATATCGACGTATACTGTTCGAACAGTTGTTGTGTTGAATTTTACTGGTTCAATTCCACATGAGATGTTCTACTATTTGTATCTGGTATTTCGTATTGGTTGTTCTTAACCGATTCAACTCACTTTCTTAATTGTGTTCGTTCTACACCAGAGAGATTTATGGTTCTACAACTCATAATCTACACTCATTGCCCGGTTTTACAAGTACATTCCCGTAATTTCTTTTATTCCATCTTACTCTTCGCTGATCGAATCTTGATTGACATAGGGAGACGTAAAAAAATAAAGTTACGTTGTAGCCTTGTCAAACAAGGTTCGATCACTGAATTGTGAATAAAACACCCAAATAAATTCTAGAAAATACGATTTTATTTATTTCACTTATTCCACATATTTACTTTAATCGACAATAGTCACTTTATAACAATTTAAAAACACGGATAAACCACAAGTAACTCTTTCACTTTTTACTTCCTACTAACTCTATCGCGGTTAAAATTCAGCTATAACTACTCTTCCCACTTCATATCGTATTTAGACCAAATATTCTAACCTGCTAGAATAATATTCCAGAAGGGTCTAAACTATTTCTGAAGATTCTAGACCCATACTTAAATATACGGTAGTTTCTCTTCTCAAATAGAGATGTCATCCCAATCGTAACAACACTGTTTCGAATGTGTTGCCATCTCTGTATAAATAGAGAAACTATCGCATATGCTAAAGAAAAAGTTCTGCCTGTGCTCGAACGTGCCGAGAATATAGAACAAGTGAGTTTGTTGTAGAATTAGAAGCGATAGAAGTAATTTGTAATTAAATAGCGATAGAGTTGAAACCGAAGTGTTATTAAATTAATGGTTCTAGAACACAACTGCAAGTGAGCGATACAACTTCATGTATTAATAGCAACTGTTTCCAGATTTATGTTGAAAATATTTTGCTTTATTTAGGAGGCTCACGTTTGATCAAATTCGAAACGCTTTTAATCTGGAGGGCTAGTCCTATATACGATGCGAATTCGAACATGCCAGATTGTTATCGAACGAATATGATTATAAAATCAAATGGAAATCTTACTAATATTTATTAAAGAGTGCTTTTCAGTTCTCTACCAAAATCGGTCTACATATCAGTAGAGTGCAACTTTTATTTAAATGGATTTATGAATAAGAGTTTCATTTTAATTAATTTATAAATTATATACAGAAGTAATTTTGTAATAACAAACATAAAAAATTTCTCGTCATAAAAAGCACTGTGTACCGCATACGTTGCAAATCAAATTAAATTTTAAACAAATAATTTGTCGGACAACCAAATTTTTGTGCTTCTCTAAAAGTAAAAAATTGAATTATATAACTATTTAACTTTTGCAATATACATATGTACCACATAACTCACTTGCATGTAATATTTATCTTCATCGTAAAACTATCGGTTGGCAATTCTTCCCAATCCCCAGCACCCGGAGTTTTTCTCAAAAAATTTTGCACTTTGGTGCTGCCATTTATCGTAAACTCAAGTAATACCGACGCAGGTTTAATTTTTGTATCTTTTGCTTTTGCGCAGTCATTTCCAAACACAATAATCCGATCGGAATCATTATTCTCCCAAATCTTGCTAAAAATATATCGACATATCGCATTATGTATATGGATCATATAAAGTTTAAGTCAATAACAAGATTTATGTATTTACCATACAGGTATTTCAATTATGTTCGACGTCATTATATCGATTAAAAATTTAAAAATACTGTTCCGATCTCCGGGATAAACAAGTGTATGCCGAGTAGTTCGCGACCACAACAATCCAAAATATACTCCATTCATAGTAAAATTTAATCTCAATTTTTTGGAATTTATCTGTTTTTCGTTTTGAACAATGTTGGTTATTTTCTTGAAGCGTATAATAACAAAAATGAAGAAAATCATATTGCGAGCGTTCAATACTATAAACGTGACGTATCCACTTACATTTAAAAACCCTAAAATTGTAACGACATACAATAATCGCGACATTTGTTTATGCGGATCGCCCAGTTGACAATCGATGCATTGACAAAATTTGAATATATTTTCGCCCAGGAATGGTGGAAATATTGCCGAACTGTTCGAATAGATAAGGCTATGCATAAGGGATAGATAAACACCAGCGGCGGTCGATCGATATCCGTATCGTATATACGGCCATGACAACTGATAGAATATTTTCGAACAAATGCATTCGATATTCGATGGGATTTCATCAAATATCCGTATATTATGCAGTAATTTCCGAATCAAAATATTATCGGCCGCATCCCGAAATTGGACACATGTGCCGCGCACTCGACCTAACTCCCAAAATGTCAAATTATATACGATTTCTTCGAGCAACTCGATTGGCATATCTGGTAAATAGATACTATTCTCATTCGCCATTCCAATTCTAGGCGTTTCGGATAATCGGATAATAAATAGTTGTTTGATCGTTGCCCGATATTGTCATAATCTTAAAATTTATCTTACAGCTTGATGTTGAATGCGAATTAAAAAAAATTGTAAATAAATAATATTTTTGACGGAGGTAATCAGAAGTGGCTACTTTGTTCAACCATTTGATTGAGTTTAAATGAATGTTGTTCATTTTAATGTTTTTGTGTAATCTTTTGTCACTATATAACTTATTTTAAATAAAAAACTTTTATTTTTGATTTTATAGTTTAATACTTCCTTATTGTGACAATTTTTATTTTTGATTTTTTTTTCGGTAAATCGATTTCGACTTGCGTCTTCTTCAGTACCTTGTTAACTATTCTAGAATACAGTACCTTGTTAACTATTCTAGAATCTTCAGTACCTTGTTAACTATTCTAGAATAGTTAACAAGGTACTGAAGAAGACGCAAGTCGAAATCGATTTACCGAAAAAAAAATCAAAAATAAAAATTGTCACAATAAGGAAGTATTAAACTATAAAATCAAAAATAAAAGTTTTTTATTTAAAATAAGTTTGTTCAACCATTCAATATTTTGAAAGGTTCAATTATTAATTTTTGTTGGGCATTTTTAGACCAACTCCTAAAGTCTCTAGAATTTTTAAATGCTTCTGGAAATTTAAAACCATTAAAATATTTAAAATTGTACCGGTGTGAAGATCTTGATAAAAATGATTGATTATTTGAGATTACTTTTTGTTAACAGGGTACTCAACAAATAATAACTCGAACCATCAACATTTATTAAGCCATTAATCTCACTTTGAAAAATAGGACGGGATCGAAAAATAAAAATACCCGTCTACTTGCACAACAAAAACATTTAAAACTATGTAATTCATTTGTTGTTAAAAATTTGGTTCAATTTGGTTTGTCAATCCTAGAGTTGTCCATACAACCCGATTCCGTCCCGGAACTAAACCGGAACAAAAAGAATTTCCTAAAACCGGCGCAGGAACCCGGAACAAAACCACTAAATCCAAAACCAGAACGATAAAAAATCTGTTCCATGCTTTAGAGTAGTGTAACTATAGCTTAATCAGGCCATCATTTTACTGCTGAATCGCTTGCAATTATATTTGCAATTTTTGGTAAGCTACATAGCTTCTGACCTGCTAACCTGTTTCAAATCCAATTTCACGTACCTTTCGTCATCCATCACAACATATTCCCAACATTTTGTCAAAACTTGGTTATAGAACACCGACACACACGACACATTTAGCGGACATGTTCTGGTTATTGGAACGATTTATGGCTTTCTAATAACTCGGTAATTCCTACAGCCTTCTTGGACTCGAATACTTCTTACCATTACTCAATTTTATGGTACGGTCATAATCAGAGATTCTTAGATTATTTTTAATGGAACTTATAACCGTATTTTATCGGGGTAGTAAAATTTAAATATTTAAAATAAAAATTTTTTTGACGCCATACTCACATAGTAAATCACACGAAATTTTGTCTTGAATCAGCGTTGGACAGGTTTTTGTTTGTTTTACTATGTGAGAGCTTGGCAAGTTCGATAAAATTTTGGTGTCGAGAATTATTATTATTTTTTACTCCACAGATGACTCAACTACTATTTCAGAAAAAATTATGTAAATTAATTAAAAATTAGGTATAATCAGCCATTGAATTTCTCTAATTTGGTAGAATATCAGTGATATTTGAGCTGGTACATAACTCCCTTCGCAGACGGAAAACCATAAAATTTGAGGTATTATACTACAAATCGATCGGTTTTATATCATTTCGTGACAGATATTTGGTTAGCTGAATTGACAATGCCGGATGCAGGTTTCAATGTATCGTTCTAGATTGATTGTTGTTTGTCTCTAATTCAGACAATAAATTTCTTGCGTATGCGGCGTATAACCTAGTAAGGTCCGTCGTATGAAGTTTTTAATCCAGTTCGAATTTTATTAACCCTGACCAAGACGTAATCGTAGTTGTCGAGTGATTTCGGAACCAAAAATTACGATTTGTGTACCGATACCAAGTAAAACGGCTGGTACTTCTGATATTCAATTAATTGTGTTGGCTTGAACCTTGAGAGCAGATTTGATCTGTCTTATAGATATTAAGCCGATGAATGTACCCGATGTTAGCCGAGGAGTTTCGTTAACTCTGCGAAAAGTTTCGAACACTTACTTTTGATTTTTGGCAAGATAAATGGCCGTTTCGTTGTTGATCTGCAACAACGTTATCGGTACTTTGAAAATGCTGGATATCCGTGTTAAATTGACTAATATAATCCAAGTGGCGTGTTTGCCTTGGATAACGTTTAGTTTTAGACTGAATTGCTCGTTGAATACAGAGTATTTGTTTTCGGTTGAATGCAGAGTTTTTGTTTTCGGTATTCCTAGCATTGGTAGTTTGCAGCTATTCGACGGTCTCGGGTTCAATTCCCGATGATGAAATCAAGGTTCTGTGTTTTTAATGTGTATAAGTATGTGTGTTTCTCCGGATTTTGAATCGTGGCCCCATTTGTGGCATTGAGTCCTGGAGTGATCCGCCCAACTCTAATTTGTTTTTAAATATGACCGCTCTTTTTGGAAAAACTTAAAATGCATTGGAAAAAATTCTTTAAAATTGTCACCAACCCGTATCGCATTGATCCTAAAAAAAATTTGGTAGTTAATATTATAAATTTTTTGACGGAGTTAATCAGATGTGGCTACTTTGTTCAACCATTCAATATTTTGAGAGGTTCAATTATTAATTTTTGTTGACCAACTCCTAAAGTCTCTAGACCAACTCCTAAAGTTTTTAGACCAACTCCTAAAGTCTCTAGAATTTTTAAATGCTTCTGGAAATTTAAAATTGTACCGGTGTAAAGATCTTGATAAAAATGATTGATTATTTGAGATTACATTATTTTAACAGTGTACTGAACAAATAATAACTCCAACCATTCAACATTTTGGTCAAGATCAACAATAAGCCATTAATCTAACTTTGACAAATAATTTGGTGTTTCGAATTTGTTCTATGGGGTCGATCCTATAGAATTTTCCATACATAAATCAGCTTTCTAAATTTTATATAGCTTTCTGTTGTACGGTTGTGGTAATTCAATTGATCTTGGGATGATTGGGAATCTTTGTATAAAATCACCTGCCAATAATATAAGAGCACCCCCAAATGGTTGTTGGTTGCTATACGTTAACCTTTCAATGTTCGATCCAAAGCTTCTAACGACTTTTTGTGAGTATTATACACTCTTGACATTGTATACACTCATCCCATACAACAACCTTGCATTTTTGAAATACCTTTGCCATTCCGGAAGTTTTGGAAATATTACATGTTGGTGTTTCTGTTGAATGTGCCATTCTTCCACCATCTAACAAAATGGCTGCAATTCCAGAGGAGGCAATGGCCAATCCAATAAAGTTGTCTTTTTGTATGGAAGATAAAATTAACGATATTAAAAATGTTTTGCCCATACCTCCGGGAGAATGCAGAAAATATAATCCACCTGTCTGCATTAACTGATTGCATAACAATATTGTAAACGTATTTTTGCTCTTGATTCATGGCTGGTATCTTATGCTGAACAAATGCAATATTTATGTGATAGCATACCTATATAATTGACTCAACACTTTATTTACAATCACTAAACAAATATAGGAAAGCATGTTGAAAGTAAGTATTATTGACAATATTCATCGTTCTCAATTAAATCTAAACGTTGGCATGCTTCGCGATATGATTCTCACAATACATTGTTTACGATTCTCAAATGCTGAAACGATGTTGGACCACGAACATTTATCAAAAGCAAACGCAAATAGTAGCATTCAGCATTATTTGGATGCACTGTGTATATTCTGCCTAATGCATCGCTTGAAAAAATATATTTAGATGTCCAAGTATTACTTGTCCCATTTTGCGACGTTCAAATTGTTTTCGGGAGGTGTTTAAAGTGAAGTAACGTGGAACTTCGGAATACAGTAATGTCTTAGCAAATTCATCTTTCCGACATAAAGAAAAAAAAAGCATTTTTACTCATTGACCATTTTTCAAATGAACGGCCAAATATACTACTCCGTCGGCGATACCATGGATATCCATCGTTGCCTGTTAACGTTTCAGGAATTTATTTTCTCGGATATGTTTTAAAGCAATTAACATCGATCATACATGGCGAATTTATGTTGTATACTCCACATGGGCCATGTACCATATTTTGAGTAACAATTTGGAGTAGTACAGGATAATTGGTTTAGTTGGGTATTTCTGCAGATGTAAGTTGTCATAAGAATATGAGCATTTGGCAATATCCTCGCTTTTGCCATTCAATTGAGTACATCCAACATTGAACAGAGCGGAAAATATTGTGTTTTACAATAATATCAATCAAAGATTTTAATTTCTGTTCAAACACTCGTGCAGTGGTGTCATGTTGATTAGTAGGGGATTGTTCTGGCAATAAACAATTTTTAATTTCCGTCCAATTGGGACTGTATATAAATATGATGAATAAAGCGAGACATCCATAATTACGGACGTATGACTATCGCATCCTGCGCATATTTATGCTGGTAAAATTATAATTCGGCCAAGGTTATTTACATCTCGGAGATGATTGTATTCTTCTGCTCGTCAAATGAATAAAAATCGTCCTGTTTCTATTTTAGCGTACATGTCTACTACGTACTAATGATATATGATTGGCGACATTTTAAAATGTGATTGTCTTGATTTTCACGAATCATTAAACTATGTGCATAGTAGTTCATGCAGCTAATCTTCTTGTTTGTTATTTCACCTGTATAATTGTTAGAACCAATATAAATTATTTGTAATTTTTATAAATTTTAAATGCATTTGTTTATGTGGGAAATACCTATTTACCCGTTGTAGGATTAATCATTTTCATTTAGAAGTGATACCCATCCTCTCCTTGCCTGAACAATATTAGGTATGAAGTCATTTGGAAGCAAGTATTATAATTTCGAATATTGTTTAGTAATTGTCGTAGCGGTTCTGGAGGAGTATTTAATGGTGTCCATTTTATTTTACCATTAACGCAACACAACCCTGCTGGTTCATTTTTGTATTTTAATGCTTGAATCTTAATGATCCATATGACCCATGTCAATGTTACGATGTGAATTGTAATCAATTGTTGAATCATATCGAAATGCCAGTCGTGCAAAATGAATTCGATTAGTATTGTATCTTGCGGTACGTACACGTCTTTATCTATTGCGTTCTTCTTCATTTCGTAATACGCGCCTTTCTTCTGATAACGTAAAAGTGACATGCTTTGTCGAGATCGTTTTATTTCTGCTGCGCGTTTCTCTGATGTTTGTTGTGACCGTAACGTGCGTACGTGGCTTTGTTTGTCGTGTAAGACCACCAATATTTGCACGACGTCTTGGCCTTTTGATTAAATCTGTTTGTAACTCAGACAATGGATGTAGTTTTGTTTTTTAATATAAATATGACTTTTTATTATTTTTAATTCAATACACTTACGTGTTGGTAAACTGTTTCAAATTAAACTGATCAACTTGCAATGCAATTTGCTCGCTCTTATAATACTTGTGCATTGATGATGTTCCAAGATTATTTGACTTATTGCATTCGTCGACGTATGCGTATTGCTTTTATCGACCACTTGTATAGATGTGTCCGCGAACGTTCCACGTCACCAACTCTCCTTATCTTTATAATTAACGATGTCACCGTGATTTTCGCCGTCGTTTCAGTAATCCCCTCCAATTGACATGTCGTTATAATATCCAATTTCCAATTAGTATTAGAGGATACTAGATGCGAAGACATCGACACATATTAAGGGTAATAGATCGAACTATAAAGTGATGAACGTTTGTAATATCCTTAACCACTCGGCCACAACGTGATATAGTTGTGTGTGGTACGATTTAATAATTTCGCTCGCCGTAACGCTCTGATAAAATGAAATATTACATCCAAAGTAGAATTTAGCCAGCAATTCATTTATCTTTCCTTCCTCGTCTTTAGTAAGCCTGCATGAACAATACCGCTCATCTGTTTCCGAAAATTTATTGTTTTCCATGATTTCGTGAGAGTTTGGGTTGTTAATTTATTTAGCGTAGCATTGGCAAATAAGTAATTATTTCTCTGGTTTACTAGATGCCGAAAAAATTTGAGATTTTGAAGTTGTGCCACTGGATACCTCAATAATTAATGGTTCGGAACATAGAGAAAAGATCTGATTTACGTTTGAGTCTGACTCAAAATATACGCCACTTGATAATTGTGTTGTATTACCATTAGTTGTATTAGAAAGTGGAAAAGAAATCAATGAAGACGATGAGCCAGAATTGGTTGAGGATTTTATCGGGAGTTAAGGGTTCATAACTGTTCATTATTATGGGTTCATTTCGATCCAAGAAAATAAAAATTCTAACGATTTTAGTTTTGTTTTTTATTGTCGACGAATTGATGACTTTATCGACATAGATGACACTGAAAACTTATTATCGACGCATTGTCGACTCGTCAATGTCGACAATAAGAGATGACGCGCCATCAAACATCCCTGACTTCCTACATTATATACTACATAATGCAATCCTCAATTAATTTTTTACCTTAATCGGATTGCTCCAATATACCAGCAATTGATAATTTTCCTTTTAGACTAGACCCAACTTTAATTAAAACCGACTTACCAAATTAAATACAATTTTCCTAATTTAATGTTCAAACTTAAAAATTTTGTTATCAAGAGACTTTTGCACTAACACATACATATGTATATGCATAGTAATTTGTTGTTTATGTTTCAGGACAAACTTAGGATAAACTTCACCTATACGTTTCATTTTTTGTTAAAAATGTTTTTCAATTTGTTCTATCTATATAGTGTAAACTATCAACTTTTTTTACATCGTTTGTGGGTTTTCGTGATTATAGTTTTAGCTATTTTATTTATATACAGGGTAAATACAACCCTGTAGATAACACATTCGGATCGGTCCATAGAAAAAAATTAAACAAAATTGTTAACACATAAATTTACATTTTTATTACATAATTTTTTACTGTTTGTAGATGCAAATGGCTTATTATTTAATTTAACCAAATTGTTGACCGCAATAGACATTATTTGTCGAATACACTATTAACTTACATAAATTTGAAATAATTATTCGAATGAAGACATCGCACTAAGTAAAATTACTTATTTCTTTCAAATTACTAGTTTAGCTCTGCTTCTTTATCTTTCAATTCAATTAAAACCTCATCAAAAAATATAAAAAAATTATTTGGAAAGTTTACAATAGTCATTTGAACCAGAAGTAATTAGGGGTTATGTATACATACAATACATTATATAATTGGCCATAATCATATACACAAACAAAAAAAGCTGGAAAATAAAGTTTCCCAACAAGTTTATTAAACAAAAATAAAATAAAAAAAATTTGTTTAAAACTCAAACATATTTTTATATTTTTTTTAAACGAAACACAAAAACTAAAAAAAAACTAAATCATTTATTCCATTCATAGTTTTACAGTTTATATAATTATTAAGCCACTCGATTAATTGATCAATCAATTACAAATATTTAATATTGAATAGAAAAATAAAAAAGTTAAATTATTTAAATTTTTGTTATAAGCTTTCTCATTCAAACCAATTGAAATGAAAAACAAAAAAGGATTGTATAAAGTTTCAGATTCAATTATAAAATTTGTTAAACATTTTTTTTTTTTAATTCTAAATATTCTAGACATCGAATACTATACCAGAGCCATCTATTCTCTGCTGTGTGCAACCAAAATGAATCGGCACATTCAACATATCGCGATGACAAGGACTGGCGCCCTTGTGGAGACTATCGACAGCTAAACATTGTCACAGGCCCGGATAGATACCCCATTTCACATATCCACATTTTCTCGTTGAAACTCGCCGGCGCCACTGTGGGAATATACAAATAGACTTGGTACGGGCCTATCATAATATTCCCATGACTCCAGAGGATATACATAAAACAGTGAAAGCAACTCCTTTTGGGCTTTTCGAGTTCACACGAATGCCATTTGGTCTTCGCAACTCAGCCCAGACGTTCCAGCGATTCCTTAACGACATTTTTAAGGGGCTTTTCTTATGTCGATGATTTCCTCATTGCGTGTTCCTCCGAGATGGAACACAGAGAACATCTGTATACAGTTTTTGAACGTCTTTCCGCATTTGGAATTAACATTAAGTCACTCGACTTCTAGAGTCACACATTTTCAAAAGATGGCACCCTAAAAAGGATGGCACAGTAAAAAGACAGAGTTGAAGCCATTTCAAACTCATCCTTTTGTACATCCGTTGAACGACAACGAGTTCATCATTACTACTGACACCTCCAGTATAGCAGTTGGAGTTGTCTTACAACAACGCAATAATGGATGTTGACAACCATTTGCGTTCTTTTCAAAGAAATTTTCTCCAGGCGAAGTGAAATACTCTACATTTGATAGAGAACTTCTTATACAATTAAACATTTTCGCCATTTCGTCGAAGGCCAAGATTTCTCCATATTTACCGATCTCAAACATCTCACTACAGCAATTGCGTCAAAATCGGAACGTAGTCCCCGGCAATTACGACATCTTGATCATATTGCTCAATTTACGACCGACATTCACCACATCAAAGGTAAACAAAATGTGGTGAGCGACTGTTTGTCTCAATCTGGTATGAGATGTTTCCACTAGAAATCAGCATCTTCTCTTTCGAAATGAAAGAATTACTCCAACAGCAACAATGTGACGACGAATTGCAGAAATTGATTTCAGTTCGGAATTCGAAATCAAGAGTCAACCTGCAAACAAGTCACCATTAATTGCTTCGAAATACTTCTGGCCAAGAAGGAATTCTGATACAATTAACTTCACCGCCACACAAAATCAGAACTTGGAACTTAAATCCGTAAGTAAGATCTTCTACAGTCCCATTCTATATAATGACAGACCAAGGAACACAATTTGAATCATCAATGTTTACTAAGCTCACGCAGCTCCTAGGTTCACCGAGCATTCGGACAACAGCATATAACCTGGTCTTGTCGGGCGATTTCACACCCAACTTAAAGCCGCTTTAACAGCTTTATACATCCCATATTGGAGTTCTGATCTTCCAAATGTTGGAATTATTGGGTATTCGAGCCTCAGTCAAAGAAGACCTCAACTGCACTCCAGCAGAGCTAGTGTATGGTCAAAACTACAAGGTTCCCGGTGAATTCTTCATCAACAATCAAAATTCGAACCCAGAGTTAATAGTCGTTTGAGTACACCGTATTCTGGACCATATCCAGTATCAAGCAAATTGCACAAATTCTTTGTTGTGGACATCGATGGAAAAAAAATTTACGACAATTGGCATTGACATGCTCAAGCCAGCATACGGAATACTTGTGGTTAGCCCAGTCGAAAATCGTAGTATCCGCAAGACCATGAGATTTCAACTTTAAACACTATACGGTTTTCGATCCAGGAGGGTAGTGATGTAGCGGCATAACAATTACATAATTAAAATAGCATCGGCCGTTGCATAAAATATTTATATCTGGGCCGCTTAGTTTGTTGTTCAAGAGCAAATCCAGAAAATAAACGACGTTTATGGTGGTCTAATGGCTTCAGTTCTTGAACTAGTTGAATTTTGTAAGGATGTAAACCCAAATATTTTCTTAACAATCTCCATGTTGTTGTTTGAGAAAGATTTAATTGTTAAGAACGACGTGGAACCGATAAATTTGGATTTTCTCTTACACTTGCTGCTACCAAATTAATATTCTCTTGTGTGCGTGCATTTCTTGGTCGCACTGGTATTCTTGTATCGAACTTTCAAATTTGTCTACAATACCACGAATAGTGAGTCGATGAACTAAATAATGTCGTTCATGAACTCATCTTAAATTTCTCACAGTAATCACAAATGAGCACTGATTTTGATAAAACAATTTAACAATTTCTAAACATTGTTGAAGCGTGTATCTTTCCATGATTAAATGGCATAAGCCATCGAACACAAATAACATAAGAAATGTCAAAAAATAATACGCAGTGTTGCCATTATAACCATTTTAAATTGTATCATTTATATTGGGAAAACTCTTTATGTCAAAATAAACGACCTGCGACTCCATTTTTATTTGTAGGCCGTGTGCCAATTAATTGTAAAAAATTGGTAAAAATTAAAATGTTTACAGGAAAATCAAATGTTTCGATTTATTTCTTCACTTTGTGGTGAACAAGTAAAATAAAATTTGTCTTGGCTTCCAGTTTGCATGTTGATTTAAATTGAATAATTATATTTTTGAGTGGCAAATAATTCATTTGCGACCCGATGGAGGATATCCACTTAATAAACTAAATACAGCGTCAGTTAGTTAAAAAATTAGGACATTTTTCTCAAAAACTATGTTAGTTAAGAGACACCCCCAAACTTATAGAAAAAGTAGCAAACAAGGAGCAAAACTAACTCTAAATCCCTGGCTGTAACTTGAACAGAAGTAATGAACCTTATAGAAAAATACCCGGAAAGAAAGAAGCAAGTCTAATGATTTCTTGTAAACTATAATCGACTAACCCTGCTGAAGACCGAACAATTATAGGTATTGCATAAGGGTTTATTAACCATTGAAGTATATTACTAACAATAGATTCCTGGAAAACGGAATGGAAAATATTTATCGAAATAATCGACCTTCCTGAATTATTTTGCACTTTATACTACCAATCTAGTACTATTTTGGCACCAATCAGGCACCCACCAAAATAATTGACAACACTGTTGAAGAAGATCTATAATTCAACAGCCAGGACGATTAAATCTAAACTGATCGGAAACGTTAAATTAAACAGTATAGTAATGCCGTTGAACCACCTAAACTCTACTGGATTGAGAATAAAGTAACTGTTTCTGTTTATAATAATGAGCAGTTTTAAAGGCCATTACTGGTCCCTTACTGAGACAAAAACTGAGTCTATTTCGATCCTGAGCATGGTTTTCATACAGTCTAAGACAATCTGAAGAGGCCAAGTCGTTCTCTACATCGTGGAGCCATCGTCGCCTGCAACGACCGTACTCGCTGAGATCTTACTTTATGCACAATATCGGGGATCTTCATCAGATCTCTGATCTCGAAATTGTACAGAGCTCGATATGTACCATCTATCTCGCGTTTTGGGCTGTAAATCACACGCATGATTCGAAACGGCGTATTCGAACTATCGGACTAAATCTGGACCTTTTCGAATTATGTTTTTTGGAAATCATTTCGGACGTTTAAAAACCAATTACTGGAGCCGATTTGTTTATTGGGAAAATTTATCTAACATTTATTCGGAAAATTGATCAGTAGATGGCATTGTTAAAATTAAACAACAATAAAAAATTCACCAATTGCGTGCAATGTACGTCTGTAACCGCTTACTTGATAAATTGAAAATGTTGGAACGACAGTTCATGACAAATCAGTTTATGAAATCGACACCTATATGAATTCAACACCTATATGATTTTCCCGACCACCAAATAGCAGTCTGATCAACAAAAACAAACCACCATTACATTTTTTCACCTGTTTGATGATTTGGCATCCAACAACAAAGAAGATTTTAAATTTCCTAAACCAATTTGCCTACGTCTACAGAAATATGGCTCATCATCAATAAATATTGTGAAACTCGAAGTAGAATTCCTACGAAATCATGTCAGCTGCAACGGAATTACGGAATCTCTACCAATACAGGAACGAATGAAAAAGATTTATGAGGATTTCTGGTAATGATCAATTTATATATCGTTTACATAGATTCATTCCGAAGGCTGTGTATTATATATGACCTACCAGAATGAAATTTGAGAGCATCCAAATTTCTAAAAAATGTGTTAGTGTTGAGGCTTTGACATTTAACAGATTCATCAAATACAATAATTGGAAGAGTGGTTCATCAACTAAGGTTCACTAAGACACGTTCAATCAGTCACCTTAACAGCAACTAATCCACAAATGAGGCATCTATATTGTAAATTATTTTCGAACTATACATGACACATATTTCCAAACAACACCAAAGTGCGATTTTTGTGACGCACAGTAATTCGGTGACGACAATTAATAATACATAGTTGCCGACCAATCCGTTTGGAAAACAATTAAACCTGCCAAAAGGTAAAATATTTCATCAATTGAATATCACCAGATTCACATATTTTCGCACTATGGCGGTCCATTGTATGGTGGACCAAGAGATACAATCTGCCAAAAGCAGACATTTTAAAATCAGAAAATATCATAAACTGAAGTGTCTGCTTTTAAAATAGAACGATATTATTCGTTGAGTGTATATAGTATAATATATCTGCAGAGTTGAATTTTTTTGGCCGGTTTGATAAATTTTAACTTTCAAGAGCCGCGTCCCAATTATCCATTCACTAGTAAAGTTTGAGTGAAAAATTACGTAATAGAATGTTTCCACTGAAATGGTATAATTGCCTTGTCTCATGTAGAAGAGCGTCTGCAGTAGACATTATTTAGTTAAAAAGTATTGACAGCACTCATTCCCGCGCGCATAATTGGGTCGAAGTATTTTATTATGTTAATAGGATGCTTAGCACTTTTAAATTGATGACTTTTAATTTTTTATACATTTTTGTTCAATATCTTCGGCATTGTCATCGTTATCATCATTAAACAATAATATAAAATCATCGTCTCATCGTCGCAACTTTAGCAGGAACGATTTTTTTTCTTGATGTCGTCATTGCCATATAATTTTCATTAACAGAGGTTGTCTGTCCCACTCCATTTTGTCATTGTGGGGAGAAATTCGGTGTATATACATAAGCAGCTCTTCATGCAAGTTGAAAAAATGAATTTGAAAAGCTAGGTCATTCTCTGTTTGGAAATACTTGTTTGTGTCGTCTTAAGATGTTAAAAATAACAATCACAATATTTAGTGGGAGTAATGTTGATTTAATTTTTTTGTTTATTTACAGGTAAATTTACATCACAATGCCGAACAACAAGTTTCGAGAACGGTATTGTATTATATAATGTATTCGTAAATAGCGCTTTGTTCAAAATGATTTTGCATAAAATAATGTTGACAAAGTGCTCAAACATTTTATAACTGGTACAACATGCACAGTGGGCATATACAAGTTGTTGCGTCCGAGCAAATAATATTGTAACAAAACATGTAGTCTTGAAGACATTTGATTTTCGAGTGAAATTATAAATATCTGTCTTATCAGTGGTTTTTATTAGACTTTATCATTTTGAGTGTAGTTTTTCAAAGCTCAACCGTCACCTTTGCTTCAATCAGTAAACAAACAGTCAACTAAATATTTTATTTCAACCAAATAAATGAAAACACTAAAAAAAAAAACACTCAAATTTAAAAATATTTTAATTTGGATATGAAGTCGGAACATCTCAAATGAGTCGAACAATTTAGAATGTGTTTTTGATTCATGCAGGTCAAAAATGAAATTTCACTCAATTTCAAAAATTGTATTAAAATTTCACTCAAACTACAAATTTGCACTAAATTTGCTTATCTTTGCGGGCCTATAGTAAGATAGTTTAGCTATGAGAACTCAGTTAAAATCATTGACTTTATTATTATCTTCTTGCGTATGGATCTGAAACACTCTAGCTCTTAATATTTAATCAGTGTCACAGTTACGATGACTGAAGGAATAATTGTTTTCGTTAAAAGAGATAGGTGGAAATCTTCAAAAAGATTTTTCCCGACTAAAACTATCATCTACTATTACTTCATAGGACATTGCCGGGCTAATTATCACTCTTTGTACGCTTCAACAATTTTGCTATTCAATCAAACTAAGTGTCTCCACTATTATATCCGGCTAAACGGTATGGCCCGGGGCTCTTACATTCAACATGTGCACATTGTGTTTGAACAATACGAATAACAATTGCACACCGCGTTTTACAATTTGTATAGACATAGGTCTTTCATTAGCCCCTTCCGCTACATAAATAGACAAGTGATAGATGGTGGCCGAACATACTTGGTACGTTGGGAGTACTGGAAGCTTTGTGATAATGCCTATTTCATAGTTTTTCCTAAACTGAGTTTAATACCTGTACCAAGCTCTATATGAACTCGCTTCCAGTTTTGCTGTTACCTATATACACCAACATTACGCCACGTGCCGAGATGATGGATGGCTCAATTTATGGGGTCTGCAGAGCGACACAACTTTTTTTTTATCATTTTCTTTTGCATTATGCCCCTATTAAAGTTGGAATCCGGTACCTGCTATTCTTATAGCACCATAGATTTAACCACTTTGCTATTTTTTCAGTTTTTTTTATAGTTTTGTAATATAAGCGGCAATATTGAATTCAATTGCAACCGCAAGATAATACAAATAACATAAATACATCGTAAAATATTTTTATCAGCGAATAAAACACGAAGCTATTAAATTTTGCCAAAATGGCAGAGTTATCTCATAATCGTATTACTGATAATTTTTTTGTTTTTTTTTCTGGAACACACACACACACACAAGATAATATATATCTATGATTCTTATCAAAATTTTGCTATACGTATACGCATATATTGGTTGCTTTCAAAAGCAAATAACACAAAAAATACCTCCTCGATACATCCCGCAACTCGAAAACCAATAAAGTTTCAATTTTATCTTTGGCAAAACAATTTAACTCGATCACGTAACACTTTTGTTAGGGATGTCGTTCATTTTTTTTATTGCATAACCAATGAAACAAAAATTATGGATTAAATGGGGGGGCGCACGGTGGTAGAACCGAAAATAACAAGTAATATTGAGCTTCTATCCGTTTTGTTGTTGTTTTTTTGACATTTTTTATTATTTGTTTAAATTCAAAGTGCTCTGGGATGTTATAATTTAATTTTTAATTAAACTTTTTGTTTTTGTGCTTTTTTGTTGCATGAATGGCTTACATTTTATATGACTTTTAGCATATAAAAAATTACAACGACGTCGTATATTTTCTTTTATTTTTATGTTCGGTGTTTATTTCGTAAAGACATCGACAAAATAAAAAATGATAAAGCTCTCTCAGATAAGGTTTTCTGTTTTTGTATTTTTTATTCGTTCGAGATGATCTAAATTTGAAAATGAAATGAAATTTTGTTTTATTTAAATTTACTACAATTTACTACTACTACTTACTTTTTTTATGTAATTGAGTTATGGTTTTACATATTTTACAGTGCTTTACCAGGTAGAACTCATTTTTGATCATCTTACCATCAAGCATAATTTTTTTAGGCACTATATTTTTAAGTTTGCGTTACTATACACTTACTAGACACAACTAAATCAAAATTAAAGGTCCAGCTTAACCCTAATCTATTTACAGATAAAAGCTTTTAACTATAAAAGAACAATTACCAATTCTGTTTTATTTTGTGAAAATCTAAAAATTATTTTCTTACAGTTTTAAAGCTTTTCTAAAAAAATAATTAAAAAATGGTTAGGTATCATTCGAAAGTAAAATTCATTTCAAAAGTTGGCACAACAGTTGATAAAAAAGCTTTAAGCTTAAAGTTTCAAACTTAATTTCCCTATAATAGTGGATTATAAATAAAAAATTATGTCATTTATTATAAAACATACATATAAGAAAATAAAATTAAAAGGATCCAAATAAAAATTAGGGCGTTGTTCCTGTTTGATAAACCGATTAATTTACTAAAATAATACTGACGTTTTACTGACCTGCTACCATCGCGATAGAATTTTCACATCAAAAAATTTATCAGTGGTTATTATGAAATAACAACAAAGCCCTAATTTTTTTTTCAAATTTTGTTTTTTAAGTGTGAGTACGAAAAAAATAAAAATTATAAACATAGAAGAGAATTTGTAATTCTATCAAGACATTAAAGATTGTTCAGTACAACTCGCTCGGAGCGAGTTTAATACTACCTCAACCCCCGAATAGAATACATCAGATTTATTCCAATCAATAGTTATAAATTGGCGGAGTTATAAAATTGGGACCTGGTTTAATAAATAATTGGTTAAATTCCATTATGGCGGTCTAATTTGTTTGCTGCAGTTTCAAATCACTTCCAGTTTACACCTTTTAACAGCATTTTTGTTACGCCAGTGGTACCGAGATGTTCTACCTAATAATTTAGTTCGATTCGCTGATACAAATTCCGTCGAATACAGTTGTGTCGAGTAAACCAAATCTTCACAGAAAATACATCCGTAACAATAAAATAATATTCTCTGTTTGCCGGACGAGTATATCGTGTATATGTGAACTTGCACTTTGTTCGGTTATCAGGACGTAGCATGAGGCTAACCTTACACTTTTTCAATAAACTTTATAAATCGAAATCAATGAGTCTGATTCCTGCGAAAATACTGGATAGTTCTACTTCACGACCCAAATGTTAACCTAAATTTAGATAATTTAATCCTTCAGAAACGATAGATAAGATTTTATCTCTAAAAATTAAAATATAGAAGCGTGTCAAGTGAAAAACTTGTGTTGCTATGTTATATGTGTGTGTGGTAGTCCACCTTTAATTCGCTTAGGCCACTGAAATAAGCTTTTCTAGGTTTAAATTGGATTGTTATACCATTGTTATACCCTTTTTCGGTTGCAATTGGATTGTTATACCATGGCTAGCTAAATCGTCCTTAAAGTTTCCCATTACGTACGAGTGGCCGGAGACAAGTTCGGAAAATTCCGGTGCCGAGTTTAATTACAAATGATAAACGGTTCATGTGATAAAAAATATGGCATATTTCTCGTTATTATTTATGCAATTCAATATACAACACTTTCCATTGACTATATAAGCAGCCCAATCTATAAAAATATATCCAACCATGGTGTTTATCATCGGTCGAATATTTATTCAACGTGATTTTATAATCCGCACACAAGTGAATATAGTTCCATCTAATTTCAGTTAATGCGATGCTTACTGGATTACTTTCATAACGAAAAAAAATTGCCTTGGCTTCTAAAAATGTAGTCTTCTACATTGCCACATTATTCCAATGCACTGAACACAATTTTGTATTTTAAAAATTCGCGTCATCTTAAAATTTATTTGTGTGAATACTAATGCTGGTGTAGCTTCTCTACATGAATTATATTTGACTTTACAACTTAAGTCAGAGAACCGTTTATTTGTAGAAACGCCCCAATTTTTGAAAGAGGCACCAAAAACGCTCAAATGCCCGTTCTAGTCATATGATGATTAATGGTTTTTTTAAATAATTATTCAATAAAGCCATCGAAATTGATTTATGTGATTCTATACGGTTTCTGGGATAAAACATTTTTATCTCAGGAAAATCTTAGAACTACCTCTAACAACTCGAACGTGAAATTTCCATCCCGCATACTTTTTCAAAATACAGTAAAACCTCTGTATACTGGACAGCGAAGGGACTTACCATAACTGTCCAATTTATGGGGGTGTCCAATGTATGGAAAATTATTTTTCGTGTAAAAAATACATGAAATCCACATTTTAATTTTTATTTCGTGTTTAATTCATAGTTTAGTTCATAGTGTATGACATATTTCGTAAATAATGTATGTAACATATAGTACATAGGTATAGTTAACTCAGTACAATGAATAAAAATATAAAAAAACTAAATTTATATCACAAATTAAGCGTACTATTAAATATACATATGCAGCAGAAATTCACTTTGCGCAATACCCTATATCTTTAATAATTTTGTTTAAAAAAATTATCAATGGTTGTTTGCTTTTTTGGTTTGCTGAGACTAAACTAAAGAGTGCTTTCCAAAGCCAAGATATTATTGAAAATAGACGGACAGGTATACAAAGAAAAATGTTTCACTACTTTAATTGCTTTAAGGGCTTCTTCAATTGAGACCTTTGGCTCATCCGTTTCATGGTCTGATTGAACCTGATACAATATTATTATTATATTACACTTTAATACTGTATAAGTCTTCCTTATATAATGTAGTCCTTCCACTATAAACATGCTAATAATTTATACTTGTTAGTTACCTATTAATATACAGAAATGACGTCCAACATACGGAGGTAAATATTATAGAAAAAAAATACAAAAATGACTATTTTACTGTCCAATATCCAATTTACAGAGGTTGTCCAATATATAAAGTAAATGGAAAAAAGTTTGATAAATTTTATATGGATTTTCAAGGGACTAAATAGAAGTGTCCAATATATAGGAGTGTCCAAAATAGAGGAGTGTCCAATGTTGGAGGTTTTACTGTATATACCTAATATGAACAGTTAGTCAATCATCAGGATTGTTTATATTTATCCCATCCCAAACCTTTTCATATTTTACAAAGTATACTAAAGTTGATACAAAACACTCATCCCAAACTTGTTTGATATGTAAAATTAATTTGGTTACATAACATATTATTTCTGGCCTCAAAAACTTACCGGCATAAATGGACGACTGTTTTCTCATAGCCATTGAGTTTGAAACCCAATTGACCGGCACTAATAATAATAACAATCAGTTTTTAAAGGCCATTACTGGCCCCTTCACTGAGTCAACTATCTGGATCTAACGGTTTCGAAGAGGCCAAGGCGTTCCTTACACCGTGGAGTCATCATCGCCTGCAACGACCTCTGCGCCTACCATATGGTGGCTCTTCTTGCAGAGATCGTTGCACAATTCATTCCATATCAACACGCAGAACGTGACCGAGCCAGCGTACACGCTGAGATGTTATTTCCTGTACAACATCGTGGATCTTCATCAGATCTCTGATCTCGATATTGTACAGAGCTCGGTATGTACCATCTATTTCGCGTTTTGGGCCGTAAATCAACTGCATGATTCTTCTCTCAAATGTAAGGAACCATCTTTCGTTCTCATTCGTTAGCGCCCAACTTTCACATCCGAAGATATCCACGGTCCTAATCAACGCTTTATAAAGTGTCAGCTTCACGGCACTTGATAGGTGTTTAGATTTTAGCATGTGGCCTTAGAATTAGAGGATACAAAGCACGGCTGCCAGCTGCCAGCCGCACATTAATATCCTCACTCACACTGTTATCGTGAGTGATAAGGGAACCCAAATATTTAAACTTCCTCACTCCCTCAAACGTGTAGTGGCCACTAGTAAAATCTGGTGTGCCATTGTCCCTATGACCAGAGATCATGTATCTCGTTTTGAACTCATTGATATGGAGTTCAACGGAAGCTGAAAACTTGAAATTTTGTTAGGATTCCTAGGTACTACAGGACTGACCAGAAACTTTTTCGGTTGATCGAGTCATGGGCCTGCTAGATATCCAGGAACACCTGATGTACGAGGATGAAAGTCTCATCATATTTAGAAAGAGTCATCCAAAGCGAATAAACCAGATGAATAACTGATCGATTGGGACGAAATCCTCCTTGATAGTCACCAACCAAGCCCGCCGCTAGAGGGGTGATTCTATCCAATTTAATGAAGGACATCAGTAACTTGTATTTTGTGCAAAAGGAAAGCTATACCGCGATAATTCTCACACTTCAAGCGGTCTCCCTACTTGAAGATAGGGCATATCGCCTTTTTCCATTCGTCAGGAATAACTTCGGTTCGCCATACTAATCGAATGTGGTCGAAAAGACAGTTCCACAAAGTATCTCCTCCAAATAAAAAGAGATCTGAATTAATGCAGTCCACCCCAGGTGAGCGGTTTCATTTCAATCCTTAGTGAATTCCTCATGGGATGGATCGTCAAAGTAAATCTCCGCAGTCTGCATTAGAGGTGGCTCAACAACAGTCGCATGATGAACACCTCAAGCAGGTCAGTAAAGTATCCACACCATGCGTCGACTACTGGACCGATGTTGACACAGAGGTTTCTGTCCTGGTCCCGAATTGCGGTTGACGCAGACCTGAAATGCCTCGGCCTTCCACCATTCTCGTTTTTTCCGTCACATATCCGCTTAGCTGCCCTCCTTGCAAGAGTTGGCTTATTTTTGCACTTAATTGCGAGACGTTGTTCTACTTCACTATGGGGTATATTTTGTTCCTCGACTGCAAGACGACACTCGTCATCAAACCAATCATTCTTGGGTCTGACTTTCATTATAAGTAAAGTCTGTTGAGCAGCACTGATAACCGAAGATTGTCACTGACAAGCTCCTGATATCGTTTTATTTGATCTTCATTTATCTGACCTTCGCCGAAACGCTGTGTTCCCAGACTTGTACGAAAACTTCCATCGTAGCTTTGCAGCAACCAAATGATGATCGCTGCCTACGTATTTAGTTGCTGTCAGTTTGTATTTAGTTACTCTCAATTTGGCTGCGGGAAATTCCGCGAGGATGGATCCATGTCTCTAGATGTATCTGTTTGTGAAGAACGTGCAAAGTACATCATTCTCTCACCATTATCGGTCGCAGTTTCGTGTCGGAATTACGAACCTATGTTTTGACACAAGTAGGCCTAATTTTTGCCAGCTCTAGCATTAAAGTCCCCAATTACCATTCTAACATCGTGTTCAAGTATCCCATCAGATCATCCAAGTCATTGTAAAATGCGAGTCTTTATTTTGGGGCTGGCTGAGTTTTGTGGGCACGTGTACAATGATTATCGACAGGTTGGCTAACTCCATGCGCAAGCAAAGCTTACTCAATCGGTTATTAACTGCTTGGAAATTCAAAACCGCGTTGTTTACCTGCGGCCCAAGAATAAATCAATCTTCAAGATTTCCAAGGTTATCTCGACTATAAAGCAACTACGCAAGGGTGAGGTGTTTTTTTGGCCGTATCCATTTTTATTTTTGTTAACTTTTGTTGACAAAACAGTTGACTCTTTTTACGGATGCGGGTCGTCACCCCATCGATCCAACCGTTTAGTCGCCTCCTACGACAAGCAAAGAATAGGGTGGTGTTGTTCTTGAGAAACATGTTTGTGCAATATAGATTTACGAGACATGTGAGTGCCCCCCAACCAATCTATAATTTATAATCGATGGAATTTTCTTTTCTTTTTTTTTCTTTTTTTTTTAAATGATATTACTAGGTCAACAGGGTCCCAAACTCAATCGCTACAAGAAAATAGCTGTTCCAGCAAAAGCTTGGACCAACGAATTTTTATTCGATTTTAATTTCCATTAAAAAGTTTCAAAACGCGGCATATTTTTTTATCTACCGTTACTCAGCCTTCGACTGGAAATGGTTTAGCAGATGTTTTTTAAACATTGCAGTCAAAACACATTACCAGTAGCAGATTTTCCAGTCTATAATTAATTTAAAAAAAATAATTCATACTTTTCGACACCAAATTTTAGTCGACCTTGCCAAGCATTTACATAGTAAAACACACGAAAATTTGTTTTGTATCACTGATAGAGCAATTTTCGTGTGATTTACTATATGAGTGCCTTGCTAGGTCAACTAAAATTTGGTAACGCAATTTTATTTTTTATAAAATTTCATTTATTAAAAGCTCGCATTTACTTTACAGAGTAAGCTAGACTAATATTCGTTTGAAGTTAATGAATAAAGATTGTATTAGTGTCTAGATGAAGATTGAAGATACCTAGAACTGATACGTATGCGAGTTGGATTCAAAAAAACACTGATACGTTTTGCTGTAATTTTTATACCTGTTGTGGGTTAAACAATTATCAAAATCTCTTGCTTTCATCAACTAGCTTCTAAGATTCTAACGAATGTAAAAATTTGTGGTTTATAGTGACTCTAATGGGTTAATATTATTTCAAAATTAATTTCAATTCAAGATACCTGAACTCCCCAACTCCTGTACCTAAAATCCAATTCTCATTTAATAATTCATCTATTTTCCAATCAATTTGCTCCTAATATATACATCATCAATAATTTTATATAAATTATCTGGCTGAATCTCATTTTGTTCGTTTTGTTTATAGTACACACTCGTACTTTGCTGTAATAAATATTCAGGTGATTTCTCCTATGCATCAAATTACATACAAAAATCAAAATGTATCATCATCATCTCATCATCATCATCATCATCATATCATCAATCTACAGAACATGATTCAAAGCGAAACGGATCAACAACATCAATCGAAACCATTTCGTTCTTATAATTTATAAAACAAAGAACAGGATAGGAAAAAAAATCATTTTTCCATAATTTATTCCTGGCATGATCCTTGACTAATTTTTTTTATTTTTATATTTCGCAACCCTTTTTTTTTTGTTGGTTGGTAGAATTTTTTTTTTTTTTTTTCGTTTTGTTTGAAAAGGTTCTCATCATAATATTCTATTGTTGTTACCACTTCTATTCAACTCATATTATAATTTTGATACGTGCTATGAATAATTTTTGGTATTGCGCCCCAAAAAAGATAACTGGTGATGGTGTGATAGGTAGCCGTATACCGTATACATCTATCCATAATATAATATGTAGGTCCTAGAAAGAAAATTTTTGGTATTTTCATTTTATTATTCTGATACAAAATATGTCGGCGTTGAAAGCTGTTGCATGCGTATTATAGAGTTAGTGGTGTTTACAAAATCAGTATACATATACGATGATGGATGTGTGATTTTTACCTTTTATATACGATAAGGCCTAGCCCAAGGCTCTGTAGTTATGTGCGTATATAGAAAATTTATGATGCAGAAATATTTTATATCTTGCGTTCAAATGCAAATGACACGATTTTATCAATAATTTATTGAGGGGCTGAAATGTAAAATGATGATTTATGTAGCAAAAATTATTACTTTTCAATGAGATCCATTGAAAAGTATTAACGTTCCACTTCAAGCTGGGAATTTTTGAAAATTCGATAGAAAATATATAAATAAAAATTAAGTTCTAAATTTCGATAAAATTGTTGTACGAAAAGCTTTAAAGCTGAAAAATTATGATTTCATTGAACCGACATTTCTAAAAATTCTTTCTTTATGAAAAAAAAAAAATTAAATGGAACCCTGGTGTGAAGTTTTTACACAAAACAAAATATACACATTTATGCGAGTGTACATACGTTCTTAACAGTGTACTTGTAAAATTAATTCATGTATAAATCTATTACTCAAGCACAAAAACCAAAGAAATGTTGCCATATGGGCACAAGTACGTTTGAGTAGTGGACACTGGCTCCGTTCCAAATTTTTTCAGTGCATTACTATAAAGGGTTGGGCCCCTCTGATAGATCTGAAAATATTGACGATGGTCGAGCACAAAAATTTCAGATATTTTGTCATATAGGCACTAATTATTCTGAATAGTAAATTAGTACATTTTAAAAGGGTTGATAAATATTGATAATTTCACAACAATTATGCCAATATGTAATATGTAATCGTTTCACTCAAGCAAAACAATCTCAGTGTCTTACCATATACACACTGGTCTTTTTGAATAGTAATAACACCTGAACCTTTCAAAATTTGTTCAATATATTAGTATAAAAATGTTTGGGAACTGAGAGTTTAAGCCATATGGACACTAGCATTTCTGAATAGTGGACGATTGGGAATTTCCAAATTGGTACAATTCATTATTTTAAAAAAGGTTGGGTTCCATCCAAAAAATTGACGATAGTAAATGAATAGCGCAAATCATATGTACACGTTTTATTCCAGCACAAAAATCTCAGAGCTTTTTCCATATATAGACACTAGCATTTCTGAATACTGGACATTTGGACCTTTTCAAATTTGTACAATACATTACTATATTAAGTGTAAGGCTCCGCTGATAAATATTGAAAATTTGAGAAGAACTATGCAAATCGTATGTACACGTTTTACTCAAGTAGAAAAATCACTTTTACAGTTTACTCAAGAGTTTTACGTTTTACTTACGAATTTCTTTGTTAATTTTTCGAGGGGTTATTAGTGAAGCTTAACCCTTGTAATAGTAATGCTTTGTACAAATTTGGAAAGATTCGGGTGCCAACTATTCAAAAATATTTGTGTCCATGGTAAAAACTTTGAGATTTTGTGCTTGAGTGAAATTTCTACATACGATTTGCATGATTTTTCTCATTTTTTCACGATTTTTCAGCGAAGCCCAATCCTTTTTATATTAATGTCCTTTACGAGTTTTGAAAGGTCCAAGGGTCCATTATTTAAAAATACTAGTGCTATTTGGCTAGATTTCTTTTGTGCTTGATTAATATGTGTCACATTAATTTATTTTATAACGAGTTAAAGCTTGTGGAAATATTGGTTAATAAAAGAGTTCAAAACGGAATATCCACACATACAAATCGATGGGTATTCCAAACCAATCGCTTTGAGCTCGATCACTTTGAAATTCTAGTACTATAAAAGATTCATTATGTGGAAGAACCTTTACTAAAAACTGTTATGCTAAGTATCTATATTGGTTTCAATTATACAAGATTAAAATTAAAAGCTTTTAACTAAACTCGAAAGTCCAAAAAGATATCGATTCTGACTGAGTATCAAAGCTCTATATTTTGGAAAGCACGATCACAAAAATATATATTTTAGCTTTAATTGATTTTTATTATAAATAGTTCATTAAACTTCTTGTTTTCTAAGAGCTATAAAAGTGTTGCTCGAAGCTTTGACCTATGTTGATGAATTTTTAGTTTTCGGTATTTAAATTGTTAAATTCAGTACGAGCTTCAATATTCCTAAAGATTAAGTAAAATAGCAAATTATTCTAAACCTTACAATTGAGTTACAATAAGACGGGTTTAATTAGGAACCATTACCTTTTAAGTTTAAAATAAAATAATTGTAAAACTTTTATATGTTTCATAATTAAAATATAAACGAATCTAAAACGATAAACTTTACAAAAACTTTTCAAATTTTATTATAAAGCTCGTAACTAAAAAGAGGTGGATTAAAAAGCTCTTAAGTAAACAAATATTTCTTTAATCGAAATATCTATGAAATTTTAGCTTTTGTTCGTTAGGACCCGCGATCGATCACTTTACCAATTTAGTAATAGGTCCCACGCGATCGATTACTTTACAAACTGAATGCAAATGAAAGCTCTATATTTTGGAAATCAGTATCACAAAAATCTATTTTTTAGTATTTATTGATTCTTCCTATAAATAGTTCATTAGGCTTCATATTTTCTGTGAGCAATAAAAAGTCGCTTTAAGCTTTTATCTACATGTACATGAATTTATGGTATTGTGTAATTATATTGATAAATTCAGTTGGGCCTTTCAACATTTTACTATAGATATAAACTGATTATTAAGGACTTTAAAACGGATTTATAATAAGCAAGCTTTCATTAGCAGCCATTACCTTTATAGTTTCCAATATAAATTTTTTAAATCTTTCAAATGTAACATAATTATAATGATCTAGTCATAATTTAGATATAAACTAATCAAAAACGATAAAGTTTACAAAAAGCTTTCATATTTTATACAAAACCTTGTAAGAAAAAAGTAGATAAAAATCTTTTATCAAAAGTTTACATAAAGAACTGTATTGGTATGAAGCGGTTGATTGATGTTTTTATAATTAAATTACTCATCTATAAGCTATCTATTCTAACTAATATTCTTCTAACTATTCTATCTATTAAAACTAATCAATTGAAATTTACGTGAAATTTAAATACAAACTTCATACAAATTACAAAATTTCTAAATTTCAATGATATTCGTTGGAAAGTATTAAAGTTTCACTTAGGTCGGATAACTTTTAAATTCCAGATGATCAAAATGAAAGAAATTGTAGAAGTTAGTTCAAATGGGATCAAAGATGTCTAAAATATGTATTAAAGAACCCGCTAGGATCATTTATTAGATTTATTTACCATTTCAGTAAAAGGTACAACGCATTACAACTTTAAACATTAATTTTAGTTGTCGAAATAGGTCGATCAATACATACATAGATCGAAAGTGTTCCAGAAAAAATTGTATATAGATCCTATCAATTCGAAGCCCGATCACTTTATAATTTTAGTACTATACAAAAGCTTACCTTATTTGGTTTCGACTAACCTTGAAAGTTTCAAAAGACATCGATTTTTTTAAGTTCAAATTAAAGCTCAGCATTTTGGAAATCAGTATAAAAATATATATTTCAGTATTAACTGATTCTTCCTACACATACTGCATTAAGCTTCATGTTTTCTATGAGCAATTTAAGGCGATGACCAACGATGGGCGAGGTAGATTACGCCATGTAATATTTTGTGTCAACGTCAACAATTAAGACAACGTCAATAATATATTCTGTCATTTTGAACTCGACTGAGTTCACAGTTGTATTTGTAAAATATCTTATACACGAAGAAACTATATCATAAAAACAACATTACTAGTTGATTAACAATAACAGCATTATTTTGAAATTTATTACATGCCTGCAATATGTTAGAAGCAACATTAGAAATTGACAAACAGTTTTATCTCTTCAAACAGGTCATTCATTGAATTATTGAAATTCTAAATATCTAACTTTCTAATGGAAAGTTTATAATAATTTAAAACACTTCTAACCTAACTTAATTTTTTGAGAGGATAAGTCAGATTAAAATGCATTGAAGGATATTTTAAAACTGTTATCGTCCATATTGCATTGATATCCTAAAGAAATCTGAACAAGTCTACAAAATCACAATATGAATTTTTATGAAGTATTGCCGTAGTCACCAAAAGTTTACTTTTAATGAAAAATGAAGATTATGCCGATTTATCTCTCCACATGCTTTGTAAAATCAGATTTGACAAACTAATAATGCAGAACGTAAAAAAAATTGTATTGAATGGCCTATTGGCAAACTAAGATTCGATTTTCGTTTCCGTAATATACAGAGATAAACCAATATCATTAAGATCAACACTACGGTATTGACCAATACCTCTGTCTCAGATAATATTAAAATTAAATGCACCGAAAATCGTTTCCAGTAAATTCTTTCATAACCTAACAGGTAACACTTACCCCAATCCACGTGATAAAATTTGGAAATTGTGGCCAATTATACCTCAATATCAAATGTGCCCAAGCTTTCCCTCCCTAAATATGGAAGCATTATTACTTACTTTGGTTACCATAACTGTACGAAATTGTATAGAATATGCAGATTTGGGTCACGTCACGCACCAAACCATTATTTACTATTATATACCTAATCAAATAGTACATCCTCAAATTCAACTCATCGCTCAAGTTCAAACACAATTTCTAATGTTTCAAATTTTGCTTACATCATTTAAGATCGCGTAACAAATCTACTTGAAATTCTCTTTAAATTATAATTAAAAATTGATTCAAGTGCAGAATTTTGTATGGAATTTTACTTAAGAAAATCCACTCAACATAGTTCAAAAGTTATTCAAACACAAATACGATTAAACATAATTTAAAATGCACTCAAATTTTTGTTCAAGTCAAATATTACTTTATTTCCACTCATACAATTCATCTAATAAACCATTAGAATTTTTAGCTCATATATACTTTGAAGTCTATGCGAACTAAAAAATATGAGAAAATATTTATAATTTAAATTATACTAAAATAGTCTATAAATAACGTTTATAATTTTACTCAACTTGAGACCCCGAGTTTAACTGATAAAGTGATAATGTTCCACTCAAAATATATAACTCAAAGTCTACTCAATCACAATCCAATATAACAAAAAATGGTTTCCTAATCAATATTTGAGTTTTAATTAATATTCAAATTGCACTCAAATCTTGTTCAAATTTAGCTGTTAAAAAGTCTGCAAGACCTTGAATTTCACTTAAAATACCCACTCAAATTTAACATTTTTTTAAAATTCAAATAAGTATAAAAAAATAAAATTTTGCTAATTTTCCAGGGTGTTTCTTTTCAAGGTATTCTAGGCGACCTTTATAGAGCAAATGTAGCTTCATGTGCATCTAGCCGCTGACACCGTTGCTTAGGAGAAGATGTTCATTGATATTCCATTATATTTTAAAACAAATTAGCAGCAGTATTGCTAACATCAAGCTTTATTCTAGATTTACCGCATTGTCTTGCAAAATTAGTTGTTTTAGATTCGTTCGATTTTATTTAAGTTAAGGTCATTAACGCTAGTTCATAAAATTATTGCTTTACAGTTTCTATAGGATTTCTAAATTAGTTTATTTCTAACTCATAACAAATACAAAATTTGTTTAAGGAACTTCGCAAAATTTGTATGCTTGAATGAGAGGAGAACGAAAGGAAGCATGAATGAAGTTAAGTGTGCAGTTTTTTTTATAAATTTTTTGATATTTTGCAAGATGTTTTTTAGAGTTGTGCAAATCTTGCAATGAATCTGCTTTTTAGTTTGAGCCTAGCCCAAGAAAGAGCGGCGCACTATAAACAAACGTAGCTTGCACGTAAAACGCTGCCCTCGCAAATTATTTTGATCGGCAATGACAGATTTCGAATTTAGTAGAGAGTGCATTCTTTTTGGCGGTTTGGTATAAGGTTCTACGAAATATAAAACAGTGACAGTCTCAGTTTTAATTTTATCTCCCCTATGTAGTTCCCGTAGTTTAGAACTAATTCACTAAATCACTTTATCAACCGTCTACACTACCGACGTTTTCTACAAATGGTCTACATTGCCTACGATATCTACATTTTCTACGTTGTCCACGAGTTGTCGACACGTTGACGTAGCAATCAATAGATGACGCGTAAATTTAAATCGATAAAATCAGTACGAGCTTTCAACATTCCTTAATATACAATAAGCAAGCTTTCATTAGGAGCCATTAGCTATAAGGTGTAAAAAAATATTAAACTAATCAGAAACGCTAAATTCTACATAAAGCTTTCAAAGTTTATTAAAAGCTCATAAGTAATGTACATTAAATTATAAAGCTCTTAAGTAAAAAACAATGTATGACGTTAATCGAAATTATCAATGAGATTTATGAAGCTTTTGTTTAGAGAACAAATTTCTTAATATTTTAAGAACAATGAGTGGATGGTGAATATTTTTGAATGTGTCGCAAGATTTATAACCTTATAATTATATTGATCGTGAGATACAACTTCCGAAAGCTATTCTAAAATATTTATCATATATACATATAAACGAAATGAAAATTAAATTTCAACCCTCCTCAAGCTCATACTATCGTATAAACATTGTTTCGAACTAAACGACAGCAACAACAAAAAAAGTTGACAAAACATATATAATGTTTCGCGGAAAACGAAACAAAAGCGCTAAACTTTTCGAATGAAAGCGAAAACTTTTTGGTTTCCTTTTTGGTTATATTGTTGTTGTTTTGCAACTTCCCAAAATATGTATTAAGAATTTTGTCGAATCTTATATACAATTTTCAATTAAACTTAACAGTATTTTTAAAGAATTTTTTTAGTATATCGTAATACCAACAACGACCACAATTTTATATGACTAGTGTTACTACTACTACCACTACTACACCTACTATTCCTAATAATGTATAACTGTATAATGGTTATAAAATATTAGTTCTTAAATTATTTGCTATCAAAAAGTTTTTGACGATAGTTGTTAGTTATGTACAAATTTTCTAAATGTATTCTCCAGAAAACTTTTCTCGGTTTAAAAAATTAACAAAACCAAAAAAAAAAAAATGGAAAGCTTTTCAGATGAATTTTTCTCTAACTTATTATTGTTTCCTTATTTCTATTGTTGCGTGCTCGTTTTGAGATACAAGTTTTGATAGTTTTTTCCCGATCCATTTTTTTTGTTCACCAATTTTGTACAGTTTTGATTTGTGGTTGGAATGGAACAAAGAATTGAAAATAAATAACAACAGCATATTATAGTTTTGTTTCGAGAAAAGCTGTATAGAAATGGTTTTGGCACGTGGTTTAGTGAAATGGAAAAATTATTTTGTTTTACCAATTTCCTATGTATGTATAGTATATATAGTATAGAGTAATAGTATTAGTAATGAGTTTTTGTGAAATTTGTATACATATGCCAGTACAAATATAGAATATATATTTTGGAAATGGAAATGTGGTTTGGCAGATTGGTAAAATATGGTCACTATAAAATTTATGAGCACTATAATTGAAGTTTTGTTTGGATATCGAATTTGTCGTTTATTAAAAAAAAATATGTATGCGCTTTAAAAATGAACTTCTATACATTTTTGAAACATTGTTACAAAATATTAACCACAATGAATGCTTTCTGCAATTTGTATATACTGATGGTGAACGTTTAGTTAAAATATGAAAATATTCAGAGATTTATGGGTTGTTAGTGTGGTTGTAGTGAATTAAAATCCTTTATGAAAATCCTACTTTAGTTGCTATACAAATCTAGACTATTAAACAAGTTTAGGCCTTGTGCAGGTCGACCTGATATTTTGACAAAAAAGGGGGCGACGGGAATAAATACAACAATTCAATCAATATACGAGTACGCAGGCAAACCTGAGTGTGTGTACCAATTTCCGATCAGTTATCGCATTGTTGATTATCGAATATAAGAGGTTGAACGCAATGTGAATTAGTCCTGATAGAATGACATCAGCATCAATTATATCCTAATCCATAAACATATAAGTGTGTCGAATTCTTACCGACTAAACCCTAACCCCCAAATTCTTATGCCTATATAGTTGTCTCGTGGAACTACTGCTATGTATTACTTCGCGAGAACAGGCTCAGCCTGCCATCTAATTTTGTTGGCTTTGTCTATCTTTTTCTAGACTTCTCAGTTTCTTAATGATCCTTGCACTTATTTTACACAACACCTCCCAAATTTCTTCGAACTGCAGCACACAATCAACAACTGTTAACGGTGATAAGTCATTTCCCACAGACCTATATAGTTCCAATCTTTCTTCCTCGAAACGCGGGCAGTCAAAAAATACATGCTCTACGTTCTCCAGTTTTCCTTCGCACATTGGGCAGTAAGGGGAATCATCTTGCTTAAATTTATGTAAATAAGCGCGAAAACAACCATGCCCCGTAAGAAACTGGCATAAATAGAAGTCAATCTCGTCATGCTTCCTATCTAACCATTTAACAACCGGAGGAACAAACCGATGTGTCCACCGACCTTTTCCCGAGCTGTCCCAACGCTGCTGCTACATGTTGACGGTCTCTGCGCGAGCCACAATACGATTTTCTCTCTTATCCCCACTTGTAACGTGAGAATATATTCTTTCACGCTCCTTAGCCAATAAGTCAATTATACGTTTACTAGCCAATAGACACACGGCTTCATCTGATACCGTTCTAAATGCGTTAACCACCCTCAAAGCGCTTAACCTATAAACAGATGTCCCCGAATGTTTGTATGTACTTCTCTCCAAAACACTGGCCCAGATTGGTGCTCCAAAATAGATGTCACCACACTACTCAATAACAGTTTGAGGCTCTGGCGGGCCCCCCTGCGTTTGGCATAATTTGCATTAATGCCCCGTTCAGTTTTCCAGCTTTTCCCCAACGGTATTCAAATGCGATTTAAAGGACATTCTAGCATCAATTATTACTCCCAGATAATTAATAGATTGTATTGACTGAATCAGTTGACTACCAACATCCACCGTCATGAATTAAACCCACAAATGATAACCAATCCTGAATTACTCTTATACTCCAGTTGCAGATTTCTTCCACCTCTTCTTTGTACTATGCAACAACTACGACCGCAACATCATCAGCAAAACCAACCACCATTGCTTATTCTGGTATCGGCAGTCTAAAAATGTTATCGTACATGACATTTCACAATGTGGGAATGCCAGCATAGACTCCTGTGGTACACCTCCAGAAATATGATAGTATTTAGTACCTTCATCGGTTTCATACTTCAAAACTCGTCGCCTAAAATAATTACCCACCATTTTAAGTAAATACAGAGGGACCTCTCTATTGATTAGCGCGTTTAATACACAATCCAAACTCGCCGAGTTAAATGCACTTTTCACATCTAATGTAACTATCGCACAGTACTTTTTAGAACCTCCTTTCCATCTATCACCAGATATTACCTCTCGCGCCGTATCCACTACGAGTTTAATCGCTTCAATGGTAGAGCAAGGTTTACGGAACCCATATTAGTTCTCCGCCAAGTTCAAAGGCTCGAGGTTTACGGAACCCACAATGGTCCCCTTTTTTTTTAATGGTAGTCTCTCACATATAATTCTCTCAAATAATTTACCTGCAGTATCTAGGAAACAGATTGGCCGGTAGGAAGATGGATCATCTAGCGCCCTTTTCGCTTTTAGCAATATTACCAACCGCTGTAACTTCCATGCTTTGGAAATACTCATTCTTGTATCCATGAGTTGAATAAGTTTACAAACAACTCTGGGTATGAGCGGACCGCTGATTTAATTGCAATATTGGGAATTTTATCATGTCCCGGAGCCCTGTTATTCTTCAGTTTACTATATGCTTTAAGCACCTCCTCCGTTGTAATTAATGGGAATAATTCTCCGCCTCCTCTTGATCCGACATTAACCGTGCAATCTGGTTGTTGTTGAAACTGTGATGTGACGATATTTTCCAGCGCTCGTGGGCACAGTGGGAATGGTGCATATGCACCTCTAACTTTTTTCATAACCATTTTATAAGGTCTACCCCAGGGGTCTCGATCAACTTCACACAATTCTTGAAAACATCTTTGTTTGCTTGCTTTAATTGCACACTAGTACTTTAACAATATTTCGTGATTTTTACAGGTTGTCAACAAATTGTTGATTGGTTTCAATTATTTAAAATATTACGTGATGCGATTCGGGTAGAATTGTATTTCCTTGTCCTAATAAGCCGACGCTCCTTTAAATCAGTTGATCATGATATGGTCAATTGAACCCTATATTCGTGTGTGGGCACATAACACAGATATCAGGGAAAACTGCCCAGATCTGCTCAGTGCTCATGCCAACCCTGACAGGTCTGTCGGAACGTGTGTAGCCGGCTTTAATTTTTTATGGGTACCCTGAGAATAAATTTGTTGTTTAAGTTATGATTGAACAATGACCATTAAACAGACTTGTACAATCGTTCTTAGTTCTTAACTAATGATATCGAGCAAATACCAATATATACTTGCCACAGTTTTCAGCAACAAAGATGTGAGACTGCAATATTTTGACTCATTGAGATGTCTCCTTCCAGCTCTGCCAACAATGGGTTGGTTGTCCTTCCACCCCAATCTTTATTTAATCTGTAAAATTGGTATTCAGGAGCAGCCCTAGTGTATTCTTTTTTGACTTCCCAGTAATAAAACGAGAAATACTCATTATTACTTTATAAAACACCCAGCTCTACAGATGGACTTCTATAGACCCAGGGAGGTATACCACGGATCTCTTTTTATGGACTCAATTAAATTTGGTTTCAACTCAATTTTTTACTCTGAACTTAATTAACACGTGTTTCCTTGGGCCCAGAAATTGTTTGCTCGTCTTCATAGACACGTAATAAAATAACCATTAAATCTTGTGCAGTGCTGGATTATAGGTATTTCGGGGCCCAGACCATCATTAAATAAAGGGCGCCCAAATAAATTTCTACCAAAAGCCAGAATTATTTAAAATGCTTGTCCAACATATGTTTTTATTTTTGAATTTTGTTTCGACTTGTTATAGGGTGCGCAGGGCTCTTCCAAATTGTTCACAGTTTGCTTATTTGTGTCCTTGCCTTACGCTACTACTGGCCAAATCAAGGACACATGAATAACTAGCCGATTTAATTGACACTATAATTCGAGTGAAATGACAAAATTCTTAATCTTAATTGGAAATTCGAAATTTGAAAAATACTCCAAAATTCTCCTGTTTAAAAAAATGTTGAGTCAAAATTCAGAATTGTAAACGTCGCATTTGATTCCGAGTTTTAATTGATTTCGAATTTCATTAGATTTCGAATGCCACTAGATCAACCACGTCTGAATTATAAGTTCTACGGCATTTTGAAATATTTTCAAATTCGTCGATTTAATTCTCTTTTTTATAATTCGAATGGTTTGATTGTTTTTAGTTCTGCGATTACTAGCTCAGCCACACAGTTACTAGCCAAATCGAGTGTGGACATAGGTTTGGCCCATAGATTCTGAACTTAAAATATAGCATCATATATGTAGATGTATCATCATCCTGCGATGAATATTAAGAATGAATAATAAGAAGGGACAAACATCCCAATTCTATATCGATGGTTGAAGTTTATCCTATAAATCCTAAAAAAATTTACATGTCTAACTGAGAAGTTTACACGGATAAAACTATAAATCTTAAAACTGATTATGTGAATTTTCTACACTTCATGTACGTCAATTAAATAAATTTTCAAAATTTCTTGAGAAATCCCTAGAAAGCATTATGATGTTAATGCCGAATATCCCAATATTTATGGGTCTAAGCTAACCGAAAAATATTTTAATTTAAACAGAAGATTGGGTGGTTTAGGACACCAAATTAGATTAGGTCATGTATTCCGATTGAATGACTTTTCCGAATTGTTGCCCTAAACCTTCTAATTCCCTACTTTTTTAAAAACTAAATTAATTTTCGGATAACTTAGCACCAATGACATCACGGTAGGTATATCATTATGGTGTTAGTTTAGAAATTGCTTTTGTAGCTTTAAAGGACATATTTAGCACAAATTTCATCAATATGTGTCAAATTTTAATTTGTCCTACGGCTTATCTGAATCGTCTAAAATTTAAATAGAGTCACATATAGCACCTTCTAGCAATAATTTTTAAGCCAGCATCCCATATTTTATGGTATTTGGCGACCGAGTAATATTTTAAAGTAGCACCTAATTTAGCCAACTCATAAAGTCCAAAATTCGTTTTATTCGAACAATCAGATACACTTAATAATCGCAGAGCTGCACAAAAACTTGGCATGTCTTTTAAGACTCTACTTTATCTAGAACAAAAATCAAAATTGATGTCGATATTTAAATGCCAAAACATGCGTCTAAAATAATATTTGAAATAGTGTAAATCTCCGCTATCGAAAATTACAAAATATTCCATGAAAAAATGGTTTTTTTGCTACTTATGACATCTAATTAAAAAGGGATGAACTAAAAAATACACGATATTTAGTTGATTCCTAAACCATTTTTACATCGAAGATACATTTTTGTCAATAAATTGATTTGTCAGCTTATCGATATAAAATTGTTTTCAATTAAATTTTCAATTTTCTCGCTTATTAGAACGAGTTTTTATAAAAACGTGTGTTAATCGCTAGATAATATCTTCCTGGACGTACCCACATATAAAACTTTTACAGATTAGTGGAAAAATATTGATAAATTTGGTTTGTGAGTGAATGGTTTTTGTCAAAAATTCAACAACTTTGAAACGCAATTGCGAGAAAACTATTGCGAATTTAAAAAAAAGCGTGTGTTACTCGCTTGCAAATATATTTAACTTTGCTATAAAAAACAAATTAAGTCAATGCCTAAGTTTATGTGGCCATAAAACGATTTATAAGATACACATGTTTTTGCAAATTGAGTAAAGTAGAGCCCAATATCTGTGATTTGATTAATGCATCGCCTTAAATAAACGAAACCCAATTGTGGACAATTTTTAACGATCACTTTTAACCACTGCGAATCAGTCTTCTGTATTTGTAATTTCAACATGCCAAAATATCGTAAGTTGTTGACGTTGTCTTAATTGTCGACGTTAATAAAAAATATTGCCAAGTAATCTACATAATATTGAGCCGACAATTGCGTAAATTACATGGCGTAATCTATCTTGCCCATCCCTGGCTACCTTCCCATCTGAACGTCACAGTTATAAGCACTGTACAAATTGCTCAGTATGCCGAAGATCTTTATAAATACGCAGTTGGGCCCTGGGACCTGGATCTATTTGAGGCATACTACAGTCCTGATTATATGTAGGGCTTTGTACCTCTTATATCGGATTATAGGAGGTCAAGGAGACCCCAACCAATTTTTAAATGGAGTGTGATGGCATTATTATAGACTAAAACATGATGTAAATGAGTACGATATATCGAATCATATTCTAAGTAAACTGACATCTTGGACCAAATCGATCACAATTAAAATTTATTTCAATTCAAAGTCAAATGTATTTTGAAATTTTCGCATAACTGACCTTTGTTATTTACAAATTTGGAACTTAATAGTTTAACCCAATGGTCTTCAAAAATAGTACCTGATGCCTGATTTGAGTCTACTAAAACTGTTTGATTCCCAATTCTGAAAAAAATTATTTAATTTGTATTCAAGAACACAATTTTGCATAAGGAAATCGGGAATGGTAAATAATTTGGAAAAATTCCAATAAATGTAAACAAAATTTGAAAAAATTTGAAAATTAATTCCAATTTAGAAAATTGCAACTCCCATGACCAAATTTAACAATACATTCCTTTTTGTCCATCAAGTTGATTGAATGCTCGAAAGAGATAAACACAAAAATTGTTTAAACTGAGAAATTCTAATTTGTGTTGACCCGAAGGTTGATCCTAAATTATGACATTTAAATGGCTCCCATTTTGCCTCTAAACGTTTTTTTCAATTTTTTTTTTTTTTTGGGACGAAATTCAGTTACAAGAATCATTCAACAAGAACAGGTTCGGGTTAAATGATTTTATTTCTATAATTATTTTTTGATACTTCCACTATCCGTTACTTCATTTGCTAAATGATCGGTGGCCGGCTATCGATCCGCATTGAATATATCACCAAATTTATTAAATCTTATAGTTCACTAATCTTTAGCAATTTATTAGGTAAAAATTGGAAATAGAAAATAATTTATAACTTGAAAAAAATTATTTTTAATTTATTTTCATCACATTAAATATTTATTAATTATCTGACTGTATTTAATACATAATATTATTTAATATACTTAACGTTAATATAGTGACAAAATAAATGGATACATAAAAATTTAATTTAGATAAAAAAATAAGAAAATTAGAAAAATTACTCATCAAAAGCTTATCCGGTTTATATATTCAATCAACGTAAAAGCTCTATTAATATTATTATGATTATTAATTTTCATCGTAATGTCATCTACATTTAACCATTTTTCTAGTGAAAATTCATCATCTTCCAGAACATATAATATATACATACTTATGGATATAAATAAATAGAAAGACATACATAGGATGAACACTAAAAACAACTATTTACTATTTAATAATACATATTATATATTATATAAGAAATTATCAGCTAAGTGCCACCCTGCTGCCAGCCATAAATAATATCAACCAATTTTTCAAATTTCCTGAATAACATTTTTCCCCATTTATTTAACGGCGCGATGTCATTCAATTCTTTTCATCTTTTGTGTTCGGAATATGTACATATACGTATATTTCCTTATTTATCATCTTGCTCCGTTTGTAGTTGTTGTTATTGTTTGTTCAAGAGGTTTCTTCGTCGCAAAAGAACACAAAATTGAAAATGACGTTGCTGAATTTTACTTTATCATTTCACTGAATAATTAATTTTATTCTTCGCACCAATTTCATACCTTTTGCTTGCGTATAATAATATTTAAACTCGATATGGGTTCCCTCTATGTGTTTACACCACGGCGCATGCATATATAGGTATAGATGATGGGTATGAGAATATTTACCCAATTAGCATAATAAAAATTCTGAATGGGGTAAAATAGGGAATCACAACCAAATGGAACGGAAACATATTTTTTACAATTGTATTGTATACGTATACGTAATATAACATATATGTATATAGAAGATGATTTTGATAGCACACGAGTGTACCAAATTGTTATGTAATTAAAGATGCTTCTATATATTAACCACATACACTCAACCGTACACAAATATATATATATAAATATTTTCATACCGGTTGTACTAAACCAGAAAAATTAATTAACAATTCCAATAATAAAAAAAATTGTTTAATTGAATATAGGTGGAAATTAAAAAGGAAATAATTACTGATAAATAATTAACAAGTATTTTATTATTCGAATAAATATGAATTTTACTTGAGTTTGCCAGAAAGCAATATTTTTACACCTCAGTATATTTTTTCGTTATTAAATTTTCCTTTATAATTTATTTATTCGATTGAGCTAATCCGATAAGAGATAAGACTGTTTTATGTAAAATTTGTGGGAACAGTAATTTATCAACTTTTTATAAATCAGAGTGCATAAAATAATATATAAGTTTAATTTAATTTAAATCTACATACATTAACAAATTAAATCTATAAATTAGATTTAATTTTAAAATTATTCAAATTATTTCTTCTGTTATTAAATTTATTACAATTATTAAATTATTCTTCTTATTAAAATTTTAGAAGTTTTAATATCATTAATAATTACTGTTATTAAAGGTATATAATTTAAATTCATTAAAGCTACTAAAATTATTAAACTAATAATTTAAATAATTTATTTAACTCCCCAAACTCTTAAAATTCTTGAAATTATTCACAATATTCAAATTACTTAATTTTTTAAAATTCTGAAAATAATTTCAGTTATTAAAACTAATCAAATAAGTAAATTTAATTTTAATATTTAAAAATAATTAAAAAATTCGTAGAACTTCTAAATTTCTTAAAATCATTTAAAGTACTTAAATTAATAATAGGTATTTACTTATGTATTTGGTATGTATGTAATTTTAATTTATAAAGTTACTAAAACTTTTAATATTAATAAAATTACTGTAGTTATTAAAATTTTAAAATTTCAGAAATTATTGAATTAATTTCCACTATTAATATTAAAGTATTTCAAATTATTTAAATTCTTATAATTAATTTAACAAATTCTTAACTATTAAAATAACTAATTAAAATTATAATTTTTAAAATTATTGATAAACTCCTAGAATTTTGTTTCAATTTTTATTTTGAATTTAAATTATTAAAATTAATAAAATTTGTTTAAATTATTAAAAAAATTTAAATTGTTCAAATTTATGAATTATATAAAATTCCAAAAAATTTTAAAATGATTAAAATAATTTTAGTTATTAAAACTATTAAAATTATTATTATTATTAAAACTCTTATACGAAATTATTAAAATTATTTAAACTAATAAAAATTCTTAAAATTATTTCAATTATTACAACTATTCACAAAAAATTATTTTGAAAATCTGAAAAATTTTAAATTTCTATAATTACAACTTAAGTAACTAAAATTATTTCAGTTATACTTAATAACAGTTAATAATTAATTGTACAAAAAGTATTATCATTTCAAAATTTTTATAATTATTCCAGTTATTGATTCGCTTTAAAATTATTAAGAAATTCCAGGATTTTAAAAATACCTTAAAATCATTTAAATTTAATTTCCAATTACAATAGTAATTTGTGTGCATTTAAAATTATTTAATTTTAAAAATTCCAAAATATTTTAATAATAAAACTATTTAAATTACTAACTTTAATTATTTTATTTTATAGTCAAAATTATTTAAAAATCCTTAAAATGTTTGTATATGTAATTTAAATAATTAAAGTTATGTAAATAATTATAACGATTAAAATAAATTCAGTTATTAAAATTGATAATTATCCATAAATAAAATTAAATTCCATAAAATAATTAATCCATAATGATTAAAATTTAAAAACTCTTAAAATTATCAAAACTATTCAAATTACTTTATATTCGAGAATAAAAAATTATTTCAGTTATTAAAACTATTTAAATTATCAATCTAAATTTTTAAAATTATTTAGAAATTCACTGAATAAATAATTTCTTAAAATAATTTAAATTCTTTAAATTTGTTTAATTAATATTCCAAATTATAAAAATTCCTGCAAATTCTTAAAATTGTTAATATTACAAAAAACTATTAAACTTATCAATCTTATCAAAATGATTAAAATTTCATAATTCAAACGAATCAAATTAATAAACTTCCTTAATTATTAAGAGAATTGAAATTTTAGAATCAGAACGTTAAAATTTTAAAAGTTCAAAGATTATTTAGAAATTTCTAAAATAATTCCAAATTTCTTAAACTATTAAAATTATTATAATTATTATAATTTAAGTTACTAGAATTATTTAGAAGAATTAAGTTATTAAGATTATTCAAATTATTAGAATAATCAAAATTATTCATATTACTTAAACTATTAAAATTTCAAAAATAGTTAAAATTTTTGCTGTTAATAAAATTATTTAAAATATATTTATTTAAAATAGTTAATAATTTATTTTACAAAAAGTATTAATATGCTTAAATTTTTATAATTATACGAGTTAGCATCTGATTAAAATCAAAATTTTAACTTTAATTTTCAAATTATTTAGAAATTTCTGGAATTCCAAAATATCTTAAAATCATTTAAATTCAATAAATTCAATCATAAAAGTATATTACTTTTCTTTTTAATTAAAAATTATTAAAGTTATTAAAATTGTGAAACTAACAAATTTCTAGTATTCCAGAAATTAATGACATAATTTCAGTTAATAACTTCTAAAATTAGTAATCTTATCAAACTAATTGAAATTTATCTAAATTATTCAGAATATTATTTAATCTCTTCCAATTTTTTGTGAAATTTTTCAGATTATTCAAATTATGTATTTAAATTCTAAAAAATCCAAATCCAAATAAAAAAGACAAATTATCACAAAAAAAGGAAGGAAACTAAAATAATAAAATCAAAAATTAAACCTACAAATAGTTTTATTTATATAAATTAAAAAATTGATAAAAGAACACATAAAATAAAAAATGGATATCCATAACTCAAATAGTTTTAATAACTGAAATAATTTTTAGAATTTTTTTTTCAGAATTTCTAAGTTTCTAAAAATTTAAATTTGTAAAATTGAATTATTAATGTTATTAAAATTTTATTATTATTAAAATTCCAGAAATTATTAAAATAATTTCATATTATATTAAAACAATTAAAATTATTATTTTTACCAAAATTCGTAAAATTATTTAAATGAATAATACTATTACAATTACTTGAAATCATGAAATTTTAAATATTATTTCAGGTATTTAAACTATTCAAATTATTAATTTTTACTTTTAAAATTATTTAAACATTCCAATTTAAATATATATCAAATTTAATATAAATATTTAAAATTAACAGAATTAATAGTTCAAAAATCAATAAATTTCACTAAATACTTATGATTATATTGGAATGTGTGTAATTTAAATTCTTAAAATTATTTAAAATATTAGAAATTATAAAAATTTATAAATTCCTAAAGTTCTTGAAATTATTAAAATTACAATAATTATTAAAATAATTTCGTTTATTAAAACTATTAAAATTATCTTATTAATCAAAAAACTAAAATTTTTAATATTTAAATTTTTTTTTTTAATTATTTCATTTGATAAAACTATTCAAATAATTGAACTTCCTAAATTTTTAAAATTCCAGAATTTATTTAGAAATTCCTATAAATAGAAAATTTCTTTAAATCATTTAAATGCATTTAATTCCTATTATCATAATTAAAATTACTAAAATTATTAGAATGTCTAAAATAATTCAAATGCCAGAAATAATTAAAATTATTAAAATTTTTAAAATTATTCAAAATATTTTTTAAAATTATTCAAAATATTTTTCAAACGTCTTAAAATTATTCAACTTATTAAATGGTTTAAGTTACTAAAATTTTTAAATTATTATTAAATTATTCTAATTATCTCAGTGTCAAAACTATTCAAACTACTGATTTTAATTATTTTTTTTCAAAAGTATTTAGAAATTTCTAGAATTTTTGTATATGTAATTTAAATTATTAAATTAGTAACTTTAACATTTAAATTTCCTGAAATTATTAAAATTCTAGAAATTATTAAAATAATTTTATTAAAATTATTAATATAATAAAAATGCTTAAACTTCTAAAATAAGAGCTATTTAGATATGAATTTGGAAATGTTTGCTAAATTTATATCAAATAATTCCTTAAATGCGAAAAATTTACATAGAATTTGAATGTATGAATTCATGAAATTTTGTCATTATTAGTATTATGTATTTTTAGATCCAAGAATGAACTCAATAATTTATAAAATTCATAAATTCCATAAAATTTATAAATTTCATAAAATTCATTAAATTCGTAAACTTTGTCTGGATTTATCTACATTCGATATATATTTTTAAAAAATACATATTATGCTCTCATAATATTCGACGCTGCTTTGACAAAATTCATTAACTTTACAAAATCTGTAAAAACTATGACATTTATAAAAAATTTAAAAATCATAAAATTTGTAGATTAGTTAAATTCAAAAATTTAATTCAAAATTAATTCATAAACTTCATCTGCATTCGCAATTCAGAGAAAATTAATTTTTTCACAGAATTTAAAATATTTATAAATTTAAATAAACTAAGTAAATATATTTCACGAAATATATCATGTATTCATGTATTCGTAAAAATTATGTATTCATAAAAATCATAAACTTTTGAAATTAATATTATTATTAATTCAATTATTAAATTCGAAAATTCATAAAAGTAATCTGCATTCGTAACATTTATAACATTTATATAATTCTCGAAATTTAAAAAAAATCATAAAAGATCATTAAACTCGTATACTCATAAAGATCATAAAATTCATTTATTAATAAAATTTGTAAATTTCACAAAATTCGTAAATTTCATAAAATTCATAAATATGTACATTCTCAATTCATAATGTTTGTATGTAGTGAAATAGTTTTATATTGAATTAATAAATATAAATTTACATAATTTTCATATAATTCATAAAATTATTAATATTGATCAAAGCCGATAAAATCGATATTGACATTCAAAAAATTAAAAAAAAATTCTGAAAACGAAGTTGCTGAGCTTAAGAGAGAAAACTCTACACTAAAAGAAAAGGTTAAAAATAACAAAGCTGAGGATTTTGCACGAGTTAAGAATTTGTCTTCTAAACAGGCAACTAGATTCCAAAAAATTCGTTTGCAGTTAAAAAAATTTGTTAAAATATTAAATGATAATGATCTGAATTCATAAAGTTCATAAATTTCATAATTTCAATTTTATAAATTTTTATAAAATTCGAAATTGTTTCATAAAATTCATTTGCTTTCACAAAGTTCATCTGCATTCATAAGATCCATAAATTAAAAAAAAATTGAACTGTGCTGAATCCTTATGATCAAATTTTATTGATCGAAATGACAATTCTAGTGACTTCTTAATTTTGGATAGTAAATTATAAATTACCCAATTTTATCACTAGGTTGTTTCTCAATTGTGTGAACTCCACTCCTTAAAATTTTTAGCAAAATAAATCTAATCGAATAGAATTTTTATACCAAAAGCTCTCTGTTAAATTCGAGATATGTACAAAATTTAATTTTTGTTTTCAATAAATCGTAAATTTCTATAAATTATTTAAAATTAATTAAATTAAGTATTAGACAAAGAATTTTTTTTTTTTGCATTAAAAGCACAACCGCATAAAAACCATATAACATATACAAAGGCAGAGAGGGGAAGAGTTAATAAAACACAATCAGAATGAATATATGCGGTTTCAATATATACGAAAAGTTAAAAAATTCAACTTTTGCTTTATTATTATTGTTGTTACTACTATTACATTTAATACTACATACCTATACGTATAGAATGCAATGTTGATGATGATTATGATGGTGGTAAAGGTATAACATTTAGAACAAATAAAAAATAAATATTAATGAACTTTTCACATTTTGAGCTTTTTTGTGTTATATGTATACATATCCTGATCCTCCCAGTCACTAAACAACGACATCACCATTATCATCGTCGTCATCAGCGCACAAACATACAAGTCATTAAAAATTTTGAGGTTTTTGAAAAATATTTATTATTATGTATGTTGTTGTTGTTGTTGTTATTATTGTTGCTGTCGTAATTGATGAAAGCAGTAAAACTATATTTTGGTAGTAATTTAATTGGAAAACCGCAGAGACTAAAATTTAAAGACATTTTTTATTGGTTTAGTTTTGCGGCAATTTTAGTAACTAAAATGGTTTGCTCATTATAATTTTTTGGTTTTTTGCTTATCTTTTTACAGATGAAATCCATTTTTTTATCTTTATATATGTTTGATTTTCGTCTATATATATTATATATAGATCATACATATATAGGTATGTATGGCTGGATTGTTACTAAAATCATTAATTTTAATGTAAAGAAAAATTTGTATTCTATAAGAGGATTAAAGGATTAGTTTTACCTGGATTTATGTGTTGTTGCTATTTCTGTGCTATTAAACTATAACTACTCCTAAACCACCTTTTAAACCTGGTCACCCATTCAATTTGAACAAAAGACAAAATTTGCAAACTAATCGTCATCTACTTCCAAAAATCAAAGGCCTTGAACAATTTTCGTAATTTAGCTTTCACCATGGAAATGTTTAGACCATCAACCGCATCGTTGAATTCCCAGAAAATATTAAGAGCGTCTTACAAAAATGTAATTTTAAAATCCGAAAACAAGAATGTTACTCGTATCTATATACACAGGCTGTTATTACCATTCTACTAGTGTGTCATGTACTGACAAAAATTGATCGTGTCGATTTTTTTTTTTTTCTTTTTTTTACAAAATAGAAAAGTATTTCATGCCAAAACCAAAAAACCGTATGTGATGAAACCTAATAACCCATCGAAAATTCAATTTCCTTTCAATCAATCAATAAACATATTTTGGAAAAAATATATCAAAACAAAAAATTTTGTGCGTCTTCAAATCAAATTAAATACAACCAAAACAAAAACAAAAATCTAGGAAAATTCGTTGAAAATCTATTACAGTTGCCCTTCGTAAAATATGAAGAAGAAAACTCTGACGTGGGATAGTATATGGGGCTTATGTCAATTACTCTTAAATATTACATTATTATGAAACTCAAAGAATTAACTTTCTTGTGGTATAAGATTGTAGGACGTACGAGATAATCCTAACCATTCATTATGCAGACCTCGATCAATATATAGAAGAAGAGTCCGATTAAAAACCACAAGCAGCAATCAATGGAAACCATTGTGAGCTGCATTACTGATTAAAATATAAAATTAGAAGAGAAATGGGAGATGACTTCTTTGAAACCATTTCTATAATTTTTTTGAAAATATATTCAAAATTCATTCCCGTGCCTCTAATTGGGATTACGCCTCCATCCACAAATTTCCTTTCAATACCACACATGATGAAGTCTTATTGTAAATTTGGATTCCTCTGAAATTCTTGCCAACACCAAGTTGATCAACTATATTTTGTAAACTCCGCCAGGTAAATCTATAAAAACAATGTAACCGTGTTGGTCATTCAATTCTGTGTTGGAAATCCAATGTCAATTTGGAGCATTCGATTAACGTCTTTTTCCAAACAAATGAGTCGTTTTGGGTTTTCCATAGAGATGTTGGTATGTAGCTTTTGAAAGAAATGACTACATTTACCGTCGCTGTGCAAGTCCTCGCTTTACTAAAAACCAATATTTGACACTGGTTCATTGTTCAGCCATTAATCGAGTTTTCTTCGAGAAGAAGATTTGGAGAAATGTTGTACCTTCGTTAAGCCCCGGTTGAAGGGAACCAGTATTTTTTGGATATAAAGGTTTGACCTCGAACGATGACCGTATGCATGAATGAATTCATGGAAGTGATAAGGCTAAATAATTCTCTTAATATCGGATTTATTTATATTCTTTATAAATATTAACTTTGGTATTAAATTAATTGACCTTGAACTGATATTTCATACTTCAGGGCATTACCAAAATTACCATTAAGTTCCGGTTTTCGGAAGGAAGGTCCTTCTTTGGAATAATTTCTCCTCCTCGAAAATAGTGTCGTTCTCTATCTTTCTTGGAGACATAAAGAAGGAAATCTAATTTTTTTGGATTTAGTACAACATTTAAGTAATTCTTTTGTGTCATTGGGAGCCAAAGAGAAATTTTGTTATATGAAGTAATTTTTATTTTTTAGAAATTGTTAATTTTTGTATAATTGTGAATACATAATTGTGTTTCCACCAAAAATGAAAATCTACTGGATTAAGTTGAAACTTTATGGTAAATCCCTTGCAATTTTGATGGTATTTCGCAATTGGAGAAGTCTACAAAATTTTCAGTTTTGGAGCCTCCACAAGGCTCTGTGTATATCTATCTGACAACCTTAAATATGTTTAGTTTCAAAATTACTACAAAAGCCGAGTTCAATTTCAAGAATGCATGTTTTTAAAATTTAAACGTCCTTATTTAGTTAAATTTTAAATTCTAGATTTAAAATTAAATTCTCGCATCGTTTGATACATTTGGGATTATTTCAACTTAAATTACAAATAACAATTGTGAGATATATATATGCAAATAAATTTAATTAAAAATGGATAAATAATACTTAGGACGTTGTTTTATTATGATAAGGAATTACGTAAAAAAATGACAAACAATTATTTAAAAGAATAAAAAAAACAAAATAATGTTATTTGAGACGTATTCGACACGTATTCTTCGTTGGTTATTATAAAAACAACGCCCTAATTTTTTTTATAAATTTTCTCTGGCTTATAACTCTTGAACTATCATTCATTAAGTCATTTAATTCACAAATATTCAAGTTTTGTTTTAGATAAAAAAATTAATTTAGTTAATGTAACAACATATATTACATTTCATTTATGAGGCATGCGATAGGTCATTTTAAAAGAGTCACTTTGACGATTCTCAACATATTTGTAAATAACGTTTCTGATGGAGCAGGGATGAGCGAGGTAGGTAAGGCCGTGTAATATACGCGTTTGTCGACACGTAAAACATTACTTGGTAAGGTTTTTTGTCAACGTAAACAATTAAGACAATGTCATCAACCTACGATATTTTTTTGTAGGCGGATGAATTTTTACAAACCGGATTATTATGTGCACATGTAATTGTTTTCATTGCTTCTCGGGAATACTTCATCGCGGTTAGGGGTTGCAACATCCCTCTTCGAGTAAATGTTACGGGAAAACATTAATCGAAAAAATTATGAATTACACATTTTGGTTTTGCGATATTATTGATCGAGGCTACAAAAGCTGCTTTAAGTCGATCGAGAGATTTGGATGTGTTTCTCCCATAGAAGTCTACCACAAAATATTTCCTGAATCATCGAAATACCTTATGTGGGTCTTCGTAAGGCTGTGTCAGCCTAGTACGAATTTTATTTACCCTGATAAAAACGAACTCACAGTTATCCAACGTTTTTGGAATAAATATATCGTATTTCTGATTTAGTGGTTGTCCATAAACTAGTTCTGCCGGGAAGCTTCGTTAATTCTGAAAACAGCTTAGATTGGAATTGGCTTATAGGTAGTTGCGGCGGTAATATCCTTCAAAAGGTAACCTTCTGCCCATCTAGTGAAACGTTTTACCGCAGTTAAAATGTATACATATCCATTTGATAGAGGAAGTGGTCTAACGAGGTCCAAATCAATGTATTCAAAACGGCTTTTGAATTTTAGATTTTTGGAATGAAAGACAGGACTGTACTCAGATGTTAACGTCTTTATTCATATGTTAGGCCCAAAAGTTTTTAATTAATATAATTCTATAGTTGGGGGACGATTGGAACCAGAAAGTAATTTCTGCAGTTCCTCGCCAGGCTTCTGTGATTACGAAATAGATTTGAGATCTAGCGTTTTTTCGATAGAGACAGTTTCGTTATCGCTTGTGCGTGAAAGAATGTCAGCGACAACATTATCTTTGACTATATAGTATATTAAATGTCCGTTGAAAATTGCGAAATAAAATCCAAATGATGATGTTGTTTCGGCTGGTTGTAACTTTTTGTAGAAATATATTAGAGGTTCCTTACAGCCATTTTTGAGTTGTTGCAAGACGGCTCAAACTGCGGTGTTTCATGCAACGGCAGAATTAACACTGTGTCATCTTAAGGATGATCCAAAAGTGTTGCATGAGCAAGCGCACTTTTATTTTTATTGCGTCATTACACTCTTCTGACCAAGCAAAATTTCTTGCAGTTTTTGGACTTCTGGGTAACAAAACTAGATGCGCATCAAACTGCGATAACAATTCAGCTATTGTAGTTTTGGTATAGAGCGATGGTAATATTGATATAGGCACTGGAAATTGTAATACAGCTCAAACAGGCACTGGAAATTCCGAGATCGCTCCAATTGTTTCCTCGGATGGGAAAATTCCCTTAGGGGTAATTGTATGAATTAGAAAGTTAAGAGCATTAACACCAAAAACGCATTTTAAAGTTTTGATATTGATTTCATAAAATCAGTAAGTTTTTTAAACAGTAGTTGTAAATACGATTTGTGCTCTTCTTCTAATTTCGAAGCTAAAAGAATATCATCTATGTATTATATACAAACGCGAAATAGTCGAGTTCTATAACTACCTTGATCATGAGCCTTTGAAATGTTCATAATCAGCGTTGCGTAAATCAAAAGGCATTTGCGTGAATTCGAATAAGCCAAAAGGAATGATATTATTGCTGTCTTAGCAATATCTTCTGTATAGTAACAGGTATTAAATGATATGCCCTGACTAGGCCAATTTTAGAGAATATAGTACAACCGGATAAGTTCATAGAGAAATGTTGTATGCACAGTATTACAGCTCCTTTGAGACAACACTGAATATATTAGTATCATGCCTTTAGATTACTGTGAACTAGCTAACTCAGTAAAGGTTGTCTGTGCAAGTTTCTGCATGTGTCCATTCGATTTAAAAAGTAATTAATACATCAAGTTCTTCCGATTTACTCCTTGTACTTCGTGACTGCAATCTTCCAAATATCATCTGCAATTTTGATTCAAATTTTGATTGCATTCTTCCATGTAATATAAAGTCAGATGCAGAATCTCTATTTGTTGATGCCATGCTTGGATATAATTTAAAACAAACTAACAGCATTGCTAATAATCCTGGAGAGGTTTGTAGATCTTGTCTTCATGAATGAACAAGATATGTTTAAAGTAACTGAGTCACCTAACCCATTTGTTGTAAATGATGTCAACCACAAACCTTTGGATATTGTATTTGAGACTAGCGATTGTACGCCTAAACCACAACACCTCCAACAAATCAAATACAACTTTAAGAAGACAAATCACACTGGTCTGCAAGTTTATTTAGAATTATTGAAATGGGATGAAATTCTAAATGTAAAGGATGTGAACGAAACTGTCGACAAATTTTATGAGATTATACATTAAAGCGTTGAACTCCATGTACCAATTTATAACAAAGCACCAATTGTTCACCCTCCTTTGTGCGATGATAGTCTTATAAATCTGAAAAATCGTTTAAGTTTAAGGCATATATTAAAATAATTAAATCAAGTCTGAAGGCAGATAAGCGGTCCTTTTTACAACACAGCGAGGAATTTGATGTTTATTTCAAATTTAAGCACAAAGGCCTATTTGGATGGCGTCCAAGAAAAAATTAGAATAAATCCAAAACAGTTCTGGAAATACATCAGATCTAAACGTGAAATCGAGGGGTATCCTTCCAACATATGGAAATAGCAGACATGTTATAATGCAATAGCGGACCAAACATCAATACTGATTATATCGATCAATAAAGCAGTAACAACATATTAATCATTTCTCCAGCCATATCTCATGAAGATATTCTACCCTCATCTATATTAAAAACGTTTGCATGTATTTTGGTATATTCGTTGTGCAAACTGTTCAATCAGTCCTTAACCACTGTATCTACACCTATATAAGACCTATCTTTCACGTAAGGTGGTACACCAACATCAACATTGTTAAATCCACGCTCTATGGATATTGACCTCTATGGATTCTGAGGAGGACAATCTGGTGCATAACCAGGGAACATCAAATCCGGTCGGCCCCGTGGATTCTAGGGGGGCCAAACATTGCTAGAACATTCCAATGATATTAAATAAATCAACCAAAATAAATTAAAGGATATCAATGCTCAAATGAGTAACTATGACGCTCAGATCTCCAATGAAAAATAACAAATTCATATTTGCAACAGACGCAGTCTCCACTGAGAAAAAAACATCAGTCTCAGAACAAATTCCGAGTACATCAGCAAATATTATAAACAGCGAGGAGCTGTGGAATAAATTTCAAAAAATGGAGAAACTAATCGCGCAGCTGAGCAACGAAGTTGCTGAGCTTAAGAGAGAAAACTCTACACTAAAAGAAAAGGTTAAAAATAACAAAGCTGAGGATTTAGCACGAGTTAAAAATCTGTCTTCTAACCAAAATCAGCCATCAACAGAATAATAAATTCAATGCTCTGAGTCAAGAAGGATATTGCACGGATGAGGAAGAACTGGAAAACGAGGTTGGCAGTACTGATAACAAAAATATCAAAAAACGTAGGCCTCCAAAACATACTACACAAAGTTTGAACGATAACACTGAACAGAAAAACAAAACAATACCACTGCCTCCACCCATTAACGTGAGCAACATCAACAATTTCGAACATTTTCGACAAAAAATAATAAAAACCACTTAAGGCACTTTCAAACAGCGACATTAAAATTACCGTTCAAAATGAAAATGGCTAGAGTAATGTCAAAATCATTAAAATGCTCAGTTAAATTCAACAGGCACTTGTTCACTCTAAAGACACTTGGATCTAAATATTGCGGCAGCATACTGTCCTCCACGGCATACACCAACGAAGTTATAATTTAATAACGTCTTCAATAAACTAGGTCCAAGATTTATTATTGAAGGGGACTACAACATAAAACAAACCGCTTGGGGTTCCAGGATAATTTCTCCTGGAAAAGGAAATGCTCTGTTCAATGCCATTCATGAAAACTAATGTGAATATCTGTCTCCCGGGGGGCCAACATATTGGCCAACAGATGCAGGAAAAATACCAGTTTTACTTGACTTTTTATTATAAAAAGTATTTCATCCAGTTACACTAGAGCCGAAGAGATTAACGACTTATCATCTGATCACATTCCTGTACTGTTGTCAGTAAGTGCTATAGTAATCATGCAAAAAACAAAAAAAGCAAAACCTTACTAATAAATTTACGGATTGGAATCTCTTCTGGGAAAAGTTAGAAGAGCTAGTTGAATTAAAAGTGAGTATCAAAAGTAATGAGGAATTGGAACATCAAACAAAGAATTTCATTGAATACACTCGAGCCGCCGCCAGCCTCGCTACTCCAGAATTAAAGGAAAAAGCGAACATGGAAGTCATATACCCTGCTGAGATCAGGGAACAAATCAAAGAAAGAACAAAGGTAAGGAAAATATGGCATCTCACCAGAAATCCCATCGACAAAACAGCGGGCTAGGTCCAGAAATGGATAAAGACTACTCGTTATGGAAATCCACCAGAATATTTAAACGACCTGTAGCTCGGATACCACCCATAAGAATTGCTCAAAGTAGTTGGGTTCGACAAGACAAAGAAAAAGCGTAACTCTTTGCTCAACACCTAGCAACAGTATTTCAACCCCATGACATTCAATCTAACATCGACGTAACACCTGTTTATCAACCAAGTCAGGATTTTAAAAGGGCTACGTCAATGGAAATTGCCGAAGAAATCGACAAAAATCTAAACCAAAAAAAGGCACCAGGAATTTATTAAATATCACCGGGTCTATTCAAGGAACTACCACGTAAAGCAATCATCATGATCACATACTTATTTAATGCCTTTATTAGGTTGAAGTATGTACCTAAATGCTTCAAATTATGCTGAAGAAACCAGGCAAACCAGATGAAGAAGTAACATTGTATAGAACAATCTCATTGCTCCCGACCTTATCAAAGCTGTTTGAAAAACTACTTCTGAAACATCTCAAGCCAATGGTAAACGTTCCTGATTTTCAGTTTGGGTTTAGGAGTAACTACTCCACAAAAGATCAAGTCCATCGAATCACTACGGTGATAGAGCAAGCGGTAGAAGAAAAGAAATACTGTCCCGCTATATTTCTGGATGTATCCCAGGTCTTTGATAGGGTTTGGCACGAGGGACTAACATTCAAGATGAGCAAAATGTTATCACAAAATTATTGCCAGCTGCTTGAATCATACCTCTCTAATCGCAAATTCAGAGTCATCCATGAAAAAACATGTTCTGACTTTTATCCGACGCTAGCTGGAGTTCCGTAGGGAAGCGTATTAGGATCCCTTCTCTACATTGCAGACATATCTACAACGAACAAAACGGCTCATCGGTACGTTTGCTGACGACACTGTTATAATGGCAATAGACGAATCTAAACAAAGGGCAGTGAAAAATCTTCAACGAGCAAAGAACAACGTTATACTAAGTGGGCGCTTGATTGGAAAATCGCGCATAATGAGCGTAAATCAACCCATGTGACATTTACGCTCCGACCCAGGTTGAATCGGCCAAATACCTTAATGGTCTGCATCTAGACTCAAGGCTAAACTGGAAACATCACGTGAGACAAAAAGCTGAACAGATACGATTAAAACAACGTCAAATGTACTGGTTAATTGGGCATCATTCCAAAATGAACCTGTATTGCAAAAGACTAATTTACCAGACCATCGTCAAACCAATATGGATGTATGGTAAGCTATAGGGTTGTACTCATAAGTCCAATAAAGACATTATCCAACGTAGCCAAAATAAATTTCTTCGAATGGTCACCAACGCTTACCGATTTGTGACTAACAGAGAAATACACGATGATTTACAAATACAATTGATAGATGACGCCATCCGCGAATGTGCCATCAAATATGAAAAGAGACTTCTCATCCACACCAACGTTGAGGCCGTACAACTACTGGATAGTATACAAACGAAGTAAGGCGGCTCGAACGAACCAAACCACATGAGCTAACCGAATGAATATCATCATACCTCAGGGGAACTGGTCCCTGGTGCACAAACCCACACAAGTTTATGATTATCTCATTAGTACTAATGTCAACCTTACCAATGAATTAAACGAATTAATAATGTTTAAGAATGATTAGAAAGCGTTCAAAAAAAGTTTTTGATATTCCTGTTTTAAAAAACGGGCTGAGACTATGACAACATATACCTTTCTATCAAAATGTTACTCGCTTACCACCATATTCAACAAGGTGCAAAGAATATAAAATTTGCACTCATGAAAATGGACGTATTCTGCTGGATGCCACCTTTATCGGAAACCTCCTACTCGGCCACTTTGATTCAGCTTATGTATTAGAAAACATCTCTATAAATGTTCCAGGCAGGACATTACGTAATCATCCATTTTTAGCGCTTGAAGACCATTCCACCAATTACGGCAATAACAACAACCCAATCAATAGATTAAGTTTTCTGATGGGATGTCTATCATCTACAGTTGTTTACTCAAAAACGAACGAATTGGTTCCGTAACTAAATTTTGTGTCTCACGATGGTGTGAGGATGAGTCTTACAATTTATTATTTTGGTTCTGTACATCGAACGTTAGCAATAGTAGGAACAAGGTATGGGTGTTTGTGTGTGTGTATAGGAAGGGAAACAAAACAAATATTTATGTAATTGTTTGCGACTTTTCAAGAATCGAATTTTTAAACGAAAAAAAATTATATTTCCATTATGATTAAAATTGCAAATTGAATTTTATATTGTTTTGTGTGCCGTCTTCCTTTATACGATATGAGTTTCCACATACGTTTTTGTTTTGTGAAAATGCTGCAATTCTGGTTGAGATTTTAATAAAAAAAAAACATTTCCCATTTATATACATAAATTTGTTGAAAAAAGTACAACAGCAATAGCGCACCACAATATAACAGAACAGAAACTAAAAGAAAATTTATAATTGAAACGTGAGATAAGCTTTGTGTATATATTGTTTCTTCGTACATTTCTTCCGGCAATATTTTTCTTGTGCGCGCTTTGTTCTCTCCATATACATATATCCATTAAAAATATATATTTTGGTTTGTTTTATTCCAGAAACACGATTTGATTTAATTTAATGATTCTAAATTGATCGTAAATCAACAAATTGATTGGTATATACGATGGTGTTTTTGTGGGGGTACGGAAGTTAAATTCCAAACTTTCTGTATATAAAGTGTATTATACGTGTGTGTGTGTGATAAGTAAATACCGCACAGTGTATCATTAGCATGCATAGAACATAAATTTGTCGGTCGTTTTGTGTGATAAAATGACAATTCGACACACTATTCATTTTAATTTTATTATCATTAAAGGAAAATCCTCATCTCGCATCATCCTACATACATATATGTATATATGCGAGATCAACTGTTTCCGATATATTACCACTATAACAGTATCGTATAATCATATTAAATTCGAGATTTTGAATACAACACCAACAACCTACATACATACATATGTATGTATGTATAAAAAAATAAAACTTTTCCAATTCACGGAAATCATTAGCAATAAAACTAACTATCTCGTTATATCAGACACGAAAAACTTTTTTTTTATTTTCCGATGTGAAATAATATTAAAATCGATCGAAATTACAAAAAAAAAAAAAAAAATATTGAAAATAAGTTTATTTTTAAGTTTCCGTATTTTGTTCGATTTACCATTTTCCGACACAAAAAAAACAAAAAAGTTAAATTGGCACGTTTCTCTTGGATCAAAACTTTTCACTTTGATACAAGATTTTACTTATTTTTTGGTTTGCTGTTACTGTGTGTACTATAAAACTAAGTGCAGTCGTGGTACTATTGCAAATAGAATTTTGTATATTTATTCGAATATTTAAATTGGGGATTTGTATTCAATAAATCGGGTTGGTATATATACAAATAGTTGCGGAGAAAAGTAATGCATACATGTACATCTACTAAATTTCCAGTTGGAAATATTCGAATCTAGCTAATGGGTGTAAAATTTTTTAATCTTGGAATGATTTAAAGTGTTTCTTATTTGCTATTAATAAATTGACCAATGACGCTTTGAACGTAATTTAATACGGGCGGAGTGAGAAGTCTGGTAAAATTGCAACAGAGGGCGCCACAATCCAAAATAGACCAAATTAAAATTTTCAGACAGATCTGTCATTTAGTTCAGTTTTTTTGTAAACATGGAAAGAAGTGAATTTCGTGTGTTAATTAAACATTATTTTTTGCGAGGAAAAAATCCTCCCAAAAAATTAAGTTAGGTTAGAAAACTTTTTTCAAATTATTATATTTCCATAATTAGCAATTTAGAATTTTCATAATTCAATGTAATCTGGATGACCTGTTCATTCGAGTTCAAATGCTAAAATGCGGCAGGTTGTTTACGTTGTCTTAATTATCGACGTTGACACAAAACACAGCCAAGTAATCTACGCTATATTTTACGTGTCGACAACCGTGTAGGTTACATGGCGTAATCTACCTCGTCCATCCCTGCTAATTAGCAAACGTAGAAAAATTACCAAAGCTCAAAGCATATTCCAGTTCAAAAAAAAAAAGTGCAAAATTTACTCGTGAGATAAACACGAGCACGCACTTGCTTAAAGTAAATGAACGGAAACCTTAATGTTCCGATTAATAAAAACAATCTTATATCTAGTAGCTAAGTGACTTCAGACAAGGGTGTATATACATTTTTGTGTACCTGTTCACTATATCTAACTAAAAAATAAAGCGTTCTTAAATCTAGAAGACAAGTATTTTTCCCTAGTTACTTATTTTACAGGGGTGTTTTTTCACGTTTTATGTTAGTACAAAACTGAGATTTAAGAAAAAAATCCCTACTTAGCCAAGGATCGCACCCAGATAGCGATATACAATTTTGGGTAGCTGAGGACTTTATCTAACTAAAAACTATTACAGCTTTCTTAAATCTAGAAGATAAGTATCTTAGGACAGGGGTGTTTTATGTATTTTCAAAATTATGAATTAAAAATAAATGTTTAAATCTCAATTTCGATCTAACATACAACGTGATGAAACACCCCTGTCCTAAGTTAAAAATGAACGCTAATACACCCTCATTTTGAACCTTTCATGATTGTAGATTTCTGAATATTTTCTAAATTCTGGTAGCATTGGGTTAGTAAACTGCCGATCTCGAAGTTATATCAATAATTGTGAATTTTGAATATGTTACGCTTTCGAAGTTTTTTACAATTCCGGAAGATAGATTCGTATATTTTTACAGAGCTTCTATCAACTTTCTATACACTATGATTATTAGTAGCTGTATTCTTAATGTAAAGTTATTAATTTTGGGTTTTCTTGGAAGTTGGACATCATCTCTGTGAAAGTTAAAGAATTTCTAAATTTGCATTTGATCATTTATATATCAACTCTGGAAAATTTCAAATATTCGATTAGTAAATTTCCGAAGCTTTTATTATGTAAAAATGTTCTTACATTAACAATTTCTGGATATTTCATGAACTCCAGACATTTATGGAAGTTCGATTTAATAGTTAGTACGTTTCGGAAGTTTGCGTAGACTGCGGCAAAGAAAAGAATTTCCGGAGCTTTTATAAATTCTGATACTTTTTAAGAATTGATTTGGTGCTATTTCTTTGCCACAAAGAATTCAAGTTAACGATATGTATATGTATACACCACTGTAAATTTTTAAAGAATGAATGATCCTGGAGTTAATGGTATGCCAGAAAACATATTATCGCAAAATATGTCATATACAATTTTTTTTAAGAGATAGGTTCGAATATACCTGGAGCTTTTATCCCTGCAAAATTCTAAAATCTCAACTATAGCATCATTTGGAGTGTACATACGTTGAGATAATTTTTAGAAGCTTTAATTACTTACACCTAAATTATTAAAGATTTGGAGCTTTTACACACTTTGAAAGATTTTAAAAGATTTTAACCGTAGATTTCCAAATATTTTATAAATTCTGGGAGCAGTTATAAATTGAGAGAGTAAACTTCCATCCCGAAGTTGTTTCATGAATTATTGATTCTTGAAGATTAAATCGTAAATTGTTGATGCTTCGAAGTCTCATTTTTCGAACCATTTAGAAACTGAGAGATTTTGAAGGTAGGAATTGTAAATTTCCGAAGCTTTCACCAAGACTATTCATTTTTGATTTCTTCGAAAACTATTTAAATTTGGATTTGTGGTTAACTTTTGAAACTTTTGACATTTTTCTTGAGCTTTAATGAACTCCAGCAATTTTTATAATTTTTTAGACAACTATATTTTCGAAACATCAATCATATGTTTCTGATGCTTACTTTCAGTTGGGTTATACTTCATTGAACCATTACGCAAACCAAAACAAAACTTGAAAAAATATAATGGAGACTCTTCACCATCGATTAAAATGATTCACAAGTGGTTTACTGATTTTCGTTGTGGTCGTACAAGCACAACTGATGTCGAACGTTCAGGACGCCAAAATGAAGTCGCACATTTACCACACCGAAAATGGTTGACATAAACCACGAATTGCTTCCACACCCGCCATATTCTCCAGAATTAGCCCCCTGCGACTATTTCCTGTAACAAGCTCATATTTTGAAGGGTTGGAGAAATTGTATTATTCGGAAGGGTTCGAAAAATTAGAAAAACGTTGTGTATTGTGAGTGTATCGAGCGAAAGGGCGACTACGTTGAAAAATATTTTTTTTTTGGCCGAAGATATTATTCGTTGTTTCATTTTTACCACTTCTTCTTCCGCCTATAGAACAATAAGCATAATCTTTGTGTCCTAAAACTCACATAGAGCAGTCATCGTTAGTAGTATTAAACGAATCACCAAAGATGTTTCACAAGATCATATTGCGAAATTTTGTGACGGTCTACAGGCAATCCCAACCCTCGATTACACATAAAAAAAATCCGTTGATGAAAAAATCATACTGCTTTAGTGAGTAATATCCGATAGATTCCTCAAATTAGATCACTCAACTAAGCAACTCTGGATTGATCTAGATTTTTCAATTACACATTCGTGGGAAGTTTGTCCTTAGTTTATTTTGAAGCAAACACTTAGCGTTCAACATTTTTGAATACATTATAGTACAGGGTAGGCCATCTGTTAGTCCTCTTTATATTTGTAAATAAAACATGCCACAGTAAAAAGTTTTATTGGAATTTTGCTACAATAAACATTGGCACAACATTTGCCTACATTTAACGTTGTAAGAAAAAATTGCCATGTGATTTTACACTTTTGATTGTAATTATACTTTGGTTGCTACTGATAGTTACACTGACGAACGGTATTATTTACACTTAATATGTGTACAAGTACTGTGTGCAAGAAGTTGTTCTCTTAGTTGTTGCAATATTGCAATGGAAAAGTTTATATTTACTTATTAAGGTAGGAATAAAGTGCCCTATAAAAGAGTAGTTCTATTTTAGTTGTAGGTATAATTACAAGTAGTAAGGAAAAATAATATTTGCAATCGGAAAATAGCACTTGTTGACAAATGGATGAATCATGGAATGAATTTTTTTCAAAATGCGAATATTCGTTTAGCCGTTCTTTAATTTTTGTGAAATTATACCAATATAGTTAATAATCTTTAAAATTCAAAATTATTTCATCTTTCAAAATTGGTAAACTTTTCACCTTCTTTTTTGAAGATATTCATGAGTGAGTCACCATTTTTTACAACATTTTAATGATAAAAAATTAAAAATAATGAAATACAATTTATTCAGTAAAGGCAGTGTTGTTCTTAGTATTCTGCATCATTATTGTTAAATTAAACAAATCCAAAATAAAAGAATAACCAATTTATTTAAAAAAAAAGTTTATTTACTTCATTAATTTGACAATTCAATTGTAGGCTTTAATTCAATTTTCATGTATTTTTTTCAGGTAACTTATCATGTATAATTTGTAAATTATTGTATGTATAGTATAAAATTTTTGTGAGCACTGTATTATACATTATTCAATAGTACTATTTATAGCATTTAAAATACTGCTCACTTTAGACTTGTTTCCTAAAGTTTTTTTCTTTGATCTGCCAAATGTATTAGGTATACCTAATAAATTTTGAATAGTCTGCATTGTCAAGCTTAACTCTTTCGGATAGCTCATATTAAAATTAAAATAAAATATATATAATATCTCCAAGGCTTTAAACAAAGTGTTTGCTGTTGTACACATTTTATTTTCAACAAAAATGTAGTAGACAGTTGTTTCGGGAGCAATTTCTGTAAATATATTAATTAAAGAATTTAGTAAGTGAAATATGTAATAAATATTATCTTTTAGTTTTAATTTGTTTTATTTTAAATTTTATATTAAATAAACCTCAATGAGTTTGTGAATTATGCATTTCCATCATTAGGAAGGAATAGCTACTTCATATTGATGGAACGCACTCATCGAAACATTTAAAGCATATTTTTATTTCTACTAAAAAATATAAAATATATTAATTTAAAATTTAAAATTATATATATTTTTTATTATAAAAAGTTTAAAATTTAAAGTAATGCATTAAATCGTGCGATTTAATGACGGAACAAAAGTCACATATTGCAACATCGAATCGCTTCAATAGTCTATAATATTATTAATTTTTCCATTTGCTATATGTAAATTTTAATTTTAAAGGGTTTTCCCCAAGAAAACATATCAGTCCCATATTCTAAACTGACATTTCCAATTTTTGACAAATTTATTATTCCTATCATGATGAAAGAACTAAAAAATAGTTCAAGTTTATAAAAGCCTTCAATGAAATGAATTTGTCGAAATGTTGAAATTCGGCCGGCCAAGCATAAAAATGTTTCTTGTTTAACGAATTATAAACTATAATGGTTTATTTAAACTATTGTTTTAATATTTTGTCAAAAATTGGAAATTCTAAAATATCGTACCGACATACTTCCTTGGATCCTTATTCTTAAAATTCGCCCGAAAAAGTCACCTGTGACTAGTAAAATATGTCATTTCAGTCGAAAATTTAAATAACATTAATGTCATCGACGACTTTTTTCGATTGAATTCAAGAATATGGGCCCAGGGTCTGCATTCTTGAATTCAACCGAAAAATGTCGCCGGTGACTTTTGAATTTTCGATTAAACATTTGTAGAAATAAAATGGTACATACCTATAACTGCGATCCACACTGAATTGTGAGTCGGCACTACATCATCTATCTTGGTGCCCATCTAGAAATATTTAGATTTTAATTAATAAAACATTAAATTTAGATTGTTTTAAGATTAAGTACTTACTGGAAATTTTTTATATATAAAATTTACGTTCTCATTGAAATAAGTTGACAATATTAATAAGACTATAAACTCCTTATTTACTTCCTCTTCGCTCCCCTCTATTTTATTGAGACCACTGGGGCCCTACTATCACTTTCGACAACGATTTTCGACGACGGTCGTTTTCCTATAGTAGGCAAAGGAAGAAAAAGGTAAACAATAGTAAATTTATAATATTGTTTTCCTTTTTCTTCCTTTGCCTACTATAGGAAAACGACCGTCGTCGAAAATCGTTGTCGAAAGTGATAGTAGGGCCCCAGCTCTTTTATATTTTTTGGCAAATGTTAAAATTGCTTCTACTTTGTTTTCCAAATGCACTATGTCGATTACGGAATTATTAAGAAGTTTTAAAAAATGCTGTTTAGCAAATTTTGAAAGTAGTAAATGTGGCCATTTTTGTTGTATCTCGCAAATGGTTGGCGGAGATTCAATATTGTTTAGAAAATCCCTTTGAATCGGATAGGTCTCATCAAAATACAATTCAATTTGCTTTAATTCAACAGGCGATAAATTTATTATATTAAACTTTTCTTTCATAAATATACGTTTCCGTTCTAACGTATCTTGGTTTTCGTCAGATTCTTGTATCCAGTTGGGACAGCTCTCTTTTAACGATTTAAGTTTTTTTATTATACTTGGCTTTTGATTAATGTCGCGATTTCTTTTCTTTCCGCATCTGTTTAAATAATTATTGTGATATAACAATTTGGCTGTAATATTGATTGGTTCTGTGTTTATTGAGTTTTCCAATATTATTCCAAGACTTTTTGGATATTTTGATATAGCTTCTTGTGCTACATGGCGGAAAATTGGTACTGGAATATAAAAAGATATAGAACGCATATCGTCCACTAAAAAATGTATGAAGTCTTGCAAATAATTTCCCAAAGGCTCTCCTGTTTCGAATAGGTTTCTGATATTGCTCGGCATTGTACTCCAATTGATTTTAAAATCAGCAAATAATTGTTTGCATTGAATGAACCCAACGTTAGTTTCATTAGATGACTGTGAAAAAGCCCCACTTGACATGGATAATGTTTCACTTAGTGAAAATGAACATTGTGAACTGGGACTAAATGGTTCAATGTCGTATATTGTAGGTGCAACGGGAACTTCTGTACTTGTCGATTCAATCGGAGCTTCTGTCGTTGTAGGCATAAATACAATTTTGTAATTTTGATTTTCATCGTTTATTGTTGAGGCACTTTCATTTGGATTTTCAAGAATTATCGCAGGACTCCATTCATTATCAGTTTCCAGTAACATAAAAATTTTATCAGAGTAATATTCAAGAGTCTCTGAATCTTCAATTTCTGTACCGGCTTCTTCTAGCACAAGCTTGATACCAGGTACGCCAAAATGGTTCGCTAAAATAAAAATTTAAATTGTTAGAAAATCATCATATCGAAGACCGATTTATGAAGTGTTTACGAAAATAAAGACAAATTAACCGCTCTGCGAATTAAGGCCGCAGAAATTAAACTCGATAAAAAAATGTAATTAAACTCGTAAAATTTGTATGGAATTTCCGACTTTAATTAGCACAACATCTGGAATTAAAGTCGGAAAATATTCATAGTACGAGTTAAACTCGTAAAAATTAATTAGTTTCTTAGATTAATTTGAAGTTTTTTTCCGAGTTTAGTTCCATATTTTTGCGTAATAAACTCGAAAACTTATAATGTTCTGCTGACCTAAATTTCCACACCCGTGTGAAATTCTGGAGAAAAGGAAATTTAATACTTAGTAAGAAACAATGAGCCGCAGAAAAAGCCGCTGAACCTCAGAATCCATCCGCGGTTACCACTGAATCCGAATTTTCAAGTTTAATTCCAATAATTTTCCGAGTTTAGTTCCATTATTTTGTGGAATTAATTAAATTTTTCCGAGTTTAATTCCAATATTTTCCGAGTCTAACTCCATTTTTTGACGACATTAATTCTTACGACCTTAATTCGTCCCAAATTAACAAGGCGTCATTTATTTGAGCCATATATTTTAAAAATGGTACAAGTCCATATTTCGTTGAACTGGGATATGAAAGAATTGATTTATGCACAATTACATGAGATTTTGAACTATAGTGATACTTCTATATGTCAAATCACTAGTTGCCACAATAAACAAACACAAACTAGTAATTCGACTTTTAGAAGTTTCACTGTTTATTATTTCTTCTACAAGTATTAGGTATTATATTTTTTATTTTTTTTTATTTTGACTACATATAAATTGTTTCCCGATAAAAATATTACATTAATTATGTATTGTCTAATGTTATAACTAACTTTTCTGAAATATAAACTTGCATCATTTCCAAATTATCGACTCACTTCATATTACCTTTCTGTATTACTGCTTCTAATTCAATTTCGGAACAAAAACTTTTCTTAACGCTGCGCGACGAGCTCCATACCTTGAATCCCCTTTTCATCTATTACAAAAGTATTTATTTTTTATATTAATAATAATCTTAATGGTAATTTAAAATAAACTTACTTTTAGTTATAATAAATACGGGATGCTATGTTGCAACAATGCGTATTCAATGTTTCGCAACTTATATATTTGTAATGGAAACGGAGACGGATAAATTATTATATCTAATTAGCATTGAATCGCAGTTTAATTTTTCTACTTTAAAGACCCCTTTAGTATGTTCCAATTCCATTGTATAAATATTACCAAAAAACGCAATTTTGGAATAAGAAGAATTAAGAAATATTTGCTTAATTTTTAATAGTACAATGAAATTAATTTCATTAATGTATATAGGAAGTAAAGTGTCGGTTTCATACTGTATATCCCTATATTTAGCACGTTTTGTTTCAAATTTATATTCAGTTTTGATTTGCTCGCCGCATTCAGTATTGCTGCTGGTGATACTATAAACAATATCTGCAATAAGCTGATCTGGAAACCGCGATTTTATTAAACTTTGATATAATTGATGTCTTTCTTGAAATTAAGATTGATGTCTTTCTTTCATATCTTTCTTCAATAATTTGGTTCTCGTGTAAGTCGAATTCGTAATATCACCAAGTTTTAAATTAACTATATTTAAAACATTTTTATTGATTTCTTCTATAACAACTTTATTTAAATTATATTTTAGATACATTTTATCTAACTCTGCTTCACAAGACGCTTTACAGTTGTTACACTCCTGCCGAATTTCTTCAATAATAAGTTTTATGACAGTTTCTGGAACATTGTGTTTTATTTTTAGTGGTGAAATCAAGTCCTTGAATTCGAAACAGTTAGATGAACTTAGATTTGTTTTATTTGAAAATCCATATTCGTTGCATTCAGTATCCGATTGGTATTCAGTTGGGGCCACTATATTAGCATTTAAACTCGAAATTACTGGGATTTCGTCGCCGGTTTGAGCAAAATTAAATAAATGAATTCTACGTAAATGTGACCGAAATGACCACATATTCAAAAAAGAAACTGTACAATTATTTAACGGGCATTGTATTGGACCCGTTTTCATTTTTAAATGATTTAGGCTATGACGCACTAAAACTATTTCTCTGTTACAAGTAAATCCACAAGCTGGAACTGTGCATTTTATAACTTCATTTAATAAAACAGTTATTATTTTTGGTTTCAATTCCTGTGTGTGTTTTCGATATTTGTGCGACGTGTACGTATTTTAATTAGAAAACTGCTCACGGCAAATGTGGCACAAGAATATGGCACTTTTTTCAAAACGATGTGATTTTATATGTTTTTCATAAATATTTATATTTAACGTTTGAAAGGAACATACTAAACACATAAACATGATTTTAAACTAGAAAAATTAATTGTTCACTGTTTTACTCGTACACCTTTAGATTAGGTTAGAATCGACAAATAAAAATTCAATACTTCTCAAAAACTTATTTTGAATATTTATTTAAGATTTTTTTAAATTGTTTTATACTCACGTTTTAATTTTTCACAAATAAACGCACAATATTTTACTAATAGCTTAAATTTTCACTTTTAAACGCTGAATATTTTCTTAACACAACTGCGTCTGCACAACTCTAATTCACAAATACGAGTACTATTAATTTATAAGCTTTGTCGGCGTGGCATCACTCTAATACAAAGTAAAAATGATTTTTTCGTGCACAAGTGCTACGGTTTATAATTCAAATTGATCGATCATTTAAATAAAAATCCATATTCCACACAAAAACCGAAAAAAATGAAAGGAACAGTCGAGGTGCTTATACGTTGGAGCAGGATAACTAGTTTCAAATATTATTAAAATAAAATGCAACAGAATATAAACAAGATAACAAAGGATTTTCAACAGAAAAATGAGAAATGTTTATTAACCATATAGTTGTCAAGTTTTTTGTAAATTGCTAGCAAAACCAAGCTCTTCTTTTAAAATATATCAAATATATTAACTACATGAGCAACGTGTTGAAAATAAATTCTTTACGACAAACCACTATTTCAATTTTTATTTTTTATTTTTTGTTAGATTTTGTAAAATAAACCAATGTTATCTTCTAGTTTTTTGCACTAATTATAAATACGGAATTATACGGAATTTACGGAATTATTCTAATTGCAGTAATTATTGCGAAGATATACTAAAATTACATTGTGTAATTTGTATACAGTTCTAAAATTGCAAACTTGAAGTGCGTCTTTTTTTAGAAAAATTGAAATATTTTTTAGGAGCACAATCAGTTAAGTAGAGGATGATTTCAGCAAACACCAATATTATCCGTTTATTTTTCATATACATTGTACTCGTACTCATTTATTATTCATCTTAATCTGAAAATGACTTAAGGCTTAATCGCACTTTTCCAACAATTACAATACACGAACTCATTTTTGCAAGGTGCATATTGTATTGAGAAAATCAATTTCTGTTTAATTATAAAATATGCTAAATTACAACGTTCTTGTGGAAGAATACTACGATTATATATTCAATTTTAATAATTATTTCAATATCTAGTCACTTGACGCAAAATTGCTGTAAAAATATTAGTAAAATTGTCTTGAAAGTAGTATTCATTTGTAAAACTGCGAAAGTTAGGTAAACTGTACTCGTTAATTTCAATTGATTGTGCGATTTTACAGAAAAATTATTTCTTTACAAGTTAAATGTTGTAACTTTTTTGTGTAAAATTACACATTTTTTTTACTGTGGTTTGGGATGAAAAGTCAAAATTTTGTATTGATAATGAAAGGTGGTTCCATGCCATTTATGTATGAAAAATAATATCGTTCATATGCCCATCATCGTCTACAGACCTTCATCCGGACATCAAAAATTCCGATGACTTTTTCCAATAAAAGCCGATTAATGTCCTCAATTTCATTTCGAATGTGGCTTTAAGTTGTTGAATAGTTTGTGGCTGATTAGCATAAACCTTAACTTTCAAATAACCCTACAAAAAATTATCAAGGGGTGTTAAATCCGGGCTTCTTGGTGGCCAAGGAACTTCACAATTTTTTTCAAATTATGCGATCAGCAAATTTTGTTGATAATAATAAATAGATTTTGCACGATTTGCGTGGCAAGTCGCTCCGTCTTGTTGAAACCAAAGGTCGTTGACACGCAATTCATTCAATTTGAGCCAGAAAAAACCAGTCAACATGTTACGATAACGTTTTCCATTCAATTTCCTGTTCGTTTTCAAAGAAAAACGAACCAATGATGCCACCAGCCCATAAACCCACCAAACCGTAACATGAGGATTCTCCGCTCCAAAAAATTTGAACATTTTGCTTATTGAAGTACCCATTAAGATGAAAATGAGATTCATCGCTACAGATGATTTTTGATGAAAAACCAATTAACAAAATGATGAAATTTAGTTGAATTTTGTATAAATGCAAATGAAGATCAACATGCAAAATGAGTCGTAAAGTGGTTCGTGTGAACGATGCCTGGTTGATGTGTTTGGTTCATTACGAACCGTTTCACTAACATTTTCGGCCTACCACTTTTCGCTAAATCAGTTTCTTCGAAACGATCAATAATTTTATCAATTGCACGCTTACTAGGGTGTCCATGTCGACTATAAGACTATGTCCGAAACCTTCAATAAATATTATTTAGTACAGAATTTTGACATTTATATGCAAAAACCTCATACACCCAAATTATTATAGTCTATAGCTATCATAATTTTTGGCAGGCAACCACGGTCTTTACGCAATTTTCAATTTGACGTTTCAAAAAAAACATATAACGTGGGGAAAAGGCATTTGAAGTGGGGAGATTTATACATTTCGGACGGCATAATAAAAAATTGTGAATGTAGGGGAATAATTAATAATAAAATAATGTCAAAATTCTGTACTAAAAATATTTATTACAGGTTTCGGACACAGTCTAACACTCTCACGTAATTTACGAAATGTTGTTGTTTTTGAACGATTATTTTCATAATAAATTTGGACAATCAAAATGGGTTGTTGTATTGTTGGAGACTCCATGATGATAAATGGCTTATTTTTGACTTTTCATATGTCAAATAATATTTTAGAACAGATAATATTTAATACTAAAATTCATTTATTGAAAAAAGGACCACCCTGTAGAAAATGATTTGGAATTTTCCAAGTTTACTCAGTTTTTCTGAACAGCGACCACTTTAGTTTTAAGTATAGAACTGGGCCTACCTACTTTAAAGGAAAGTTATTTAAATTTTCCAAACAAACGGAGAAATAGATTCTTAGAATATGGTCTTTTGAACACAAGTATATATCTGTGTTATTCCTGTCGATTTCCCTACTAAAGTAATTTTTTTCATGTAAACAAATGCCTTGTAATAAGTCTTATAACATTTCATTGTTGGTGATTAAATAATTTTTTCGAAAGCTTTTAAAAGCATAAACGTTTAATTTGCTTTGAAAACGAAATTTACGATGTATAAAAGGTTTTAGTAACAGCCAATTCTGAAACTCGACAAGGATTTCCGTGATATTCATTTAAATATTTAAATTCAATAAAACATATAAAGCTTTTCTCAGCTCTAAAATTAAAACTTTAGCATAACTAGCATTTTTTTTTTTTTTTTTTTTTTTTCAATTTTATTTAAATATTTTAAATAAACAATTATTACAATCTAGTCACCTGGACTAATGAGCAATTTTATTCTAACTTAATTTACTATGTTGTATTAATCTATGGCTTCTTCCCACTGGTGTTCCATAGTGTCTGATAAATTGAATTAAACCACGTCGTTATTGTGGGTTTTAGATCAGCATTACGCTGTTTACACTAGCAATTACACCAGCTCAAACGGTTTAGTTCGTTTGAGCCTGCGTACAATATCTGTGTTGTTTAACAGCTTAGTTGCCTCAGTGTTAACATGTTGTTCGAGCCTTTGCCTATGTCTCAGTGCATTTTTTTGGATTTCCTTTGAAACAGTGACCACTTTAAGGTCCCTATGGAGGTCTCTGTTTCTAACATACCATGGTGCATCAACGATGTTCCTTAATACTTTGTTTTGAAATCTTTGGATGATTTCTACGTTGCTCTGTTTGGTACAACCCCAAAGTTGGATACCATAAGTCCAAACCGGTTTTAATATTTGTTTATATAATAGAAGTTTGTTGTATGTTGATAGAGCGGAGCTCCTTCCTATCAGCCAATACATCTTTCTATATTTAAGCCCTAGTTCTTCACTTTTCTTTTTGACGTGTGCTTTCCATCGTAGTTTTGCATCTAGTGTCATGCCAAGGTACTTAGCCGTGTTGGCATACGGTATTATTTCTTGATTAATTGTAACCGGAATATGTTCGAGTCGTTTGTTTGTAAAATTGATGTGAACTGATTTAGTTTCGTTAAGTTTAATTCGCCATCTTTTGGTCCAGTTATGTATTTGAGTAATAGCCAACTATAAACTCTGTGTTGATTCTTCGTTGCTATCTCCAACAGCTAAGATTGCCGTGTCATCAGCAAAGGTCGCCACAGTGTTGTTTTCTAATACAGGGAGATCATTAGTGTACAAAAGGTATAGGACCGGACCTAATACACTGCCATGCGGTACTCCTGCCTTGATTTCTTTCAATTCAGAATAGGAATTGTCTAATTTTACTCTAAAGAATCTATCTTTCAAGTATGATTCTAATATTGTAGTGAATTGCATTGGTAGTACAGTTCTTAACTTATAGTTAAGTCCTTCATGCCAAACTTTATCAAAGGCCTGTGCAACGTCTAAGAATATCGTTGAGCAGACTTTTTTCTCCTCTAATGCTCCTTCAATAATATTAGTTATTCTGTGTACTTGATCTAATGTTGAGTGTTGGTTGCGAAAACCGAACTGATGATTTGGAATCAGGTTTTTCCTCTCAATTATCGGATTTAGCCTTTTCACTAATAACTTCTCAAAGAGTTTAGACATAACTGGTAATAGTGATATTGGCCTGTATGATCCAGTTTTGTGTGGTGGTTTCCCAGGTTTCGGAATCATAATTACTTCTGCAATTTTCCAGAGGCTGGGTACATATTTCAATCGAAAGGCGCCATTTATAATATTGGTGAGCTTTAATAGTGCTTTCCTTGGTAGTTCTTTTAAAATTTCTGCTGTGATAAGGTCATAACCCGGCGCTTTTCTCGGATTCATATTTGTTTTTATCTCATACATGACTTCTTTTGGTGTTGCTCGTAGGATTTCGTCACTTTCCTGTACAACCTCTTCAGTTATTATTTCAGCTTCCAATGATTGGTCATCATGTGGTTCAAATATTTTTTCCAGGTATTCAGCAAAATTTCGTACTTTATCTTCGTTATTTCTGGCCCATTTGTTATCTTCTGTTCTGATTGGAAGAATCTGCATTATTGGCCTTTTAATTCTTCTGGTTGCTCTCCAGAGAGAATAATCAGTACTAGTATCATTAGATAATTTTCTGAGGTAGTTACTGATAGATTCGTCTTTCAAATCTTTGATTTCCCTTTTAAGTAGCTGAGTCAGATTGTTTAGTTTAGTTTTATCTTGAGGGGCTCTAGTTTGTTGCCATATTCTCCTTGCCCTTCTTTTTTCTGCCAAGAGCTCTCTAATTTCTCTAGGGTAGTTGTTTCCCTTAATTTTCTTTTTAACTTGAGGTGTGTTTTCCCAAGCTGACTGCTGTATGTCACATATGAACTTGTGAACTTCGTTTTCTAATTGCTCCTCACTCCTTAGCGGAACCATTAAGTTAATTTTTCTTTCTAACGACAGTCTAAAGTATTCCCAATTTGTGTGCTTATTTACTAAACTGGGATAGCTTTCTTTTTGAATGATCCTTTCACTTAATGTCAAAAGTATTGGGGAGTGATCAGAGCTTAAGTCAATACTTTCATCTATATGTATATAATTTACAGATATATTTTTCACTATAAAGAAATCAATTAGATCTGGTATTTTATTTGGATCAGTTGGCCAGTAGGTCGGTTTACCATTTGATAAGGCTTCACAACCGTATTTTTTGATAGCATTGAGGAGTTCTTTCCCTTTGGTTGTTGTTAGTCTAGAACCCCAGTGGATATTTTTTGCATTAAAATCTCCTCCAATTACAAATCTTTTCCCTAGTTTACTGAAAAATTCAAGATAATCTTTTTCTTTTAGAGAGTATTTCGGTGGGCAGTAAATTCCAATAACACTAATAGAGTTATTTTTGGTCTTGATATTAACAGCTGTTGCTTGTATTTGTTCTGTTTCATATTTTAATTCCTCGAAGTGATTAATGCTATTTCTAATTATAACAGCACTACCTCCCTTGGCAGTATTTCCCGGGTGAATAGTGTGATATGTTTTATAATTTCTAAATTTGATAATTGATTGTCTAGTGAAGTGAGTTTCAGAGATGAGACAGACATCGATTTTCTCTGCGTCCAGAACCATTTGCAATTCCTGTTGGTGTTGCTGGAGTCCATTGGCATTCCAGCATAAAATTCTTAAGTCGTTAGACATGGCTTTGTTTAGGGATGGCTCCCTTAGTACTGTATTCTAGTTTCTGTAATCGCTGATCAAAAGTATTAAGTTTGCTTAATATCAGCTTAAGCGTTTGATTTATGTCGTCTGTTTGAGGAGTTTTTTGTTTGTTTTCGTTACTCATCATTACTTGAGCGTAAGTTTTTTTGCCCACTTCTCCTTGAGAGGCTATCAACGATTCACGCCTTAACTCTCCTTTAAATGATTCAGGCCTGTTTATTCGAACAGTTTGCTTCTTTATTACATTTGTATTTTTAGCATTTATGTTTTTATTTTTGATGTTTTGCAATTCAATAGCAACACTGCATCCTCTGTAGCTAGCTGGATGGTTTTCTCCACAATGTACGCATCTAGGCTGTACATCTGTTGGTTTGACACAATCTCTAGTATGGTGTTTACCTGTACATTTGACACACCTGGGGTCTTTGTTACAGCATAATTAGCATGAATAAATAAATGTGTATATACTCAACCAAAATGCAATTAATTAATGCAATTTAATTATTTGAACATATATGTGCATACAAACATGTACATTTCAAACACTGTATGCGGTGCCCACTATGCCATTCGCTCTATATTAAAACAACAAACAACGAGAAATACTATTTATTTCCGTTATAAAATAAAATAATAAATGAAAAGCCACGAAAAAAGCTTAAATTGAATTTAAAAAAGTTTATTTATTTATAAAATTTATGTACTTGTCTGTATGGTATGTATATGTGTATATGTATGTTTGTATCGAGCTTTTTTTAAAATGGTTTTTATTATTTCGATTTTCTTTAACAGAATTTTCTTCGTATTCTGTTTTTGTTTTTTGTTTTGCAAACAATAACTGCAATTTCCGGAAAATGTATGTACATATATACTCGTATGTGTGTAGCATGTATTACAGTTTATCTGTACATATAGCTTATACTCATATATACCATATGTACAAACACAGTCGATTTAAGTGAAAAAGTAAAATTGGAGGAAAATAAATTTTCTCAATGTAACATTTTAATATTTATTTATGTTTTTTTTTTATTTTTTTTATTGTTATATTGTTTCGAAATAACAAAACAACAAAAAGTAATAACGAAATAAGAATAATAAATAGAAAATTGCCAGCTATGTATATAGAAGAGAGAAAAATAGGAAAATAAGCTTTATGTGAAAAAGGAGCTTTTTTAAAATTATTGTTGTTGCTATTTTCGAATGGTTGCTGTTTGAAAAGAATAAATAAATAAAGTCGATTCAATACTGCTTGTGTGTGTGTGTACCTACTTGATAGAATAGAAATATTAGTGAATTAATACTTACTGGCCGCATATACATATTACCATCTGTTTAGGCATAAGACTTTCTGCGTGACTAAATACCTCTATGGCTGAGTTTCTTAATTTCAAAATACAAGAATTATCAAAAATATATAATCTTCTGTATTCGTGAAATTTTCTGAATTTCCCTGTCCTCAATTCGAAAACACCGAAGTGTCTGAATTCCCCAATTCCGAATTCCGTAACTAATAAATTTTTAAATAACGGATGTTTCAAACCATAACAATAAGAAAAAGTAAAATTGGTTATAAAGCTTTTATTCGTCATTGATAATGTTATCGTCATCGACATTAGGTGTATTTTGTTGAGAACAATTTAACTCTAATCCGTTCGGAGTTAATTTTTCTCAACAAAAAAACTTTTTTTTGCGTTAATTTTTATGAGTTGGTAGTAGTTTTGAAAATTAGTTTTAAAAACCAATTCATATAAATATTTAGTGATTGTTAATTGAAAAAATTGGTTGTCATAATATAATGGAACATACAAGAAAAATTTTATAAACAAAAATAATTAAAACTTTATATAAATTGACGCTTACAAAATAACATTTAATTACCAAAATGGCAACCTTCGAAAGTAAAATTGACGAAAAAAATTAAAAATGTACATCTGGTGTCAGGTATCATAATTAAAATCGGAATAGTGTTAAATAACTCAAGAAATATGTTGGAGTTATTTAACTCATGTCAGAAGTTAATCAGTGCAATTGTTGTTGTCACAACCTCAACAAAATACACCTAGTGATAACAGGCTAGCAAATAGTTTGATTTATATTGGGGTAGATAGATACTGGATTATAAGATTACTGGATTAAGAAACAAAATATTTTTGATTCAATTTACATCATCCGCATTGGCGGACTCAAATTGTGAGCAGCTTTATCGAGTTTTCGGCTGTATAATCACAAAATAGGGTATTGTTACAGCCACGTTCATTAACGATATTTTGTGTCTTCATGTTGGTCACATGTTTGACAATAAAGTTTCTGTAATCTGTATATACCTTATAAAGGCGTAAGCCTTTATCAGCTATTCCTAGAACTAAATGTAATTACCTACTTATGCATGGTAACTAAATTTTTGTGTATATCTTATTAATGGCACATTAAAACATGAGGTAAGAAAACTAGACAAGATATATTTGAATCTTTTTTATACTATATCGATCTATTTTAGACAAGAATTACAACAATCTAATTACTTAACCAAATGACGAAAGGGCGAGCAGTCATGCGAGTGACAAACGATTCATAAAAGTGGCTTCCATCATTTTATTGATTGCTCTATGCCCATAAATTAAATTTAGTTTTTCAATCCGTTTGGACAAAAAATTACCACGTTGAAGAATTACATTAAATTACCACGTTGTAGCCGTTCTTGTACAAATATCGCTAATAAACTGAGGTACCAAATGTTTATCGTCAACAAGAAATGTTCGCTTGTGCCAAAAGAGTATTAAACATCCAAACCGTTTCAAAAAATGTCAGAAAAGGACAAGGCACAATGACAGAAATCTGCAAAGCAACAAAAACATTTCAGCTTATATGTGCTAGTGTGCAAAGTAGAGTGTGCCGATATAATAAATTTTATCGTTAGAATACCTACTCAAGTACCCGCGGGGACACGAGATTTAGGATCGGCACATGAAACGTTTAGAAACTCACTGGCCTAAAAGTGGAGTACCCCAGGGCTAAACGTTGCTCAACTGTGGAGAAAGACTCGGGAATCTTGAAGCTGGATTTCTTCTTGGGCCGCGGGTAAAGAAGGTTTTTTTGGATTTAAAAGCAGTCAATAAACGAATGTGCATGCACCCACAGCCTTGGGGCTGGCTCAGCTAAAGACTCATTTTACAATGACTTGGACGATCTGATGGGATCTATACCCGAAGACGATGTTAGAATGCTAATTGGGAACTTTAATGCTAGAGCTAGCAGAAATCAAGCAGACTTGTGTGAAAACATAGGTCCTTACTCCCGACATGAAACTGCGACCGATATTAGTAGAAAGCATATTTTTCCCACACAAACAAATACATTTAGAAATATGGATCCATCCTCCCAAAACATCACGCCGACAAATTAACCACGTGTTAATTTCAAAAGGGCGGGCTCGGATTGTGCAGGATGTGAGAGCTTATTGGTTAGCAACCAAATCGTAGGCAGCGACCATCATTTGGTCGCTGCAAAGCTACGATGCAAGTTTTCGTACAAGTCTGGGAACACTGGGAAACGCATAGAACGCTTCAACTGTGAAGGTCTGATAAATCAAGATCAAATTAACAGAATTGAGGAAGCTGATTGCCAGTCTGACTGCGTGAACTCTGTCTGGGAAGTACTGAAAACTTCGGTTGTCAGTGCTGCTTAACAGACTTTAGGTATAGTGAAAGCCAGACCCAAGAATGATTGGTTTGATGATGAGTGCAGTCGAGCAACAAAATATAACGCATAGTGAAGTGCAGCAACGCCTAAAAATCGCGAAGAAAAACAAGGTTGCTCTTGCTCGGAGGGCAGCTAAGCAGATTTGTATGCGTAAAAAGCGAGAATATAGGAAGGCTATAGGTTCTGAAAGTACAACAAATCAGCAATGAGCGCAGTTCGTGTAATTTCTTTAAGAAAATTATTGAATTGCACCACCGCCATTCCAGACCGAGATGGAACCTCTGTGTCAAGATCGATGCAGTACTCGACGCAAGGAGTGGGCACTTTGCCGACCTGCTTGGAGTTCATCATACGTCACAGACTGTAGTTCAGTCACCTCAAATACAGACGGCGGAAATTTGCACTGAGGATCCAACCCATGAGGAATTCCCTAAGGACATGCAGAGATTGAAACGAAACCGCTCACTTTCGGAATACTTTGTGGAACCATCTCTTTTCGACCTTATTCGATTAGTATGGCAAACTGAAGTGCCTGATGAATGGAAAGTGGTAGCGATTTGTCCCATATTCAAAGAAGGGAGACCCCTTGAAATATGAGAATTAGTTACTGCCTTACATTATATTGGATAGAATCACCCATCGAGCGGAGGGCTAGTTTGGTGATTATCAAGAAGGATTTCTTCCGAATCGATCAGTCACTGATCAGGTCTTTTCGCTGTGGATGATTCTATCTAAATATTATGAAAGTGCCATCCCCGTGCATCAGGTGTTCCTGGATTTCCGGCAGGCCTATGATTCGAACAATCGAGAGAGTCTGTGGTCTGCGCTGGAATAACTAGGTATGCCAACAAAATTGGTACGAATGTGTAGGATGACAGTGACTCAGTCTCAATGCTGTGTTAAAGTTGAGAACAGGCTATCAAGAAATTTCGCAGTTAGCTCGGGTGTTTGGCAGGGAGATGATCTGTCCCCGAGACTCTTTAATCTCATGTTGGGGTACATTTTTCGTAAAACTGAAACACCTCAGCACAACAACTTATATCGCCAGTCCAATCAGGAGCTTGCATATGCAGATGACATATGCGTGATTGAACTGAATAGCAAAGGAGTGAAGGAAATAATTGATCCGCTTGTAGAGTTTTCAGCTTCTCTTGGACTCCAGATCAATGAGCTCAAATCTAAATACATGATCTCTGGTCATAGGGATAATAGCACACCAGATTTTAGTAATGACCATAATACGTTTGAGGGAACGAGGTGGTTCAAATATTTGGGCTTTCTTATCACTCACGATAACAGTGTGGGTGAGAATATTAAAGCGCGGCTAGCGGCTGGTAGTCGTGCTATGTTTCCTCTAAGGCTACTGCTAAATTCTAAACACCTATCAACTACCGTGAGAATGAAGCCATCCAAAGCGTTGGTCGGCCCGTTGTTATGTTCGGATGTGAAAGTTGGGCACTGACGGATGAGTACGATAGATGGCTCCTTTCATTTGAGACAAGATATGTGCGTGTGATTTTTCACAAAAAACCCGTAATAGATGGTACATACTGAGCTCTGTACAGTATTGAGGTTAGAGATCTGATAAATATCTCCGATATTGTACATGAAGTAAGGCCTCAGCGAGTACGCTGGCTCGGTTACGTTTAGCGTGCTGATCAGGATTGAATTTTGCAGTGATCTCTAGGCGCAGAGGTCGTTTCAGGCGACGATAGGATCCACGGTGTAGAGAACGACTTGGCCTCTTCAGATTGTCTAAGTCAGTATGCTCAGGATCGAAACATGAACCAAATGACTGATACAGTAAGGGGCCAGTAATGGCCTTTAAAAAGTGTTATTATATTATTTTAGGTAACCAAGTTTAGTATGACCTCATATGCATTTAGATTATATGATTTTTCTGAATTTTCTTGGGAAAATCTTAGGAACCTAATATCATAATGACGTTTGAGTCTGTCTAAGCTATTCGAAAAGTATTTCAATTTTGGAAAAGTAGGAGATTAGGAGGTTTAGGACAACCAAGTTTTGTATGACCTTATGAATTTCGATTAACTGATTTTCCAATAATCTACCGCCATAGAGCGTCTGATTAAATTGCAATTTATTTGGTTCATATAAGTAGTACGTTTGGACATAATTTCTCCACTTTCGCACGGGCCGCACTCGCTTTAATATCAGTAATTACTACCAATTCTACTTTTATTATAGTTTTCCTATCTTGACAGTAATATGGGTACTAGAATTGATAGTATTCTTCCCTTCTGATATCCTTGAACTGAGAAGTATCCACTTCATCATCTTTGAAAGGCACAGTGATTGTATACCCCCACGTTTTTCATTATGCGTAATTTTATTAAACGGAATTATAATAGCTTTTGCGTTCCACTCATATTTAATCAAGTTATCAATTGTATATATGCTCCCTCCTCTGATAACCTTATAATTAAGTCATCGTTTAAATTCTCATACGGATTGTACGAAAATACTTGCGTAAGTTTTAAAGTTTACGCTTACCAACAAAAAAAATATCAACCAATTACACTGTTAAATCGAGTTAGGTTTTCCAATTGGAATTTGTAAACTTTGTGCCGTCAATTTTAGAAATTTTTACATGTGCTCAACTACATATTCTGATAGTTTAGAAGACCACTTAGTACCTTTTTGATCAAGGGGACTAAATTCTGATACACTTATATTTGACTGTTTCAATTTGGAACGATAAATCCAATTGGAATAAATAACAAAAAATTCAAACGAGAAAATTTTATATTTGCTTTGGAAAGGCTTTGAAAAGTAGAAAATAAAATTTTTCTTGCTTACTCCTATCAAGGTATTAGTAATTTAAGACTACTAGACACACGAAGTAAAGTCTTTTAGTAACACTAATGGAACAGTCTATTCTAATGTATACTAAGAATAGATTTTTTGCGTAAAAATGATATATTGAGAGATAGTATATACATTCAGAAAGAGCGGCCCACGCTTATATTTTTAGTCATATTAATTTTAAATTTCTACTTGTTATAAATATACCTTGATAGGAAAGGAAGAACAATTTTATTTTCTACTTTTCAAAGCCTTTTCAAAGCACACATAAGCTTGGTTTTTTAAAATGTTTTTTTAAAATATATTTTATTTTCTACTTTTTAGTCATCGAAATTTGCAATCAATTTTTCGACCATGTTAACATTTGTCAGGAAGTTGCAAAAGATAGATGGTATATCTATCTTTGGATCTTACCTTTAAGAGTGCGATCCGAGAGCACTATGTCATATGATTGTTTTTTCTTATAGCCAACTTTTATAAGTCTTTGTCAAATTTTGAAATCAATTTTTCACCAGTTACGATAGTCCAATTGAGCTAAAATTTCTAACATTTTCTGAAGATTCTAACTTCGACAATACAAGATTCTTTTATTCGGCTTAAAAAGCGTTTCAAAGCCTTTTAGGCCGAAAAATGTTAGAATCTTGTATTGTCATCAGAGTTAAGCCTGCATGCAAAATTTCAGCTCAATTGGACTATCGCAACTGGTTGAAATAAAGCCTTTCAGACTTTTCAAAACGTTTTAGGCCGAAAAAAATGTTAGAATTTGTATTGTCATCGGAGTTAAGCCTGCATGCAAAATTTCAGCTCAATTGGACTATCGCAACTGGTTGAAAAAACCATTTTAATGCAGGCTTAGTCCAATTGTGCTGAAATTTTGCAAGCAGGCTTAACTCCGATGACAATACAAGATTCTAACTTCGACAATACAAGATTCTTTTTTTCGGCCTAAAAAGCGTTTCAAAGCCTTTTAGGCCGGAAAATGTTAGAATCTTGTATTGTCATCGGAGTTAAGCCTGCATGCAAAATTTCTGCTCAATCAGACACACAGAGGTGAGGTAATATAAGCGTGGTAAAAATACGCTGCACGAGGAAATAATTTAAAAAATTATTTAATTAATAATTAAAATTAGTAATTTTAACAACTGAAATAATTTTTCGAATTAATTTATGTATTATGAATAACCTGAAAAATTTCATTAATTTTAATAATTTCAATAATTTAGGAAGTTTGAGTTATGAATTTCTGGAATATGTATTAGAAATGCGGTGAATTTAAATGATTTTAAAAACATTCGAATAATAATTAAGTTTAAAAATTAAATGTAAAATTTGTAATCGTTTAATTTGTTTTAATAATTTTACATACGCAAGCAGTTTAATAATTTAAATAGTGTTATCAATTGTCTATCAAATTGTTTTGATAACTGAAATAATTTTAATAAGTTTTATTATTTCTGAAATTTTAATAATTGAATATTTTTTAAGAATTCTAATAATTTTAATAATTTAATAAACTTTTAAATAATTCTAGTATCATTAATTATAATAAAATCAATTTAGTGAATTTAAATGATTTTATGAAGTTTTGAAATTCTAGAAATTTCTAACTTATAAGAATTTTAGCAATTTGAATAATTTTAACTTTCAAATTTTAAACATTTTGAAAAGATTGATTATTTTGATAATTGAAATAATTATAATCATTTATTAGTAATTTAAATTACCAACCTTTCTTAACTGAGCCAAGTTTAAACCAAATCGGAAAATTTATATTTTTCCCCATTTTTTTTTTATCGTGACTGTGTTTTTTACCACCCTTGTGTTTTGAATTTTATGTAAGCCAACTAGACTTTTGTACTAGAACATTTATAACTTTCTTTCAGATTAATGAATTTTTATCAAAACTTTACAACTCACCAGTGAATTTTAAATATATAAGTTAATGAAAGCAATTGGAACGTGTAAGGAGCGGATTAAAAACACCAAAATTGGTATTTTCTGTAGCTTTTATAGTTTAAAATACATGCATTCCTACCCTCATACAGGTAGGAAATGAATTTAAATTATTTCAAAAATTTAAATTAGTACAACTAATCATATTAGTTGTAACTGAAATAATTTTTAAAATTTTATGAATTTAAATAATTTGAAAAATTTCAGTAACTTCAATGATTTTAAAAATTTGAATAATAATGTTATTTAAATTATTAAATCTACAAATTTAATAATTTAAATTTCCTACATATTTATAATAATAAGAATTTAGCGAATTTAAATGATTTTAATAAATTTAAAAATTACATGCATTTCCAAATAATTTTAATTAAAAGTAAAACCTAGTCATTTTAATAGTTGTAATAACTGAAATAAATTTTCGAATTTTTGAAATTTAAGAAATTTGAATATTTTAGAATAATTTTAACAGTTTTAAGAATTTAAGGCCGTTTAAAGTAAAATTTGCTTATATTTGGCTGTTTACACATATATTTAACTGTTTCAATTTGAACCAAATAATCTAATCATTTTAGAAAAATAGTAAAGTCCATCAAAATCTCTTTTACCTCTTTCGTAGGTAAATTTTGATTGCTCTAGTGAGAGATGTCGAGAGATACATGTGTGTATATATTTTAAACCAATCTGCTCGAAACAAAATTAATCATGTTGAAACGCCAAATGACACATTTGTGTAGGTAACTTAGGAACTGCCCGGGCGTTCGGAAACTTGATATCTTAGGGGATTTTCACGATATGTTGGGTAAAGGTTAAAAATGGTCTAAAAATTGAATATATCGATGTGGTTTATCAAAAAAATATTTTTTTATTGAAGAATTGGCCCTCACACATTTGTGTAGGTTGGTTAGAGACTAATGTAAGTTATGTATGTGTGGTATTTTGAATGAAAGTGGTAATGACAATTTTAAAAAATAAAAATTAAATATGTTTATTTAATACATCACATTTAAGTTACATACTCGTAATTAATTACATTGTTTGTTTAATTCATTACATCACATATTTCAAATTATGCTTTAACATGGAATTGTTTGAAGCATATATATTCTTCGTGGAAATGCATAAATAAATATCAATCCGTTCTGGGTGGATATCAAGCCGTTCGCAATATCCATTTTAAAATCCACCAGATCCAATATTTTTCTTTTAAGTGTACCATAAGCCTTACAGTCGAGTCGGTACTCCATCCACGCATTCACTACAGCCAAGTCTATAAAATGACTCGCTGCCTTCAATGTCCACTTTTTCGTTTTAATGAAACACCTGTAATATTCCATCATTTTGTCTACTAAATCAACTCCACCCATATGTTTGTTATATTCTGCAATAACAAGGTGGCATGCTAAATTTTTGATACAACTGAAATTTTTTATCCCACCGATTGACCATTGTTGTTGGATAAGATCCCGCGATTGACGACAGAGTACAGGTAACACATTTTGATTCTTTCCATTTAACAACTGTGATTTCATGGATTCCGTTCCGTAAGATGAAATCTTGGCTCTTGCCTCGTTCCATATTCTTATCGGGTTTAAATTTCACATTTTCAATCTATTTAACATAATCGTTCCTATAAAAGTGAAAAATGTATAAGTTAATACATAAATAATCAAATAGTGGCACTATATGGTAAAATAACGATCGAAATAAATGAAGCTCTCCTTATAGGTAGAGTTTGTAGCAGCGCGAATTATCGACTCACCGATATTCGATACTGCCACAAACAAAACAATTAGTGAAATTCAAATATAAACCAACTTATTTGAATTAAGCGTTGACTAACCCCATCACATATCCAATAGCCGAACCACTACTATAAAACATTTATAGTAAAGCATGTCGCCATCTAACAACATCACCACGAACTAACAATGTTCGGTGATGCAACACTTAACATAAGTGCAATGTCGACCGTCGCCGGCGCATGTGTTCCCTCAACAAAAACGAACACGAAGGCGACGTCACAAAACCAAAAACAACACAACAACTAAAACAACAATCTTGTCGTCCATTGCGATTTTAAAACTTAAAAAAAACAACACAAGTGTTAGTGGTGGTGATTATCAAAAAATAAATTGGAAACTTACAAAATATATATATATACAAAATTAATTATAAATAAAACTTATTTAATAAACAAATTAAATTAAAATTAAATAAATAAATTAAATAAATAAATTGTATAAACTAATAAAATATTTTGGTGTATAAGTGTTTCATTTTGAGAAATTCAAATCAGATCGAACAAATATTTAAAATAAGAACTAAATCCTATAAGTTGTTACTAGGTGGAGGACCACAGCTGGGCTTAATCCCAATGATCGATCGCCAAGGTTGGTCTTGTCACCTTGGTATATTTCGAAATCTACGACGAGTCCACCGGATGTCGTTACTACAAAATTTTTCAAACCAACCGGCCTTGGCTTATTTTTCACATATTGTCTTGCTGGACAACGACCGGTATAAGGGATAATCTGCTCGTCAATCGAGTGTACAGCCAAATTTAAAAATTTAAAAATTTCGATAGAATTAGAAAATATTATGTATAGTTAACGTATACATATAGTTAAATAAAATTGTATTATGTACAAATCTGTAACATTTTCATTCGAAACCATATTTTAATGACATATATTTTATGTTGTGCTGTGGGTACATCAAGACCATAAATTAATCTCTAATATTTATAAACAACCTTAAATTAAGTCGGTTAATGTGTATATAAAATTTCATTACCTCTTCGACAATCTCGGATATACGACGACAACGTTATATAATGAACAATTTTTTCATCATCATCCGCATCGCATCTCTCTCCTTCCTCTTTATCTATATGTATGTATATCAATATCATCATTATCATTCGTATCATTATCACCATCATTAATATTATCATCATTATTATTATTACTATTATCATTTTCGCATCCTCAATAATATTTTCATTGTGTGAAATGTGAACATAACAAAAAAAAAAAAAATTATGGTTGGGAAATTTAACGTTTTTTACTGTGTTCATCTTAATTTAGCCGGTTGCTTATAAAAGAATTTTCGTATATTAGAAACATGTACATAATATAGGGTGGTGGATAGTATTTATCTCTAATATCGTCGAATTCTTTCGGGAACAGAGAGACAAAAAAATAAAATGTATTTTTTTTTTTTGTTATTAATTAAAATTATGGCAGAATACCAACCTGACGTTAATAATAATAAAACGTTCTGAACACGTATTGCCTTTATTTTTATCCAACTTTTCTCGAACACATATTTATACACCACACATGCACACACGAAATACTTTTCTCACATAATGTAATAATCGTTTGTAATAAAATTGATGGAAAATTAAGAAAAAACACTATAAGCGGAAGACGAACGAAGAAGGTAAAATTCCAATATACAAACAATTTTGTTGTTGTTGTGTTTCTGCCTCTATAAAATAATTTGGCATATTTTCTCACTTCTTCTCGTAATAAGGGAATGTAGTATAAAAGTGGAAAATGAACGGAAAACAATTCAATAAATTATATTATATAGAACCGAGTTTATGGAATTTCTTAAAATACAGAATGGGAAAAGAATAATCTACCTTGCATTTTTTTTCATATTCATCTTAACACGTTTAACCTTTCAAATGTACGTTTGTTCGTTTACCTACCTGTTAGGTGTGTTGAAATAGTTTTCCAATTGTGTAGTTGTTTTTTTTTTGTTCGATTTCATTTTCATTGTGTACATATATATGTATATGTATTATATATAAGAAAAATCGTTTAAAATTTATTATGAAACACAAGAAAAGCATAAATATGTAATATGTATGTATGTATGTGTATAAGAAAAGTTGAGGTATGTTCATATTTATGTGCTACGTTATTTAAATTCCGTATATACCGGCGGAGTAATACAAATGGGAAATATGAAGAAAATTAATCGATTGACATTACTCAAAAAAAAAAATAAAAATAAAGAAAAAGTTAATTTGAAAAGCTAACAGCACAGTTGAAATAAAATTAAATAAATTTCAAGCAATTATGGAATTATGGTGCGGAATGTAGCAAAATTATTTATTTTTCTTCTTTAAAAAAAAACACCTTCCATCTTACGATAACTGTTGGTGTGGTGTGTCTATGTTAAAAGTTTCAACGGAATTTGATAATATGAAATGAAACAAATTGGATAAGTTTTTGGACAAACCAGAAATTTCAGCCGACTAAAACTCCCAAATGTATGGTAGCGCGACAATTATAATAATTGTGGCTAACAGAAGAAGTGGTAGGAACCATTAGCCTTTTGTTTTATGTCTGAAAGGTTTATGATGCAATTCGAAGGTTAATATCATACTGCATCTATAATTGCAAAAAATTGATAAAATTTAGTATTATTTATTTAAATATCGATAATTAACATTTAGAATATTCCAGATATAATTTTAACTGTTTTTAAATCTTAGGAATCTTGCCAAAAATTTTATAAATTTTAAGATTATTAAAAATTGTAAAACTGTTTATATGTTTAGTAATTTGATTAGTTTAATTAATTGGAATTAATTTAATACTTTTTTTAATTTCGAGTTTGAATAATTCCATTAGTTAATTTTAATAATTTTATTAACTTTAATAGTGTAAATAAATTTAATAACTTTAATTAAAATAACATAAATTCTTATAATAATAGGGATTTATTATTAATTTTAATTAATTTTAACTAATTTTAATTTATTTACGAAATTCCATAATTTGAATAATTTAATTTTTAAATAATTTGAATAATTTTCATAACTTTTTTTAGTAACTTTAATAATTTAAATTATGTACATACTTTCCTATAATAATAGGAAATTAATGAATTTATGTGATTTTAAGAAATTTAGAAATTCTAGGGATTTCATCTAAATAATTTTAATTAATAATTTGAATAGTTTCAGTAACTTAAATATGTTTTGGAATTTTAAGAGTTAAGTAATTACTGAAAATTTAAAAAATAATTTCAATAAAATAATAAAAATTTTAGTATATTTAGGAATATTGAAAATTTAATATTTTTGACATCTTTAATAATTTTATTTACAGAAAGTTCAAAAATATTTTAAAAATTAAAATTAAAATTTGTAATTTGATTAGCTATAATAAGTGAAATAATTTTTGGAATTTCGAGAGTATAAGTAATCTGAATAATTAAAAAAAATTGATTAATTTTAATATCTTGACCGGTTTAATAATTTTAATAATTCGTTTTTAGAAGTTTAAAAAATTTGAATAATTTTAGGAATTTTAGGAATTTAAATAGTTTCAAGAAGTTTAAAAAATTTAGGAATTTCTAATTAATTTTTATAATTTAAAAAATGTAAGATGTTCAATAATTTAACTTGATTTAATAATTGAAATTAAGCAAATGCAAATGAAATTAGCAATTTGAATAATAAAATCGATAATTTTACTAAATGCAATTATTTTAATTATTTCCGGAATTTTAATAATTTTATCTATTTGTAATATTTTATATAATTTTTGGTTATATTATTAATTTCATTAACTTTAATAATTTAAATTACACACGTTCCAAAATAATTATTATTTAATTAATAATTATTTCTATGAATTTTAAAAATTGCTAATAATTTGATTAGTAAAAGCTAACTGCAATAAATATTGGAGTTTCAAGACTTTAAGTAATTGGAATAGTTTAAAAAATTCGAATAGTTTTGATCATTTTTATAATTTATAATATATTTATAATTTAATTTTATGAAATTTATTTTAAAAAAAAGGAATTTTTGGCTTTAATCAATATTAAGAATTTTATAAATGCAAATTAGAGTTGTAATAAAATTTCAGTATGATACATTTTTTTAAATATTATGAATATCAATTATTAATTAATTAATGCAGAAGAATTTTTGGAAAGCAGTCGTATTTTAAATTTTAAAAATCGTTTATACAATTATTATGAATTTACGAATTTTATAGGTACATTCTATAAATTTTACGAATTTTATGAATTTATTGAATTGAATTTCATAATTTAATTTTAACTTTTTGGAATTTATGAATTTTATGGAATTATGTAAAGTTGATGGCTTATACATTTTAGAAAATTCGGTAATTTCAAAATGTTTATGAATTTTAAATTTATGAGTTTTATAAATTTTTGAATTTTAAAATTTGTATGGATTTTATGATCCACTACACTCATTAAAAACTGATCTGAGTTTAGAAATATATAACCCATAAAATTCATAAAATACCTAAATTTTAGACTTGGCATCGCAGATACATTTGATAATTTCACATCTAATGAATGTAATGGAATGCGGTGGTTATATATGAATTTTTCAAATTTTAGAAGTTGTGGTTTTAATGAAGTTTATAAATTTTGAGAATTTAATTTATGATCTATGGATTTTATGATTTTGTGAATTTTATGAGTAACAATTTAAAATAGATCATATTTGCAGTTTACGGGTTTCATGAATGTTATGTATTTTATGATCTTTTCTGAATTAGAAAATTTTATAATTTTTATGCACTACATATGTGTGTTTTAATAATATGAAGTACCTATACGACGTTTGAATAGGGAGGTACCGGGTTCGAATCCCAACAAAGGCGGGATGCAAAAAGGAATTTTTCATCTCATGCCGATTACTGGGAGATGATTAATTTAACTGTAAAACATCTATGACCGTTGGAATTTAGAACTCATGGGCCGACCCACCTTCCATGTCACTATACAGGGTGACATGGAGCTATGCATTGCGCAGGTGGTACACTGTACTTGTGTGAATGAGGTTTGAATGAGTTGAATTAATGTGTGTGTGATAAAAATGTGGTATCACAACGGACCGTCGCCGGTCTAAGTGTGCTGTAAAAAGCGGCCACCTAACCCAACCTTAATAAATTTTTCAGGCAGTGATGGACCTTTGCGATATAACAGGATGTTACTTCCCTATTACCCTAATTTAAACCAGTTTGAGCTACTTACGTAGCGTGATATATCTCATACTTTACAGTTTTCGAGATCATAGAGGCTGTCCATTAAGAACCTACCCATTTGTTTATGCCTTCTGTGTGCTAAAGCCGGACATGAGCATAGGAAGCGGATTAACATCTCTTCTTCCTCGCTCTGCAATAATAATTTGCCTCTGGACCTAGCCTCCTGGCATGCTCTCCAAGTAGGCAGTGCCCTGTGAGTATCCCCACAATCGTTTTTAATTCACGTTTTTAATTCGAGTGGCCGGGCATCCAGACTATCCGAATGTTGAAAAGCTCACTCATCTCATTCAGAGATAAGTGGCAACCCATGTCAGAGACACTGATTCCAGCAACTTGATTGCCGCCTGACTGTTCAAATAGATTGCGATGTCAAATCGAGGATACCACATTATGCCTCAACCAAGTCAAGACTTCCTCAATCACTATTACCTTTCCTCGATACACGCTGCAATAATCAGACTACAGCTCCTACTCTACAATGTAGCTTTAAGCCATTCGTAAAGAACTCTAATGATTCTGTTTCCGATAGCGACCCTCTCCTCCAAGATTCTCTTGAAGAGCACGTATTTGGAAACCCTTTCTCGAATCATAATGTTGGTGTAACGTAGTCTAGATTCGCCAGTTCCTTTCTTAGCGATCTAATTATCGTCGAGTGTCCTGTCTGAAGATATTTCCACTCTGAGATACGGTTGATAGGCAGGTGGCCGTATTTGCCGCCATTTGCTTACCAAATAACCGACAGGGAGAAAGGGAAACATAACCTCTAAGGCGCGTGTTGGTGTTGTCCTCAGCGCTCCGCTTATAACCATACAGGCCGTTCTTTGCACCTTCTCGATCCCCTTCCTGTAGGTTACTTTTTCAAGAGCTGGCCATCATATACTCACCTCATACATAAGTATAGGTTTTACTACGGCAGTGAATAGTCAGTATACCATATTCGGTTTTAGGCCCCATCTCTTTCCGATGGCGTTTCGGCACGAGTACATGCATATATTAGCCTTGTTTACTCTTTCGAAAATGTTAATGCTTCCAACTAAGCTTACTGTTCAAGATTACGTTCAGAAATCTTGTCTTATCAGTTAAAGCTAGTCCTATGCCGTTTAAGATAAGTGGGTCTACTACCAGGATTTTATATTTCCTGGTAAAGGGTACCACTTCAGTTTTGGACGAGATGATTGGCAGTCCACATCGGAGGACATTTGGGATTACCTCCTTCACCGTGTTTAAATATTTTCCAGAGACAGCAATCGCTACGTCATCTGCATAAGATATCACTCCGATCCAATCTCTCTTCAGCTCTAATAGCAACCCAAAAATTGCTATGTTCCAGAAAAGAGGGGACAAGACAACTTCCTGAGTGGTTCGCCTAGCCACCCGCCTCTTACTGGTGGATTTCCCAGCTCCCAGTTAACCATCCTGCTCAACAGCATATGCTTGATTAACTCTCTTACAGTGTAGTCCACTTCAAGGAGCGACAATCCCTCCAGAATTGCCTCCGTTTCTAAATTGTTAAAGGCGCCCTCAATATCAAGGAACGCCACCATACAAAACTTTTCCGAGAATATTGATTTTTTAATCGTACGTACTTATAGGGCATGCAGAGCGTGCCTTGGAATACAGACCAATTTTAAACGCCCTTTGATGATTACTTTCTGCCAGGGGAGACTAATCAACGAGTTGATTGGAATTTCCGCTGGTATAATTCGGTCAGGACCAGCCGATTTTAAAGGTTTGAAACCTTTAAGTGCTCATAGGATCCGTTTTTAAGTAACGATATCTTCTATGCGCAATGAATGTGTTTCTCGATGAGTACTAGTCTCTGTCGAGTCGTCAAATCTTCCTGGAAAGTGGGTTTCGATGGGAAGTTTCAAAGATTCCTCTCTAGAATCAGTCTAAGATCTGTCCCGTGTAATTAGATAACTGGGACTGGTTGGATTAGTAGACAGTATCTTTCTAAGACGAGAGGTCTCAAAGTCTTCTTCCATTTTATCACAGAAATGTATCCATGACCGCCTTTGTGCCTTCCTTAATTGTTTTTGTATACTATTAAGTCCTTCTTATATAGGAGTCCCAATCTTGAGCCTCCCTCGTGCTTTTGGCTCGTTGGCTTTCCTACAAACCTTTCGGTAGGTCTCCAGTTTCTTAGACCACCATGTTGGTTTTTACTTGCCCCTGTAGCGGCTTAACTATTAGCAGCATTAAAGAACCGGTTGCAGGCACTAGTGATAGTGTCCACTATGCAATAAAGTTATTCCACTGTCGCTGGGGGCTCAGGGGCCCCCAGCGTTAATAGCTCTTTTAGCATTTTCCTATTCTTGCTCCAGTTTGCCCCTCTGGGATTCCTACAAACTTTCCGGGTAGCAAGGGAAACGTTAGAGCTGAATGTAAATATCGTGTACACGTCTCCTCTCCTAATGCAGTCACCTCGGAAAGCTCCATTTGTTGGATTGCCCCCCCTCCTGGTGCATGTGCCTCTTGTGTGGACAGGTTGCCGTATTCTCCAGGTTCCACTGTGTGCGTTTCAACCTCGTCTTTTTATAAACTCTGAGAGTAATTGATCCAAAACCTCAATTACTAGGTCAATTACTGCCTTAGTCACGGCAATAGGAACCAGAGATTCCTTATTGACTACCATAGTGGATAATCTGGAGCTCCCTTGACGTCCTCTTGCTTTACTATTTTCCAGTTATCTATTGAAAGACTTGGATTGATCCTAATTATTTTCAGGATTTCGTTGGCCTGCTAGGAATATCTTCCCTGCTTACAGGCGCCAGCCTCGCGCCTTGCCAAACCTCTCCTACATTCGCAACTGCCTTCTTATAAAGATCCACTGATCTGGAATCTTAGCACGCCGTTAGCTTAACGCGCCCTTGATACCATTCCGCATCTCTACAGGATGGAGTGATCCTGGATTCTCTCCTAGAACCTAGGGAAAAACCAAATTCAGTGCGTAATACACTAATCTTCACTTTTCCAAAGTGTTGCTCCCATCTTGATGACTCCTATCTATGACGGCTAGCACCAACACACGCTCCTGCACAATATCGCAAAACGACTTGTGTTTAGGCTTCTTGTGAGGAGTCTCCTTATTCGCCTGTAATTTGGACCGTTTGGCCTCGACCGCTTCCAGCTCATCCTGGGACCGCTATCTTTTCGACACATGGTTCCACTTGTTTTCTTGGCTCATACCACGGATTCCCTTTGCTCTGCTGTGATTTGCCCCTCAGGGGTTGCAGCTCACCTGGCCAGAATCCGAAACGCTTCTATTCCTATAGAGCTGCTTTTACGGAGGGACTTTAATCGAGCTTGCGCCAGCAGCGTTGGATTAACCTTAAGTTCCGCTTTTCCCTGGCTTTGGTGTCCTGGAGTTGCTTCCCTCTGGTGTTGTGGAGAGAGACCCACCTTTACGGTTCGAGTTCTCCCTCGATGTTTCCAGCCTTTGGAGAGTGGCGATCTCGGTTTTGTTTTGTTTTTTCGTTAAATTAATTGACATTTTGGTCCCACGAGTAACGGAGAAATATTGGTCCACCTGCGCAGAGATCCGTCTGCGCAGGTAAGTCTACTTATACAGCTGGAGGTAGCCAGGTATCCAGAGGGCTCCGTTTGCGACTGGGATTTGTTTAAATGGGCCCAAGCCCATTGGTGTCGCGTAACACCTTAAACCGGCCCATCAGTCACTTTTGCCCACCCGTTCATAATAAACGTGAACCTGGAGGCGACGACATTTGTGAGGCCGAAATTTTTATAAAGTTTGATGAACTTTATCAATCAATTTTAAACTTCACGTGTTTTATAAATTTATAACTTTAATGAAATTTAGGGATATCATGGATTTTATGATCTTTATGAATAGAGATGAGTTTTGTGAAATTCATTTGTATATGAAATTTAGAAATTTCAATTTTTTTACAAATTAAAGTAACGTAAGCTTATGAATTTAATTATGTTGATTTTATGATTTAGAAACAGTCGGATCTTATGAATTTAATGAAATCAGTATGTGAAACTACATTTTAATATTTTTGAAATAAAATGTTTATGAATTAAATGGACGTAATGAAAGGTAGATAAATACAAATAAATTTTATGACTTCAGTCATTTGCTAAAAGTCAGAATTCTTATTTATTCAAATTTTGACAAACCTTTTGATAAATCCTAAGCCGCGGAGGAAAAAAAATCCAGTCAATAAATGTGACTTGAGTTCCCGATTTAAAGCAATATACCCTAAAAACTAAAATCATGGCACCCAAGGCTTATATACAAACACACCGGACGATAACTGAATACTTATAGAACTTTGTCAAATAATTCAGTTTCGTGGATATGCGTGCCAACCATATAAATTGTAATATTTGAAAAAAATGTAGATCTCCTCACAGCTATCTATTGTGGATTCTCTCGGTTACATCGTATATATAGACATAAAAAAATTGGATCCACAAAAATAAAATAGGAATTTATAGCCGCATAATAAATAAAATAATATTTCTCTATTTTATTTGTATTTTACCCAACAACCATTAAATTCAACTTTAACCGAAAGCAAAAAAAAAAAATTAAAGACTTTTCATATATAGATAAAAATAAAACCATCCGAAACTAAACCGTATAAACCAAAGTTTTATTTCATATCAACCGCACCACATTCTCATCCACATTTATAATACACACACACCCACACACACACACGTATACATTTATAACATTTCCAATTTCAATGTACCATGTATCCATATTATATGTATACACAGGACGGAAAACCTTAAACCCAGACCAAAATACATATTTTGTGTATGTATGTATATGTATGTACTTATATGTAGTATGTGATATAGACCAAAATTCATTTCTAGGACAAAAATAAAAATCACCCAAAGTAAATAAAAATAATAAAAAAATTTACTAGAAAAGAATTATGAAAGCTCATCCTTATATACATCCATACATAGATATAGTGAACGTATATAGCCAAAGAAAGCTTTAAAAAACATGTTTTACTGTCAAACCAAATAGAAAATTAAGCAAAACCATTAAATTTATTCCGCACACACACACACACACAGGCGACCAAACAATATATATAGATAGAAAAATTCCAAAAGCCAGGGAGATATAGGATACAACAAACAACTAGAAACGGAACCTAACCATTGCTACATTTTTTTTTACTGTATTGTGTTTTTGCTGATTCGGCAACAATTTTTCATCACAAAAAAAAAGTTCGCTTTGCTACCATACTCGTATATGAAACACTGTTTATGTTGAAGTCAATAAATTTGGAAGACATAAAAACATAGATTCGTATTAAATATTTTTACAGTTATTAACGTTTCTTTTTCTCAACGGACAATTTTCTCTATTTATTATGTTATAAAAATATTTTGTATGATATGTGGGGCTTTGTATATATAGTGCCGTCCGATGAAATGGGACAATGTAATGAGTGTTATTGGGTACTGGAGCATATTGAACAGCTTTGTAAAGTTGTCTAATTTAACGTTTAGAACTTGATGCCAGAATAATTCAAATTTATTGGGCGCAGTTAAACGTTTAAAATAAGCCGAAAATGATTCTACAATTTTGAAAACCTCAAATTTAAAAAATTTATATTCCTAAATTCATAAAATAGGCTTAAAAAGCTTTAAATTGTAAAACTATAAAAACCTCCAATCCAAAAATTCTTTTTGTTTGCCCGAAATTCTAAAATCCAGTAATTCTAAAATTTCTAAACTTTAAAATTTTTAAAAAATTTCAAATTTCGTAAATTTTGATATTCTTAATATTAAAAAATTTTAAATCAATGTTTCTAAATTGGTTAATGTTCTAAATAACTAAAATTTTAAAATTAGTATTTAAAAATTTTTAATTTCCAAAACTATAAAATTCTAAATCTTTAAAATTTAAAATATATAGAGTAATTTCTAAACTCCTTTAAAATTTTAAATTCTATTAAAAGTACAAATTCTAAAGTTTTCATATTCTAAGAATATAAAAAATTCCAAACAATAAAATTTTTAAAAACTATTCAATTCTTTATTACAACTCAATAACTCAATAATTTTAAAATATTAAAAATTTCTCATTGTTAATAACAACTTTAATTTTCTTAACTATAAATACTGAAATTCCTAATTATAATTCTAAAGTTTGTAACTAGGCTAAAAAATTTATAAATAATGAGAATTTAAAATTGTTAAATTGTTATTTTATTTTGTTTACAATTTTTAAAATGAAAATATAAAATTCTAAAATTGTTAAATCCTAAGATTCAACTATTTTAAATTAAAATCTTTCAAATTTCCTAAGTTTATCTCAAATTCAAATTTAATGTTTCCATATAATAATTAATTCTATAATTCTAAATTTGCTAAAAAAAAATCTAAAATTGGAAGTTGATGATAATTTCCAGAATTTGTAAAAATTTCTAATTTTAGTAAAGTTGCTTAATTCATGAACCCTATCTTTATGATGGTTCTCTTTCTTTACTCAACACCTCTAGTGGTAGAATTATTTCTAAACATTCTGCCGCGAAAACCAGAGCTCGCATTTATATCTAAAATAATGTTTATAAATAGCTCGACTGATCATGCAGCTGCACGAATTACTATTGATTGTTTTAACATCCACACTGAGCTGGTGATTGCATCAGTGTATCTGCCTTACCACCTTGTAGCATGGTGTAAGAATAAAAATATTCCTTTATCTAATGCGGGTTATGATGGTTTTGCCCATCACACTCTGTTTAACTATATAAGTTCCTCGGAACTTGATATTCTCAATGTTGGGTGTCAGCCAACTTTTCTAAACTCTGCTCGTAGTGAAGTGATTGACATCAGTAGCCTAATTCTATAACGAATAAGATAAAGTGAAAACGCGAAAACGAGTACTTTACACGTTTTCATACCAAAATGGTATTCTATAACTTTACACCAAGATAAATTAAAAAATCGGTAAGATATTAAACGTCAATAAACTATATACACATACAATTTATCTTGTGTAGTTCGTTTTCACGGATAAAAATTTAAAATTTAAAACTAAAACTTCACGAAGAAGGCGGGCTAGTGCCGAACAAAAAAACCATGTTTGTCCTTGTTACTCTTTATATTATATTATGAAATGAAACACTAACAAAACGTCAAAGTGGTTTTAGACACGATAAAATTATTCAGCAAGAAAAAATTTACACGCTGACTACTTTGTTTAAATTTCTCTGTGTAAATTTTTTTTGTGTAAACTTTTTCAATGTTTCGTTTTTTCACATTATCTTGTTTTTACAGAATTAAGCCACAGTTTGTGCTCCATGTCCATCACTGAGTTAATTTTACACTGGAGAGTGATGAATGACATTCTCACCTCTGACCATAGGTGTATTTCTTTTAATATCAACCTGAATAGAACGTCGCTTAAACCTTACTGTAATAGGAAGTTTACCGATTGGAATACATTCTCTCTTGAACTTGATTCTATACTTAAATCACGTTAGGAAATTGTTCACAGTGGAAAGCAATTTCCACTGCGCATTCGAAATTAAGTGTCCGCATTTATCATTAATCATAAAACTCGGAACAAACCTTTTTGGTGTTCTGATCTTAAAAGGTTAAGGATAACCACTAGGAGGCTTAAGAATAAAGCCAGGAGAACTGGCTGACGGGGGTAGATTCCTAGATGCAAAAAAGCGTTTCTCTGAGGAAATTAATAGCTTACCTGCTGTAGCTAAACTAAACAAAACCTTGAGTAGAAATAATACATGCATAGACTCGATTCACTTCGACTGCCCATTGGTGAGCTTATACATCCTCTAAAAAGGAAGTAGATGAGCTACTTCTTTCTACTCAATTCCCGGGATGTAGCATTCTAAATTCTGAAAATATTGTTGAAACTCCCGATTGGGATTTAGCTTGCAGATTAATAAATCATGAGGTTTTGAGTTGGAGTATCTTCTTCTGCGCACCTTACCAACCTGCCGGTCCTGAAGGTATTTATTTTGCTGAATTACAGCATGGATTTCCCCTTATAAGGGAGCATCTACTGCACCTGTTCCAGTCTTGCATTGCTTTTAGGTTTGTTCCACAATCTTGGAGGAAGAGTAGAGTTTTTTTTATTCCGAAATTGGCAAGTCGGACTATACCGACCCCAAGTCTTTTCGGCCTATTTGCCTGTCATCAACATATCTCAAATCTTTCGAAAGGATTGTTGGTTGGTAAATCCGGTGAAACTACACTACATGATCTTGTAACTAGAATTGAAAGATACTAATAGTGAGTTTCTTGTCGGTACTTACCTGGATATTGCAGGAGCCTGATAGTGCATCGTTTAATACGATTGCTAATGCCTGTACCAAATTAGGTATCGAATCTACCATTGTTAAATGTATGCTTAAATCTCGCATAGTTCAGTGTTAACCCCCAATCTTGTACAACATAAAAAAAATAATACTCCAGCCTTTTTTCACAGAAGTTTATTTCCGGCCACTACGACCACTACGAGCTAGATGATAGTTCGGTTTCAATCAAAGTTGCCAGAACTTGTTCACCTCTGCTATGGCTTTTGGTCATTGACGGCCTTCTTATAAAACTTTAGAAATCCGGCCTCATTGCTCAAAGTCACGCTGATGACGTGGTTCTCACAGTTTCTGGTAAGCATTTGAATGTCTTATCTGATTTAACGCGAGCATGTTCTTATGGTAGAACAGTGGTGCCTTGATAAAGGTTTACATGTGAACCCCTCTAAAACTGACATAGTTGTATTCACTAGACGTAGGAATACTGATGCATTTTCTGTGCCATCTCTTTTTGGGTGTAAGATTTATAGCTCTGCCTACGTCAACCGCCTTGGTATTATTTTAGATAAAATACTCTCTTGGAAGTATCATCTGGATTACAAACTAAAGAAGAGCTCTTGGTAACTCTTGGGGCTTGTCACCCAAAATGCTTTCTTTTATATACAAATCACTGGTTCTACCAATGCTAACATATGCATCTGTGGTTTGGTGGCCAGTAGTCAACTTTATATCATCACTTGCCAAACTCAACTGTCTTCGACTCCGCTTCTAGCTATGGACTTTGTTTTATCTCTGCCCCAGCTACAGTATTTCGTTCTTAGCACAGGTTGCACAGCGGTACTATAACATTGGGTACTATTTCAAAATTGACATGTTTAATGCCAGGCTGTTGCCTGAATTTATCTTTTACAAATCATCCGAGGTGGTTTATCCATCGCGAGATATGTGGGTCTCACTAACTTTCTCGGGTGCTGGCTTCGGTATCTGATACCCATCGCTGGTTCTGAGAACTTCTGTCAGTTTGGGTACTTACTGTACTATTTCTCAAGCGGAATTAACGTCATTACTCGCTTTGCCATTACAGCGATTTATTTCTCGGTTAATGGCAAACGTATTACTTTCTGTATTGATAGTAAATCTGTCCTCAACTCCTTAAATAATCCTTTGACCAACTCAAAACTAGTGAAGAATTGTAAGAATTTTATGAATTTTCTCTGCCGTAATGACAAAGTTACGGTCTTGTGTGTACCTGCGCATTGTAACATTAAAGGTAATAAAATCGCAGACAATTTGGCAAAAAATAAACTTGCTGCTCCGTCGCCTCTCTACATTGGTAAAAATAATCAAAAATGCTGCTTTACTTCACTTAAAGCAAGCGTGTTCTCAATTCAAACCTGAATAAGTACGCTCTTTCATTAAAAAAGGATAACTTAAGAATACTACTCGTAGTAACGATTCTTACTGGCCATGGCCGTTTCAAGGGTCAAGCATACACTTCGTCGGCAGCTGCCCATGTTTTCGACTGTATTAGATATCATGTCATCGAACAATTCCAGTGCATCTACTATATCCTCTCTGCCTTGGTTCCAATTTCTCCAATTTGCTAAGGATGAAGAACACCATGAGTCCTATGCGGCATTGAGTGCGGAACCTAAATGGGTTTTAATTTAATAATGAATAATAATAATAGTAAAGATTAAAATTTTTAGAATTGATTTAGAATTTCAAAATATAACAGTTTATAATCTTAAAGTTGTAGAACATCATTCTAAAATTTTAAAAGTAATTTTATGATTTTCGAATATTACAGAATTTAAATTTTTGAATTATGGAATTTTAGTATAGAATATAAGAATTTGTCACTTTATTAGAATTGTAAAACTTTTGAAGGACTTCATAATTTAAAGCTACAGAATTAAATTAAGATATTTTGAATTTTAGAGGTTTAGAAATTTTAGAATATTTTAGAATATTTTTAAAAAATTTCAAATTTTTATGGATTATATTTTGCCACGATTTTGAAATGTTTAAACTTTAATTTTCATGACTAAGCACTTAAGGATTGTAGAATTTCCGTATTTAAAGATATGGAATTTCGAATTATAGAATAAGTTTTAAAATTTTAATATTGAAAAGTCTTAGAATTTTAGAGTTTTTGTCTTTCAAAATATTGGAAATTCAGAAATTTAAAATATAAAAATTAATTATTATTTTTTGATAAGTTAGGATTTAAATAATTTTAAAAATTTTAGAACCACAAAATTTTATTATAATTTCAGGCTTTAAGAAAAAATAATTTTAGGATTGAAGGCCTTTAAAATAAAAAATTAAAATTTTTAAAATTATAGAATCGCGTTTGGAATTTCCGTATTTAAAGATATGGTAAGTTTAAGCCCAAAAATATTATGTCCGAGTTTTATAAAAAATGACCAATCCACAATTTTAAATTTCTTAAGTCTACATGTAATTGAAAAATTTCCAAAATATTGTTAATTAAAGATTTTATGAATTTATTCTGTGAAATTAGTTTTCCAAACTAAGTGGTTTTAAATAAACTTTCCAAAAAGCATTGACATGGGAAATACTATAACTAACCTATCATGACAAATACTTCTGGCACAAATGAAAACTTTATATTTTATAACTATGTTACGAATCATGAAAAGGCTGTGAAATTTGTGTGCCTATGAGAGGCCGAAAATCTAAAATCACGCCTTGAGATGAAAAGCTCTTTTCGGCTTTTGTAAAATATAATTTGTAATGAATATAATTTTCACACAAATTTTTCAATAATGGAATGTTTTTGTAATATTACCAGGGATGGGCGAGGTAGATTACGCCATGTAATCTACGCGGTTGTCGACACGTGATATATTACGTAGATTACTTGACAGTGTTTTTTGTCAACGTCGACATATTAAAATAATGTCAACAACCAACTATATTTTAGCGATTTGAAAGCGAATGTGCCAGTTCGCAGGTGCATTTTGTAAAAGAGCAATTCAGTTAAGATGTATATAGGAAGAAATAAAAAAGTGATCCAAATTAAATCGGGAATCACATACCACACTAAAGGGTGATTCATCTTCAGGTAGTTTAGGCATTTGTTCTTTTTGCAAATGACGCAATATTGTAATTCAATATTGTTTAAATTAATTTCATCGTGGAAATACTGAGCCCGGCAGAGCGTCTACAAATTTTTCAGCTTTATTACGAACCTCAGCGTTCTGTGAGGAATGTGTTTCGTGCGCTTAGACCAAGTTGTGATTGGCATAATTGGTCTGTCAAGACCATACTATTTGGAGTACCATTGAAAAGTTTGAATCCTAATTTACGGATTGGTGTGGTTTATGGGCCTGTGAAATCATCGGTCCATATTCCTTCAGAAATGAAGATGGCCGGAACGTAACTATGAATGACACCCGTTATCGCGCAATGATAACGGACTATTTGCTACCTGAAATTGAGACCCCTTGATCTCGACAACATTTTGTTCCAAAAAGACGGCCTTACTTGTCATACAGCTCGTGAAATAATGCACTTATTGTGTGATAGATCGTGTGATAGCATACATATAGAATTTGTTCTTTGATACGTAAAGCCCAAAGTCTATGTGGATAAACCAGCTACAATTGAGGCATTGGAAGCCAACATTGGAAGCTTCATCAAAATTGGGCTTTCCAAATTGACTATCTTATACGCAGTTGTGACCAATATTTAAAAAAAATAATAATTAAAAAAATAAATGGCAAGAAAGGTTCTTTCGAATGATAATAAAGTTTCCAAACGATTAATTTGAAATTTTTTAAGTTTTGCAAAAATCACCTAGAGATGATCATTATAACTTTCGAAAATATATTGAAATCAAACTTTAATAAAAGATTCTTTATTTTTACTAACCGATTACAATTCGCCTAAATTTCGACTTAACGAATAAAATTACGCAAATGTTTAATTCTGTTTCTGGGTCAACTTCCGGTACTTTATAACCCAATATTTTTCGATGAAGGGAAACCTGTGGACTCAGCTCCTTTAAGATAACATAGATTTAATTAATCTCGTACAAATTTATTGTTTCTTTAGAGCCGTGTGAACTAGCTAAGCGGGCAAAACTTTACTGCTTAATCGCGGTGATGAATTAGCGGCAGAATTCGTCATTATGGGAAATGTGACAAAAACATGGCTGCACAACTGCAAATTGTTGACTAAATCATAAATATGTTTGCAAATCTAACTTAAAGTGCTTATACTTATCAAGGGCATTGCCACGGATTTTGGTATGATATAATTTTTGATTAATTAATTATTTCAAAACCAATTTCACGTACGTCTCATCATCCATCAAAACACATCCACTAAATTTTGTGAAAATTTGGTCATCAGTCTGGCATATTGTTTACCGAACAAGTGGTGATTTTATGAACGATTTGGCTTTTTCATAACTAAGAAGCTCTTCCTAAGTAACTCGAATTCGTTTAACTATATGGAGCGGGATGTGTTAAATTTTCTGGCACGGTCATTTTCTTCTGATTTTTGTGAGCGGATTTTTTCGATTTTTGAGTAAGCTGTGTGTTTCCACGGTTTAACGAGAGTTCCACTCTCTATGTAGTGATTTTGCAATTGATAAACAGGACACTAAAGGAGGTTCATGGTATTTGAGCACAATTAGTTTTCAATTCTTTAATTCCATGTTTAATAACTTTTTACTATTACAACTGAGTTTAACTCATTGAATAGTTATAATCTAAACAATTGCAAACAATGTGGACTAACAAGTTATGTTATGTGATTCCCGATTTAATTTAAACCATTCTCTAGTTTAAAAACTATAGTTTGGTAGTTTATTAACAAGTAGAGCACATTTTTAAAATTTATCACATTCCTGCAAACTGTTCGAAGCACTGAACTTCGGAAAACATTGTATGTCACAGATAAAACTAATTTTGTGAACATTCAGATTACAATGGCATTCTAAATAAATTATGGAAACATAATAAGTTAAAACTTTTCTAACCTATCTTAGATTTCTTAGAGGGCAAGTATAATACTATCTAACTAGAACAAAATAAAATGTGTAAGTTCAGCTACCTAATTCAGATGGAAATTCTATAAAACGATCAACAGTAACTCATCGAGCCTAAAGAAATTTGGTCACCCCATTTTAGAACTAATTGACAAAACTACTCTATATATAGGAGTTGTCTACATTATCGACGTTGTCTATGTTATTGACGTTGTCGACACGATAACTTAAAAAATAATAGATGACCCGTAAATGCCCATACCTGAATATTAGCCACTTATTGTTAAATGCTTTTTTTAATTAATTTTTTATTTATGTATGTATGTTATGAAAGCAAAAAATATTGTAAGCCAAATTTTTGTCGACCTTGCTTACACAGTAAACACACGAAAAACTGTCTAGCACTTATGCAAGATATTCTTTCGTGTATTTTCTTATGTGACTGCTTCGAAGATCGTCTAAAATTTAGTATCGAGAATTGTTATTGTATTGACTGTATTTCTGTATATTATTACTGTTTTACAACAAACCAAAAACAATATCGTTTATACACGTTACATATATCAAAGCTTTATTCGAAACTTACGTCTATTGGTTAACACCCAAAATATAATATTTTCATAAAATGAATAACAATGAAATGGAAGAAAGGTTACTTTTGTTTATGGCACATCACGAAAGTTTTACCGAAAATAGATTATATTGAGCGGCAAAAAAAAACATATCAAAAAAAGCTTTTGATATATTATCCGAATTATAACTTGTTTATGAAAAGTTTTTATTTTTCTCTATTTTATGCTTTGCTTATAGGGTATTTTGTATTCTTCGGTTTGGGTGACAGCATAATTTAGGTTACAGGTGGTATAAAAGCGATACACAAAGCGAATTAATAACATTCTTGCAATAAACCGAAGATATACGTTGTCGGCTATGTTGTGGTAGATTATTTTATCATATTCTATATCGTACGATAAATGATCATGGTCGTCGTCGTCATCGTCGTCATCATCGTCATCATCATCCAATGTTTATGGCAACTAAATTGGGAAAATATAAAAATGAAGACGTTGAACATCGTATTAAAGTGAAAAAAATGTTATGTATTAAATTGGTTGTGACCCTTTGGTAATATAAATCATTTAATATTGAGGTATACGTATATGTATGTATGAGCACGTAAACATACTGTTGAATCAATAAAAATACCAAATATAGTTTGTAACAATATTTCACTTCACCATCGTCGACGTCTGAGACTTTATTGTTTGTATGTTCATATTACGTACATATAATTTAATTTCAATTATAACGTCTCGTTTTATTCTCAAAAATATTATAAAACCCTCAATTTGCACTTTATTATACGAAAGCATTTTCGGTTTATCAAAAAAAAATATTCTCTTTCCAGAACAATTCAATAAATTTCAATCCCACTTATTCACAAGACGAAAAAAAAAAATTAAATAAAAGCTTAATTCAAATGTCAATATTTAATTTTTTATTGTTATTGTGTTCCAAGCGCACACAAAAGCAATAGAAGCGAAACAAAGTACATATATATATGTATATGTATACATGTATGTAGATGTCTGCGCTACATACATATACAGAGACGATTCAGTTGGTGTGCACAAATGAAAAGCAATTTCGGGAATAAAAAAACTAATAATAAATTCAAATCCCTATTCAACATTTAATCTATAAAATATTTAAAAAAAAAAATTGGAATTGCACAACTTTTTGTTGAAAAGCTTGTAACACTAAAGCTTTTATTATATTTCTATTATTCGATGAATTTTTGCGCTTTGTTTGTTTTACTCGTTTCGCGCATTGAAAATAGTTTCTTGTACCTGAATTATTGTGTCGAAGTACATTAAGAAAATTGTATATATAATTGAAGGCAGCGAAGTAAAAGAGCTTTCATGTAAATATAATAAATATTTTTTACCATTTCAGGTGTAAATCTTCTCGAACTCCAAGGACCGGTATTTTTACACGAACCACTGCACAAAGTAGAATTTTCAAACAACACCATAGGACACATAGAATGTTCAGGCCATGGAAGTCCACCACCTGAGGTAAGCATAGTGTTTAAATTCGTTTTAATGTCACACTCCCAAAGAATTAAACTGAAAAAGCTTTGGATTTTTGTTTTCCATTTTGAAATGTCGATTTTAATTTCATTCCAAACCATTTTTATTTTGTTATCTTTAAAATCGATAAAAAAAAAATTGGAAATTTTCAATTCAACCGTGAAATGCGATTAAACAGATAGATGTATAGACAGACGGAGATAATAAAAATTTGCCGAAAACGTCGATTTTTTTTAACTTTTTGGGATGATCAGAAAATTCAACAAGCGAAGAAAAAACAAAAAAAAAATTGTTTTTGTATAAATTATATATAACATGAAAATAGTTAGAGTTGTTGTTGTGGTTATTGTCGTAGTTTTCATTTCAAAATCGATTTACAACCAATAGAAGTATATTTGTGTTTGTAGAAGATACGAGAATGTATTAAGCTTTTCTATAATTAAAATAGTGAATATGGAGGTTAGATATCTGAAAGCTCGAAATAACTTAATGAAAGTGAGAAAAAATTGATGATTTGACGCTTGAGTTGATTTACAAGATTAGCTTTCCATATTGTCAAACTTAGAGAAGACGAAAAGCTCATTACTAACGTTTTAGATGTATTATTCTGAGAAGCTTGAGACTAAATAATGAACAATGGAAAAATTAATAAAAAGCTTTTTATTATTTAAACGTTACGTAAATTAAAATTCTACAAAGCTTTAGTCAAATTCAATAACTTGTGCAGTTCAAGTTATCAAACTCAGATCAGAAAATAAAATTTTATATTTTTGTATTTTAAAAAATCATAAATCCCTTCACTAATATTTAAGCCTCCTACATAAGTTCAACGAAATCTATGAGCTTTTTACTTAATATTTTAATTACAGCACATTTAACAAATAGATGAACATAACTAATTCGAGACAATATTGCATTGTTCCAAGCATTTATAAAAGTTTAAACTAATTGAAACAATATTTATTCCAATGTAAGAAAGGCACGAATACAAAACTTGATTGAAGTTCGAAATAAACAACATTAAAATTTACAACTTACCATGAACTATAATTAAAATGTATCTCAGAAAGTACATACATTTGATGAACAGATAGTTACGTCACATAGACAATGAAGATCGTATAAAACTCAATATACAATCTCTATATCCCTCGCACCACACAATTGCTGACAAATTCGAAAGAATTTTGTTTTTCGATTAACCAACCACCAGATACACACACACAAAGTCAATTTTCCATTATTTTTTATTTTCCCGGAAAAATGTAAATAATAAATAAAATGAAAAAAAAGAAAAAGGTTTTCGAAATTTAAATTTTTTAAATTGGAAAACACAAAGCACAAAATCGAAAAGCACAATGAAATGAAGAAAAAGAAAATTAGATGTATTTGTATGATAATCTACTATGCATATCTAATACATATGTAATGTATACAGTACAGAAGGCAAACCGTTTTATCTAGGTTCTTCACAAAGAAAATTTAAAAAAAAAACAAGTACACGCAAAAATTTTCTGTACTGAAATTGTGTTAGTATTTTCCAAAACTGTTGCATTTAATCTATCATTCATTTTGCAACATCCTTCCTGTTCAAGCTTTTTGATCAAGTGTTCTTAGCATTCAAGGGTTCAGGTACGAGTTTTAGGTCTCCTGGTTTTCAAAATATTGTTTTTAAAAATAAATTATAGTTTTGTCATTCTGCGTCATCCGCACTTAAGAAATTCGGTTAACAGCAGTATTTTAAATGAATTCAAACCATGATTTCAACTAATCAAATTTTAAAAATCTAGATTTTAATATCCAAAATTTCGTAACAGCCTCAATATTTCAACTTCATAACAAATAATTTTTTTTTTCAGCTTTTTATAATAGCTCGAAAATTACTACTTTACGGTAACAAGTTCAAGATGAAGTTTGATTACAGACCAATCCACTATAAAGAATAAAAATCTTTAGTTTATTAATTATTTAACAAATCCTTAGAATATTTAATTTAATTGGACAGATATCTGACACATATATTGGTGACAGTAAGCGTATCACGACATATGAAACGGAAGATGGCATCTGAGAGTTGATATAGTAGCAGATCACCTTCTAACCATCACTGATTGTCTCGATATCATCCAATAATAAAATTATTGTAGTTTGCTGCCTGTACCACTTGCTCAATAATCATGATCTGCAATTGATTCTTGTTTCTATTTTGTATCAAATAATTCTATGGCATTTACCCAAAAGTACGCCTATAACTCGAAAAAGAGGATTTTGAGATAAATCAGTTAAAAGTTTCGAATTGCTCTGGAAGAAAAGTTTGTGGTTTAATTAATTTGAACTGTTTGGATTTTATTATTTTATTTGTAAATAATAAAGTTTGCGTTTAAATTTTCCAAAAAATAGTTCCAAAATATGTGATTTCTATGAATCCCTCATATCTATACTTATGTCGTATTAAGGTATACCAATTACCAACATAATCAAAATAAAACAATTTAAGAATCATCTTCTGCTGTTAAATCTGCATGCGTGTCTCGCTGTGGTTCTGTGTTTAAATTCGAATAGAAATCATGAACCAAAGGATGTAAAAGTGACAAAAGATTTAATAAATCCTGTTTTTTAGCATCCGATGTCTTTAACGGGCTTTTGTATAGCATTGCGCAAGGTAGTGTCGGGTAAGATTGTTAAATCCGCGACGAGTTAAGTTGAGAATCTTAAATGGTTCGTTTTCATTGTATATAGTTTTATATAAAATTTGTCCATGGTCTTTTGTATAACGAACCCATTTTATATCGCTCCATACAAATTTGTCTCCATTTTTTTTTACTTTGCACCACATGAGCTTAGACTTAGCTAACGCAGCGAAATCATAAATATGATCTTGCGTCATTTCGTGTACGAGGAACCGAGTTGCGACGGAACATACAAATTGAATTAAAATATGATTTGCTTTACAGTATTTGGCAGAGCGTTTATATAAGTTAAGCGGCATTATGGAATTTCATGGCCACCCCGTTGGCCTGTTACCTCACTCCACATATCGAAGTTTGGTATGTGGTAAAGGTGGTAAATTCTTTGCCAACAAATTGTACACCGTTGTCGGAATTTGTACAGTTGGAATAACTCATCCCAAACAATTCGACTCTTTTGCTCACCGTAGTTTTAAGTGTCTAGCGCACAATAACTATGACCGGTTTTGCTAGGCACTTACCTCGGGGATACGGACCTAATAAATCTATACGAATATCTTTTGCCAAGGCCTGTCTGATATGGTTGGGTTCTCTATCGCTAGACGTAAACATCGATTGTTTACATATCTGGCAGTATGATATATACTTATGTGTACATGAGCCATCATTTTAGGACAATAATATAAACGACGTAATCTTTCAAGACTTTTTTTGATAAACTTTGCTCCGTTTAGACTTTTTTATTTTATTTTATTGAGTCTTTACATATGACTTGAGAATTAAGATATTTTACTTTTAACGGCTACATGTCCGAGTTTTTAATCTATCATCTACACATTGTATAGCTCCATGTCAGCCTGTACTGGCATGAACGATGGTTCGATCCAAACGTCACAGCTTTAACCACTTTGCTATTTGCTTTGTCTATCGTGTTGTTGTTCAATGACCTTTCCTCGTGAACATTCTGGAATCCACAATTTCTAACAAAATATATCAGGTTCCATTTATTTACGCATTTCAATATACATACACAATATCGGTAATTGTTTCTATAAGTCGAAAATATTTATTGCGTGAGAATTTAAGTCCGATTCAATTTCTACCAACCCACCACAGTAAACTCTAAATAAATTGTCAGCCACCACGTTGTCTTTGCCTTTTTGGTGTACTATGCAAGAATCATACGCCTGAAGTTTAAGTATCCATCTCGCCAAACGACCACTAAGCTCTTTCTGCGACATTAACCATGTCAAGCATCTTCCGTCCATTCGAACTTTTTGCCTCTACATAAAAGATAAGTGATCGGAGCAGTTACGTCTGAAAAGTTCAGTATAAACCGCTGATACCAGCCCGCCATCCCCAGTAGCCGACGAGTCCATTTAACCGACTTTGGTGGCGGGATATACATATGATGGCCTCTACTTTCGAAGGATTCGTCCGCAGTCCATGTTCATTTGCTAAAAACCCCAAGTAACGAGTGTTTACAGGTGCTCGTCATTCCTCGTTGAGATTATCAATAAATAGTCTAAGTAATGGACTACTTTATCTCTGTGCTTATGTGGGGTATCATTCGATCCATCAATCTGTTCAATGTTTGGGGAGCAGTACACAATCCAAATGGCGTGACAGTGAAAGGCAGTGATCCTCCTCCTTAAGTTCTAAATAATATAGTTCGTCTGGTGCAATCGGCCAATCAGTACATCTATAAATTGTAGAAGATACGCGTCGTTTTTCGTTACCTGGTTAACCTTAATGGGCTCCAAGCATAATCATGCCTTTCCATTTGCCCGAAGCACAAAAATTGATAAGAGTGATAACATTCTATCGAGTTATACCTGATATATGAGGTCTTGCATTGCAGGTGACCTCGGATAGTACCGTTATTTTATAGGCCTGGCATTTCCTACTTCAATTATATTCTCCACCAGGCATGTTCTTCCCAATCCGTTCAAAGTTAATAAAGGAAACATCGCAATTACCTTTTGTAACGCGATATTGTGCTTTATATTTAATTGATGCTGATTGGTTTCGGTTGTTGGCGTTGGAGTCCGCTCGATTATTTCACATAATAAATCTGGTGCAATGTTGAATTGTTTCCAGAAATCCACCCCGGGATAGTTTCCGGTTGTAGCGAAAGAAGTTTCCCACATATTTAACTGGTAGTTTCATGTGCGTAACCTAACACGGCATTAGCTGATACATTAGTTGTTTGAATGTAGGTGTTTATTGACTTGAAAATAAATCTTAGCTCTCTTAGAGATTGTTCACTCCCTTTTCATAGGATACTGACACTTGCCCCACTGTCTAACAAACCTATAGTACGGGTTTTCCCATAATATTGATTTTTGCATACGGACGAGGATCATCAACTTTCGTCTCAGTAATTGTAGCTAAAACGCAACATTTATTAAACAATTCACACTCTTTCCAGTACTCCGAGGTCCGTTTCAACCGCTTAGATTTTTTAGAACAATTTAGCTGGACACTACTGATTCATTGTTCGCTTTTTTTGAAATTAGTTTTTTGGTTCTGCAAATAGTTTTCTGGGAGGTAGTATCTTTTCTTAGTCTAAGAACTTGTGAATCACAATAACAATTCGTTAGGTCGTCAACGTGTGGATTGCATTTGGGTCATCTATCTGCTTCATGGTAAGTCGTAAATTCCTGGCTGTGTGGATTGCGCTTCTGTTTCAATGAGCTGTATAGGATTGAAACCTGGGTTAGCTACAATTGCTCCAAGTTATCGCAGAAATTTTCTTAGACTTTCGATACTTTCTCTTAGACCATCGTCGGGCAATGGTTTTGGTAGGCAACAATTAACAGTCTCAATCTCTAATACAAACTCATTAAATCAAATGAACTCTTTAAGGTACTAAGTTCGATGGCGAATATAATTCCTTATTGCACATTCTCTTTCAGCACTACTAAAACCATTCAATAAAAAACCCTTTCTGATGGTTCCATATTACATGTCGATTCTTGCTCGTGTAAACATAGCTGAGAAATGTCTCAGCTTTATCAGTAACGAAGGGTCTGGTCAAGTCGACAAGCTCCACTTGCGATATTTTGATTCCTCTTTGATTCTTAGAATGGACACTTTCAAAGGATTCAGTATCTTCACTATCGCTGGTAGGATTATAAAGATCGCTTGTTTTAATTTTCCCTTTAGTTGTCGTTGGTTGTGCTACTTAAGGGTGAAAGTTATAAGACGTTGAAAATTTCTCAATCAATTTTTTGTTAATTTTCGATTTGGTTGGACAACTGTTCGATTTATGATTTAAGATTTTTTTTTCATAAATTTATAATATTTTAAAGTTCATACAAAGCTTTTTACATTCTTATTCTGAAGATGTTAAATCGATTAATGCTTGATGCTAATGTCTCTAATTTATCACTACCAGTAAAAGTAGCATCGGCGACTGTAGTAGCATCGGCGACTGTAGTAGCATCGGCGACTGTTTCCGGCTTATTAGGTGATGTGGTTGGGGCCCCAGAATTGGTGATAACTCTGTTTGTTTTTTTCGCCGTTTGAAGGTAATACTTAATCGGCACGTTGAACAAATATATAAATTAGTTTTTCTATTATTCGTTTGTTCAAAATGTTTATTGCAATTTTTAAATTTTTGATAATTGTGCGTTTAAAATGCTCTCACTTCTAATAAATTGTACTAACTGAAGCATCATATCATATGCTTATTTATAGCTGAATTGTTCGTTTATTTTTTATCATTTATTCAAAATATTGAAGTTTACATTTTATTATCTTATTTATGGTATTTAGATCAAATTTTTTTGATATTTTATTACATTTGTTCTGAAACGAATAAACAAATTTTTTTGATATTTTATTACATATGTTCTGAAAAAACCAATTTAACTCTTATTTTAGTATGCCGATGAGTTATAAATACTTAAAATATAAATTATTCGACAACTTCTGTTTATTTGACAGCTATAAATACATTACCATGTCTGCGAATTCTTCAAATATTTGACACCCTGTATCTTGCGCAACGACAAATTAAGAATAACGTCCTCCATAAAATTCCTCTTTAGGTCAAGTACTGAACAATAAAAGTAGAAAAATTACCTTTATAACTAAAATATAACTACAAATTTGTAAGGTGACCAATAGTGGAAACTGTATACTATGCAATACTAAATATAACATTACCACAAAGAAGTCCTTTCAAATAAGTGTGATTTTTATAATAAATGGATATATGTACACATAATGAGTTTCATCAAAAAAAAATAAATTCCCACATATATAATCAGAACCCAAAGGAGTCCACCAAAAAATAACATGATCAGATTTATTATTTTTGTACTCAGCCCCAAACAAAAAAAAAAAGGTGTGGAGATTTGTTTTTGGTATTTCCTCGGCAAAAAATAACAAAACCCATTAACCCTGAACTAAATTACAAGCAAATCACGTTTATACATTGCCATCTTTATCCTTTCACCTCCTATATATATATATATATTTATAAGTTAAAATAAAAATAAAATACATTTCGTCCTCATTTTCATCCCTTCTGCTGAAAATTTCCGAAATATGTGCTGTATGCGAAAAAATACTTGGAAGGGAAAATTTTTGTTTTTCTTTTATATGTAACGGAAACATAAACAGAGTAAAGTACAAAAATCGAACCGAGTTGAAATCTGTGCTCTATATGAACGAGAGTTTTTTTTTTCATATTTGTTGTTTCTGCACAATCCCCCCCGTCATGTATTTCTATAGCATATATATGTACATGTGTACCTACAGTACACCAACGGTATAAGAACTTTATTTTTTTTTTACAAATCTTGACATAATTTAACTTTGAAATAAAAAAAAAAGCTCCATATGGAATTTTATTTTCCTTTCTACTCGTATTCAGTTGTTTTGACAGAAATTTCCCGAAAAAAGAAAAGTGAAATGTTAGTAGCAGAGGAGAAATATAATATATAAAAAACGAAAAAACTTTTTTTTTTTTATGAGCTTTATGAATGTCAGGAAAATTGTTGATATTTTAATTTTCCGAAATGCAAAAAAAAAAAAAAAATCTCTAAACTGAATATGAGTGGATTATAGATGTCAAACTCATAAGTGTTATGACAATATATTAAGCTCATTTCGTCGTGTTTGTTTTGCTATCTGATATCCTTTTGTTATTATGATTGTGTATACACATATACATATATGTACATATATGCGTGTGATAAATTTTTTTTGAAGATAATGATGTTGGTGGTGGTGATTTATCGTTTAGTTTTCTGTCGGTTTAATTGAATTTTCATTGTTTTTTTTTTTGTGCTAACAAAATGGGTTGGGTCCCAAATAATTTTCAAAGTACGAATGTTCTGTATATACATACATACATACATACATACATTGTATATGGAGTAAGTGTTAATGGATTGTGGCGCAAAAAGAACAAAAACCAACTTGATAATGAAGTTGTGTATTGCGATATTGGGCTAACACTTTGAGATGTCAAAATGCTTTTAACATAATTTTATTCTACATACGCATATATGAACTAGCGATGTCTCGTGGGATATTATGTCAAGTGGTGAAAATTATAATTTTTTGAAAGTTGTTGTTGCGCTATATAAGTATATTATGGAAAGTCTTGTAAGTCATCGTGTTTGGAGTGAGATGGGGTTTAGGGTGAATTATAGTATTCGCACCATTTAACTATTTACCACATATCATACATATGTACATACATGACTGCATACATATAGACTCATTTCAGGTTCAAATGTTAAAAGCAACACATTTGGTGGTTAAATCAATATATTTTTTTTTGAGAAACTAGTTAACTGCAAACAAATTATTTAATATGCTGTAATTTGAAAATATGTCAGATATCTGGTTTTGGTAAATTGTTTCGCACATGGAAGATAAATGTATATTTCTAATTTTTGGAATTATTTTCATTCAAAACTGAATATCTTCATAACTTCAGTTAACTAGTTTCTCAAAAAACCGGAGATTGTTAATTGTTAAAAAACGAATTATGGAATGCCTATTCGTTTTTTTTAAATTACATTTTCGAATACATTTTAAAAATGATTTAAGCAAGGCACCGATTTTTAATTCAAAAAATACCTATTTCAATCTGCCTTCATTCTGACGATGGTAACGCCAGGTAGATTTGTTGTTTATTGCTGATGATGTGGAAACTATGCTGCAATTTGTGTAAAATACTCTTTCGACCACACGTTCCAGCTTTTTGTGTATATAGTTGGTTTATCTTCGATTTCTGTGATATGGCCGTATTGCTGTAGGATAGTCTACCAATAATAAAATGCTAAGATTTCGACATCATGATTCAGTTAATTACAGCCTGACTTACTCCCAATGGTTTTATTTTTGAATCTTTTTATATACATATTTGAAACTAACAAAAAGTAAGTAATTCTTTGTCTAATTCAGGAACCGTACCATCATGATGCTGCTGTTTCTGAACTGAAATGCAAAAATGGCAGTGTCTTCTGTAAAAATTCTGCCGATAAAACTAGGGAGTGTATTTTTATTGGTAACAAAGCACTGATGCCACCATCATTCAAGAGTTTAGTTCGGTTGATCTTAAGGCTGTGCTCATCACTTTGATATTTAATAATAAACTGGCACTTGCTTCTGTTTATTTGCCTTATGGTTCTGCCTCACTTTTTCCCGGTTTATGGGCTCTATGTCTATCATTGATTTAATTTTTGATTGGAGATCAGATGTGTATCTAGTTTAATTTTAGCCTTAAACGGCCGGTTTTTAAACCTAATCGTAATAGAAATTTAACCGATTGGGAACTTTTCTTGCACACTATTGTCCTCTTATTACTTACCAAAAGCCTCGGAACAATCCATTTTGGAATTCTGAAGTGAAGAGCCATTCTCCAACTGTTGTGGTATCATGCGGTTGTTAATTCCCTTATGTGGTGAAAACACTTTATTAAGTTAAATCGCAAAAGCCTAATTTCCAAATGGCAGTCTGTCGAGTGGGGTCCAGTTTGCTGATCTTTCTAAATTTCTTGTGGCTTTACACAGTGATTAATATATGTTCTCTCTGGTGCCGAGAGCTCACTTAAATCATTCTGGACACCTTGGTTGTTTGCTTCCCTCAGAGCTACTCTCAGGCTTTTAATTGAACGATTCAATTTCCACTTTCCGTTTGCAGTTACCTTTGTGGCCGGGAGTTTTAAGCTATTTTACAGATTTAACGGCTACTTCATTTAATTCATTTTCAAATGAGTACAAAATGAGTTCCCGTATCAGAGTACATGGTTTTGTAAAAGCATCTGGTTGCAATTAATCGTCGAATCGTTACCAAAAGTATAGCAGAAAGCAAGTCTGAGACCAGTTCGAAATGGCCTTGTTCTAAAGGGTAGTGAAATATTTTCACGATCTCCAGGTTAATCCGCAATATAATCAATATATACTGAAATAAGCTTGGTATAAGCCGAATATACTCTAGGACCCATTCCGGAAGTCCAACGTATAAATTTTAAGATGAATATGGTCTTATCATTTTATATGAACAAAATATTATCTTGCTGCAAAAAAATTTCAGGTTGTGCTGCTTTTGACAGGGCTTAAAATTAATTTTCCAACATGTTTACTGTAATGGTTATAGTGTGCAGCACATAGTAAAAGTTAGTATATTAAAGCGAGTAAAATGGTTAAAGTCTCAAGATTATTTTTATTTAGAGAAGGGGCAATTTACAAAAGTTAAATCTTAAATGATAAAAAATAATAAAATGTTAACAGATGTTAACAGAGCCTTGCAGAATCATGATGCGGCCCGCATATTGTTAAGTTAATAAGTTTTTAGAGACCCCCAAACTTTGAACTTTGCTCAAAGTTTAGCTGCAAATTCCGTTAGATATATAAAATCTCCATTTCAGAGTTTCACGTTACGATGGGTATAGTGTTACATTATGCATAACTGCAAATGAATCAAAATTTTAATTTCTTGATTAGAAAATGCCTCAAATTACAAAATTTTTCTGAGTTTCTTGGCTCTCCAAACGTGTGAAAGTTTCAATAAAAAGTTCAACTGTATCAAGCTTTTTTGAATGACCACATTTCATTGCTAAGAAAGACAAAACTCCTTTGATTTCGAGGCCCTCACAGTTGCGTGATGATTTACTGAAAAGTTGAACGTCGCCCATAAAATTTCCATGTATGTACTAGACTTTTAATTGTAGATGGTACATGGTTGGCCTTCTTATTTGATTTAAAAACTTTTCAATAAATATTCGAAAGTCAGTATTAAAGTATTGGTTGTTGTAGAAATTTGTTTTATTGATTTTACAAGGATATTATTGTGTTCGGGAAGAACAATTTGCCCCAAAATCCTTTCCAAAAACGTACGCCTTAAATAAGGATACCATATTTGCAATTGAATCAAAAAGTCGAACATAAACTGCAGCCCATATACGTCTTCTCGCTAGTGTCAGCGAATCCAATTACCTGCGGATTTCTGGTGAGCTTAACCATAATTAGGAAAATTTGATGGTCATGATTTTTGAGAGAATTACTCCATTACGTGTGTGTCGAACTATTGGAAGATTTTTATCCCAGTGTACTTTTACCAAGAGCGCGCAACCAATTTTAGTATAATACGATTAGAGCTAAGTAAAAGATCATCTTGAATAACTGAGCTAATCGTCTTAAGTTATTTTCAAGATTTAGAAATTGTTTCTGCACTTACTACCGTAAATGAAAGAACGTTCCAATAAAAAGCAATCTACACGGGATTTTTTCGTTCTCCCGAAAACTCTTGATAGTGGTGCAGTTCCAAATATTTTACACATCCTATAACATCATTCTATTCATATATGACACAGATGTTTTAATATCTAACCACTTTGTAAGTGAACCGGTCATAGAATTCTACTGGTCACTTTTACATTGTGATCGTTCCCGCAGTTGTTAAATTCTTGTATACGTAAAATTGTCTGCTAGAACGCGATAGTCATAAGCCCACAACATATACAGGGCTACTCAATGTTTTGAATTAGATGAATTAGATGACAAGGGATTTTAAAATTTTATTTGGTTAGAAGAACTAACGAGACTAGATCACAACGGTTTTAGTAAAATATTACAAATAATTTTGAATGTGCGGGAAGGTCGTTTTGAGGAGTTTTCTTTCTGGCCATTTAAACTTTCTCTCGTAATCAAATTTCTAGGTATAGCAGTAAATAAACCACCAAATCATCCGAGTATGGAGCAACCTGCAAATATTATTTTAATAATTTCTTCAACTCCATATTTCAGTCGATCTATACCAAATCACTCAAAGAGCTTTTTTGTAATTTATTGCTATTCAATCTAAATTTGTAAAACTATTTCAACAGTGATACTCAGGGATGGGTGTTTACACGTAATCTATTATTTTCTACATTGACGTGTTGACAACGATATATAGCGTTATTAAGGATGGGACTCTCTTTATAACGGTGGAACTTTAGAACATCTCGGAAAAATCGGGAAAAACTTCCCACAAAAATAGGAAACATGGCACAACTGATAGAAATCTTTACAAAAAGGTTATAACTTTCATTAAAAATAATTTGGTGAACTTTGACTATGACCGTGCCATAACATTTAACACACCCCACTTAATGGTAAAACGAATTCGAGTTCTGGAAGGCTATAAGAGCTACCGACTTATTAAAAAGCCAAATCGTTTAGCTAACCAACACTTTTTAGCTAAAAAATGTGCCAGACTGATGATCAAATTTTCACTAAATTTACTGGATGTGTTTTGATGGATACATACGAAACGTACGTGAAATTGGTTTTGAGGCATTTGATTAGGTCAAAAATTGGATCTTACGAAAAACCGAGGCACTTTAAGTTAGATGCATTTGCAAAAAAACGTATGATTTGGCCAGCAATTTGCAGTTGTGTAGCCAGGTTTTTGTCACATTTTTCATAATGACGTATTTTGCCGATAATTCTTCAACACGATTCAGCAGTAAAGTTTTGGTCATTTAGATAGTTCACACGACTAGAAGCAATAAATTTGTATGAGATTAATCAAATCAATGTTATTTCAAAGATGCTGAGTCCACAGGTTTTCGACCTAACGAAAATTATTGGGCTATAGTGAAACGAGTACTAAAGAAGAATGGCGGATGCGTTAATGAACCATTTTGGTGCCAAAGTCACACCGGAAGTTGTGCCAGAAACAGGAAGCATCGAACAACATGTGCGTGATTTTATCCGTAATAACGAATGCTAGAGGTGATTTGTGCAAAAATTTAGAAACCCCCAAAAATTCAATTTAATCGTATGCATCATTCTAGAATATCGAATGGTATCTGCCGAATGATACGCGTAATGTTGTCGTAACTTTCGACTTTACATATAGCCTCAAAGAAAAAAGTCAAGGGGTATGGTATCACACGATCTAAATAGTCAATTTGCGCTATTGAGCGCTATTCGCAGGTACGTCCCGGCCATCATAATCCACACTGAACCGTCTACTTGGTCGGATATCCTTAAATAATGTAAGTTGGAATTCAAACTTTCCGATGCTATTCCAAATAGTGGTCTCGACAGGACGATTATGTCAACCGTAATTTGGTCTTAGCGCACGAAACACATTCCTCAAAGAACGCTTATTTTCGTAATAAAGCTGAAGGCTCAGACTTTCCATGATGAAATACCAAACAATACTGAATAAAAATATTATGGCAAATTGATATACTAACCCTGGAGATAAACTCGACGCGACCGACGTAACTAAGAAAATAAAAAACTTTAAACTATACGAATTTGCACTAAAGCAATTATACTCGACGCGACTCTGAAGTAAAAAAAAAAAGTTGATTTAACTTTGACTTTTTATTCTTTTTAAGTGCTAAAGTGACATCTTACAGAAATTTTAAGAAATAATATCCCATTTTTATGTTTTTTTTTATCATTTTGACGTTTGACAAACCAATATCCCGCTTTTCATAATTTTTAATTTTTTTATTCTCTCTGCTTGATTCATTTTATTATTTTAGAATAATAATTTAAAAACGATGTAATTACAATTTTATTGTTCCACAAATGTCACAGAAATGTCAAAAACGTGAATACAAATAGTGAGTTTATCTTAGCATACATGTGAGCGCGTTTTTGACCTTTTAAAACGTCTGAGTAACGTCGAGTATATCACATCTATAATGCGTCATTTTTATACCCGCTAACTGGCGTATTCGATTTCAAATCGCTAAAATATCGTTGGTTGTTGACATTATTTTAATTGTCGACGTTGACAAAAAACATTGCCAATTAATCTACGTTAAATTTTACGTGTCTAACTGCGTAGACTGCATAGCGTAATCTACCACGCCCCTCCCTAGTGATACTATATCACAAATAGCGCCAAGTGTTCGGACCACATCACGCAATGCACCTAGCTCCTCGTATTTCGTACCGGTCTCAAATTGTAATAGCGGCCTACAATATAATGGCGGCCTACAATTGAGTGAATTACACTGAGTAGTAAAATCGAATTAAGGTGCTAGAAACTGTGCTCGATTCTTACAAAATAAATTATTGAAGTTCATGAGAGTGTTAATGTGAAATAAAACTACGCACGAATGCTCTAGCTAATCTATATTTCACCCATCCGTCGAATTTATAAAAACATAAAACCTATGACGGAACTCGAGAATCAAAAGGAAGTTCCTTTTATCCCACTGAACTTTTCTGAGGTACTTTTTCAGTTAAGCATCACTAAATTCCCATATAGGGTGTGTTTCGAAATTAATATAACAAAGCGCGCGGTCTTGATGGGTAGGGGAATCTGCCTTCGCGGCGGGAAATTTGCTCAAAACCAGCTCGAGCCCTACTTTTCCTACAAATCTAGCACCTTTATTTCAAGTTATTCCTGCGCTGTTAAGATTCAGGAATGCAAGATTTTCAGAACTGTAAGCTTTTGAGTTATGCTGCAGTATTAAAAAAAACTTATAAAATAAAAATTCCACGATCGACAGTAGTTTTATGTATGATGTACAAATGTTTTATTATTTTTGGGATTACAAGGTAACTGGTGTCACGACGCCATCCATGATAGCACCTTCATTTCCATGAACAGAAGAAAATACGTATTTTAACTCTTTGTCAAAGAAATATTTTTTAGTCCAGGAGCTATTTCAGAGCAATGTTTATAGGCGGTTAATTAATTGAACAATTTATTAGCCACTGACACTATGTATTCCGGTGGAAAGCATTGGGTTAGCAAATATTAAAAAATGATTAAGGTGCTGAATGTTAGCAGGCTTTGAAATTTTGAAATAAATTCGCCTAAATGTATGCGTAACTGTACATTTTAGTTGTTATTGGACTTACTTAGGATAAACTTCACGATTCTTATATTAATCAATTTTCAACGCAGAATCTTAATCGAGGATGCAAATCAAAGTGAAATTTAGTATCATATAATTAAAACCGTTGCTGTAATAATAGTCTATCTTCATCGCGTTTAATAAAAAAATCCTATTATGGTGTTTTACAAATATTCCTGAGTTTATATACCAAACCCAATTCGCCCGCACCACAAAAATTAAATATTCGATTATTCTATAATAAAAGAACCGCATACAGAGCTTAATAAAAATTGTATTGAAAAATAAATTTCCAAGAATTTGTTCGAGTCGAAAAAAAAAAAAAACGGAAACCGCAAAAAATATAAATCAACACACAACTCACAAATCGTTATCGCATGCAAATAATAAAAATTTACAAATTTACAAATTTAATAATAAAAAATATATTATTTTTCATAAAAATTTTAAATATTTTATTTATTATTTATAAATTTTTAAAATCAATAATAATTTGTATACAACAATTTTTATTTTGTGTCTCCCTTATCGCTTCTCGAGCGTACGGCTTCAAATCTTCAATGTATGTTTATTAATATGTATAGACGACGATGGTGACGACGATGACGACGACGACGATGTGCACAATATACAAAATCGCTATGTATTTGCAATATACGTACATTAAACCAGTGTTAACAAAAGATGCGGAGATGCTATTGTGTATTGTGTGTATTTACTTTCGATAAAGCTTTTGCTGATATTTTGTTGTTGTTGTTGTTGAAAACTTTTATTTAGAATTTATAGATGAAAATTTGTGAATTTTTATTTTTTATTTTTATTATAAATGACAAGGGTATAATAGTAATATAATAAACATATCGAAAATGATAAGAATATATTATGTATGAACTCGTATAGGAGGATATCTCTATAGGATAAAGGGAAAATACGATCAAGAAGACAAAAGGGGAAGAAAAAGCTTTTACTTTATAATTTTTTTATTTATCGATATACTGTTCCCTTGAAGTTTATTCCAGAGTTTTTATTGTTTTCAATTTATATATTTATTTGTTTGTGCTGATTTTGATTTTTTTTTTTTTGTAAGTTTTCAATCTACTTGCAGTTGAATATTTTATAATGTACCAGAATAAATCAATTTTAAAATTTCGTTTTTCGAGACAAACATAAACATTTTGTTGATTTTGCATACATTTTTAAGGAGTTTTGCAGTGTATTGAACGGGAATAGTATAATAAAACGTCGAAGAATTTAATTTGAATAATTATATAATTAATTCAATAATCAGTTTTTAAATTTGTGTATTTGATGAATTTTTATCCAGCAGATTAAATTTTAGTTGATTTATGATTCATCCATGCGCTAAAATAATTGTGAATTCAACAAAATTTATTCCAAAAAATCTAATTCCATCGTTAAAACAATCAATATTTTGTGCAATTAAATAAGTTTCGTTCAATAACTTATTATTAAATTAAAACAATTTTAAAGGCCATTACTGGCCCCTTACTGAGTCAACAATTTGGCTCTAGCGGTTTCGATCCCGAGCATGGTCTTCATACTGTCTAAGACAATCTGAAGAGGCCAAGTCGTTCTCTACACCGTGGAGCCATCGTCGTCTGCAACGACCTCTGCGCCTACCATATGGTGGCTCTCCTTTCAGAGATCGCTGCACAATTCGTTCCGGATCAGTAAGCAGAACGTGATCGAGCCAGCGTACTCACTGAGATCTTACTTCATGTACAATATCGGGGATCTTCATCAGATCTCTGATCCCGATATTGTACAGAGCTCGGTATGTACCATCTATTTCGCGTTTTGGGCCGTAAATCACACGCATGACTCTTCTCTCAAATGTTAGAAGCCATCTCTCGTACTCATCCGTCAGCGCCCAACTTTCACATCCAAACATAACAACGGGCCTGATCAACGCTTTGTAAAGCTTCAGCTTCACTCCAGTAATTCCTTTAAAGAAATTACGCGAACTGCGCTCATTACTGAGTTGTTGTACTTTCAGAACCTTGGCCTTCCACCATTCTCGCTTCTTCCGTCTACAAATCCGCTTAGCTGCCCTTCTTGCAAGAGCAGCCTTGTTTTTCCTCGCGTTTGTGAGACGTTGTTGCACTTCATTATGGGCTATATTTTGTTGCTCAACTGCAAGACGACACTCGTCATCAAACCAATCATTCTTGGGTCTGACTTTCACTATACCTAAAGTCTGTTGAGCAGCACTGACAACCGAAGTTTTCAGTACCTCCCAGACAGAGTTCACGCAGTCAGACTGGTAATTAGCTTCATTAGTGTTGTCGCTGACATGATCCTGATATCGTTTCTTTTGATCTTTATTTATCAGACCTTCACAGTCGAAACGTACCATGCGTTTCGCTGTGTTCCCAGACTTGTACGAAAACTTCCATCGTAACTTTGCAGCGACCAAATGATGATCGCTGCCTACGTATTTGGTTACTGACCGATAAGTTCTCACATCCTGCACAACCTGAGCCCGTCCTTTAGAAACTAACACATGGTCAATTTGGCTGCGGGAAGTTCCGCCAGGATGTGTCCATGTCTCAAGATGTATGTGTTTGTGAGGGAAGAATGTGCTTGCTACTCTAAGATCATGAGCAACCGCAAAGTACATCATTCTCTCACCATTATCGGTCGCAGTTTCGTGTCGGGAGTACGGACCTATGTTTTCACACAAGTCGGTCTGATTTCTGCCAGCTCTAGCATTAAAGTCCCCAATTACCATTCTAACATCGTGTTCGGGTATAGATCCCATCAGATCGTCCAAGTCATTGTAAAATCAGTCTTTATCTTGGGGCTGGCTGACTTCTGTGGGCGCTAATACACAAATTATCGACAGGTTAGCTAACTTCATGCACAAGCGAAGCTTACGCAATCGGATATTGACTGCTTGGAAATCCAAAACAGCGTTCTTTACCTGCGGCCCAAGAAGAAATTCAGCTTCAAGATTTCCGAGGTCATCTCCCCTGTAGAACAACGTATAGCCCTGGGACACATGGTCTCCACTTTTAGGCCAGCGAGTTTCTTGAAGAGCAACGAGTTCCAGCCGATACTCCTTCATGCACGTGATTAGGCCCTCTAACGCTCCTGGTTTCCTTAGTGATTGCACGTTCCACGTGCCGATCCTAAATCTCGTGTCCGGGTACTTGAGCGGGGGTCCGGTGTTGTTTTGGCGGTATCCATTTTTCTTTTTGTTGACTTTATAAACACTATATTTTTTTTACGGATGCGGGTCGTCAGCCGTGCAATTTAGATTTACGAGACATGTGTGCGCCTCCCGACCACAGACCATCCATTAAAAGTTATTAAATTCCTGAACTTGCAAATTTATATAAAATTGGTAATATTTAGAAATTTTATCAAATTTGGATATCAAATCTCCAATGCTTCAACTCTGTTTTTAACCGAAAATGAAGAACTTCATGGCAAAACTAAATGTATGATTTTGAATTAAATTTTGTTGGTTGCCAAACAGGTGATTGATGAATAATATGCAAACAAATCCACTACAGAAATTCGTAATTTTTAGATTTTAATCACCTAAAGGTAGACGGATTAGATGTGTGGCCAGAGAGTATAAAACACCAACAGATTGAATGAAACTCGAAATAATTTTATACATCGAAATGTTCAGGTAGAATGATCCTCCTATGTATAGGATCTCGTATTGAATTGAATTGAAAATATTTGAAGCATTTTCCTGGATTTCTTTTTCAGCGCTATGCTTTCAATATGTTAAAACGCATGAGGTATGTGAAATTTATCCTAAAAAACCAAAAAACAGATTGTCTCGATATAACGAATTTTATGATAATGGCAATCATATTTGGTACAACGAACACATGATTTTCTGGTTCTTTGGGTTTGACCTAACCGAAAAATATTTCAATATTGGAAAAAGTAGGGGGTTAGGGGGTTAAGGCCAATCATGATTGGTATGACCAGATAAATAAGACATTAATTGAGATATTATTCGGATAGCTGAGACCTTAAGATATCTGGTATTTGCGTCATAATGATATGATGTCGCGCTTCCTATGGTTTTCCCAAGAAAATTAGAATAACTCATATACATAATCGAGATACATGAAGACATACCAAACATGCTTTTCCTTAACCCCCTAATCCCCTACTGTTTCCAAAATAAAAATATTATTCAAAAAGGCTAGACCTTAAGACATCTTGGTATATGCATCATTATTGTGTCCGCTTCCTATAATTTTTCCATGAACGTCATACCAAACTTGGTTTGCCTAAGCCCCCTAATCACCTACCTTATCCAAAATTGATTTTTCAGATAGCTTAGACCTAAAGATACCTTGGTATAAGCGTCATTATGATGTCCTAGAATTTGTGTTTCCTTGGATTTTCCCAAAAAAAGGAAATCATGTATATTTAAAAATAAGTAAAATTCGTAATATCGAGACAATCTGCATTGCACACTAACACATATAAGCGAAAATTTGTTTTGTAGTACAATTTTAGGACAAACTTCACCCGTCTATATAGAATTGTGAATTTTGTCCTAAAAAATCCAATTTTTTTGTTTTTAGGACAAGTTTAGGACGAAATTCACGCGAATTAAAACATGCTGTTTCTAGATAACAAATTTTCAAATAAATTTTTTTAATCCACAGTTCGCAAATTCTATAACTGGTTTGCAAGCTCTACCAATCTGAATTAAACATAAATTTCTTTAAAAATATGAATTGTTTTGTTAAATCAATCACAATTATCGAATTATGGTGAATTTCGTTTTTTTAATTTTTGAGGCAAGCCTCAGAACTATCGAATTTCAAAATGTTTCAAATTTTTTATTGAATTTTGAAAGTTTTCTCCAATTCCCGGTCAATGTTCTAATCACAATTTTAAACCAAATTTAGTATATTTATAATTTAGAATTTAATGTTCAAATCAACAGAGATTTTAAAATTTTTTTATCTTGGAATTTATTAAATTCGAAATTTATACTCTAAAAAATAAGAGTAAACCTAAAACTTTTAAAATTCTGGAAAAAAATTTTAGATTATTAAAATTTTAACTCTGGATTTAGAATGCCAGCTTGAGACCGGATTACCGGTAAACGATTAGAATATCCGGTTCAGCTTTTTCCAAAAGTAAAATCTGAATTGTGTTTTTGAATAAAAGAATTCTGGCTATTCTGATCCCATTTTGTACATACCCCGTCAAATGGCGAACAAGTAAGTTCAAAGGACAACTAGTTTATCGTAATCGTTTATTTAATAAATTCTTAATAACAAACCAAAATTTAATTTGTTTGTTAAAATACTTAGGTGTGAATACCAGTTGTCAATTTATCAGACACATTCAGAGCTCTAAAAATAATTATATTCACTTCTGTTGCCAACAGAGTGCCATGCTTTTTTATTCAGCAAGGTTCCAATTTACCGATTTTATTCGTCTTATGATCCATTAACATATACTAATACCAAAATCAATTTTGGAGGATAACAGTGCAATTCTCAACATAATAGTACTTTAGGTTCACATGCTCAATTCTGTTGTTCTCAAAAGTAATATTGGTATTTACATCATTTGTTCTGAAACTCATAAATTTCTTTCTTTCAAATATTTCATTCACCCCAATCATCTGCAATCTGCAAATTTCACAGAACAATTTAGACCTATATGCCTGTCGTAAGAAGTAATTGGCACAATAGGCTCAGAAATTCATTTGAAAAATTTCCTTTGTTTTCGACCTGACTTAATTTCAATTTGCTGTGATAAATCGTTGAACACCAGCCGTATGTTGAAATTGGCGCAATGGGCTCAACGATTTAAGGTTCTCGAGAACCATTAATTAAAATCCGTATTTCTTACATGGGCCCATATACACATGAGCCCATTGCGCAAATTACAACATACGGCTGGTGTTCAACGGTTTATCACAGCAAGTGGACATTATGTCAAGTCGAAAACAAAGGAAACTTTTTCCAGCACTCATAGTTCTCGAGAACCATTAGTTAAACTCCTAATTTTATGTATGTGGCCATATTCATATGAATTTTTGAGTCTATTGTGCCAATTACTTCTTACGACAAGAGTATATATAAGCTAGCATGTCGTTTGCAAATTTTTAAAATGATTATATTAAATTTGGGGGAAATTTTCAAAATCCTGGGATGGGATGAGAATAGTATTGCCTGATGAACATTTTTAATTTTTCTGGGTTGGAATCCTAGGATAACTTCACACACTTCTTGATACCGCGGACTCGATTTCCGAAGGTTTTCTGATCGCAAGTTTGGTTTAGCAGAGTTAATCAAGAGCCATATCTTTCAATTAATTTACACGATTTGTTCAGTTCTTTAGAAATATGGAGTTTGTAATGCGCAAAACCAACGGTTCATGAGAAACTCTATTATTTTTCTAGTCACCCGAATACTTAAATTCTCATAAAACTTATAAAATTATTCCATTACCCGTAAGTAACTGCACTTGAATATAATATGTGTATGTACGTATAACATCCAATTTAACGTACAACTTATATACTTAATAATATTTTATTCAATTTAATGTGCAACTACTGTGTATATGTAGCTACAAGTATATGTTGTGTAACTGTGTGTATATATGTTCAACTAAGCACAAAAAATGGGATAAATTTAAATTCATGCTGTAATTATATATTCATATACAAGACTCAAGATAGAAAACATAAAAAAAATTATTAAGTTAACAAAATACGAGCGAAAACAGAGCTTTTTTACTTGTTGTTGTTGTTGTTGTTGTTTTTGCTAAAGATAAGAACATACAAAGCAACGAATTTATTTTTTTTTTAATAGGGAGAACACATCTTATATATAAGACATGCACAGAGCAAAACAAAAAACTATCTGAACATTTAAAAGCTTTAAGCGATTTTAAACTTTAAGGTAGATTTCATTTTTTCTAACTATAAATTCTGTTGGTTGTTTAAACAAAACTTAATTCGTGGAAAATCAACTTTGATGTAACAAAAAGGCTGGATAATTGTCTACTAATTCTCGCAACGAATGAATTTTCTGAAAACAAATCGAAAATTTTGAACTGTAAAATTCGGTTTCAAAAATTTGGAAATCCCAAATTTTAATTCCAGAATTTTCAAAATTTAATAAATTGAACGACACAAAATTCGAATTTTCAAAATTCAATAATTCCAAAATTTGAGTTCATCACTTAACTTTCATCAAAATTTAAAAATTTAGGAGACAAAAAAAATTGTATACGTAAAATTTGACAACTAGTACATCACACAAAAATTTAACATTGATCGTTTATTTACTGCACCAATGAATCTGTAGATAGCTGTCACAACAGTTTTGATAATCACAAAGCAATTGATCCAACAATGAGCTACATTTTTTTGGTCAGATTGGTATCAAATTCCAATAGATGGAAGCGTCGAGCAATCGATTAAATTATTATATTCGTCAATACTAGACACTTACATGAGCAATGCTGATCATTTTAAAAATTAATTGTAATTTACAAATTTAGTATTCTAAAATCAACCAGCCATACAACCACATCAAGGTGGTCCACAGATCTGATCAATAATCCCCAATTATCAAGTGCATCAAGCCCTAGTAATTTCCAAGGCCATTATCATCCAAATGAATCGCAACACAGATTTTCGAGTTACCATATACCAGGTACCGTTAATGTCGATTCATTACATATTATAGATCGGAGAGAGCAGATATATAACGTTGTTGGATGTGATTGGTTTCCGTTTTAGCTGATCAGCAGTCACTGGGATACATCAGGCAATATGAGCATTTATTTTCAACTGAGCTTCGGTCATATCGAGGATACCAATTGATTGATATCGATACCAGCGATCTTCTCGTTATGTCCCCTAATGTTGAGGCTGGATTAGAAGGGTTGGCTATACCTATTCAAAGAATTCTTAATCAATTAGATTATAGTGATTGGGCGACACCCATCGTTCTGTATAGATTATATTAATTCGCAGGTTTGACAACTACAAATCAACAAGGCATGATGTCCACATTCGTTGGTTGTTTTATTATTTGAAAATATTTTTTAAAGCTTGATTTAGTTGAAGTGGATGATGCTTGGGCTATGATTCAAAGAATCATTACTAATAAAGTAGTATCCAAGATAAAACGATTATAATTTGGAATATCATAATTCACCCTTCAAATCATTTTTGGAATGGTCATCATCTTCTGATGAATCTCCGATTCTAACAATTTTACTGCCAATCCTAGAGATATTCACGGGCCATGCACATATACAGATAGTTTAAACCATTCTTCACGGGCATTCGTCTATGTTTTCAAATAGTAGTTCTAATAGACTTAACTATATTTCACAGAATTTAGAATTTCTGTGAATTTTAGAGATATCTGCACGAGTATTTGTCTATATGGTCGGGTAGCTATATAGTTCAGAATCCTTTTATGATAAACTGTTATTAGTTTTACAGAATTTAGAATATCACTGAGATTTTTTTTTTTGTTATTTTTACCAATTGGATTTTCTATTATTGTATCCAATTGGAATAATCGATTAAAATTCCAATTGGAAACACAACCAAATTTAGCAATGACATTTTTGACGATTTAGTTGTTGAATAAGGTGACAACGCAAACGAAACTTACGTCGTAATGCAGCGGATGTAGAGCTCTGAAATATCAATTTATATGCCAATTTGTATAGTTTTGACTGAACAAATCTGCAAAATTTCAGACTTAAAAAAAAATTACAAACTATAAAATTACAAATTATAAAAATAATGAAATGTATTTGGATCCTGCTTAAATAGTTTTATTCACTAACACATTCTATAATAAAAACACGTCTCTAGCCCCTAAAAGTAAGGTTAAAGACCCCTCAAACTACTATTCTGAATATTCTAGTTGAGACGTGCAGGAGTTGTGCAGTTCAATAAACGAATGGGAGTCACGGCTCGTAAAATGCGAGAACCAACTGAACAACCACAGCCTATCTACGAATGGATCTCGTACCAGAAACGATTTGTAATCGAGTTCTAGCTCTAACACAAACCAGCCATTGTAATGGTATTACAATAGATATGGTAAAATCGCCCGTAGGTGCGGTAAACCATAATGAACATTCAAATCATCTGCGGATCCAATAAACTAATATCCTCCCCCATCGTTACTGCAGATCCTGGAGTATCCATAGTTGTAGCAGCAGTCAACAAACCAATTATAGGTGCTGATTTCCTAATAAACTTTGGTGTAACTACCTATTTAAAGGATAAGCGCTTAATCGATCAAGCAACAAGCATGACTACTCGAATATTTAATTATATCGATGATATACCGGTTGCAAGCAAAACGTTCGAAGAGCATACCAAACACTTATACATTTTAGTCAAGCGTTTATCGGATTACGGTATTACAATTCGCTTGTTTAAATGTGAGTTCGGCGTTCCAAAATTAGACTTCCTCAGTCACGAGATTACTGGAAATGAAATCCAACCATCAAGCGATAGAATTATTGCAAAAAAGTTATTTTTACCTCTCATTAGTCATATTCAACGTCTTGGCGGTATAACTAATCACTATAACCGGTTCTTACATAAATTGGGAGATCAATTATCACCCTTTGATGATTGGCTGTGATGCTAATGCTCACCACTCGATCTGGGGTAGTACGAACATTAACCACAGGAGTTTTTTCCTTATCACTAATCAAAAGATACGGAACAAACCTGTCTGGAATTATATGACCTTAAAAACTTAGGGAAATCTACTAGGAAACTGAAGAACTACGCAAAAAAGTCTAAGCGACAGATTGATTGGGATAACTCAAAAGGAATATAAAAAAAGTTTAAGATCTGCTCAAAGAGCCTCATGGTTGAACTTCTGCCTATTCTCCTTTGCAGCTTATAATGCTGGCGGTATTGATGATATTTTTCCTGCTGAATTACAGAACGACTTTCCTCTAATTCAGGATCATTTGCTCCACCTTTTTCTTGCATGCATTGCTTTTAGCACTGTTCCAAATTCTTGGAGAAGGAGTATAGCGTCGTTTTTATACCGAATGGTGGTAAGCCTGATTATACGGACCCTAATTCATTTCGTCCTATTAGAGTCTATCCTCAACTTATCCTTTCTTAAAGCTCTGGAAAGAATTGTCGAAAAATTCATTAGAGACCATTTTCTAATCATTTCTCTACTGAGTAACATGCAACATGCTTATAGAATCGGTAAGTCCTGTGAAACCGCCCTACATGAACTTGTAACTAAGATTGAAAAATCTCTAAATAATAAGTAGTTTCTTCTGGGTACTTTCCTGGATATTGCGGGAGCTTTTGATATTACGTCGTTTTGCCTGTACTAATTTTGAACGCAAAATTATCTTATGGATTGAATCCATGCTCAAGTTTTGCTCTGCGTAAAGGAGGAGCTGGGTGTGTTGTTAGTTTCTATTAAGGTTACCAAAGTCTGTCCTCAGGGAGGTGTGCTCTGACCTCTACTGTGGCTTTTGCTCACTGATGAGTTTCTTGTAAAGCTGCAGCAATCCGGCTACATTGCACTCTGTTACGCTGCGGTGATCTTGTTTTGACAGTCTCAGGCAAACATTTCAGTATTTTATCCGACCTAACTTAGCTTTCCTTAACTATTGTGGACGCATGGTGTGTTGAGAAGGATCTTGACGTATATCCTTCTAAAACTGACTTAATTGTCTTTACAAGCACTGGAACTGGTAGCTCAAGAGGAATACTCTTGAGCTACCAGTTCCTTCCTAAGAATCACCTAAACTACAAGCTTCAAAAAGCAACTGCCATATTTTGGCAATGTAGAAGAGCTTTTGGGAAATCCTGGGGCTTAAGCCCTATGATGATTTCTTTCATTTATAAATCACTGGTCCTACTCCTATTATGTGGTGGCCAGTTGTTCAACAATTCCATTGTTAACCTAACGGCTTGTGTAATCAAACTTAATGGCCTACAAAATCTTGCTTACAGAGCCCCATTACTGGGGCTATGTCCTCAACTCCACTTCTCACAAGGGAATCCATTCTTACCTTGCCACAGTTACGCACCTGTATTTTAGGCATAGCCTGTTCAGCAGCACTTTTCGGTTCTATCGTGGGACATAGACAAATTTTTAAAATTATTCTTCATGTTTACCAGAAATCGATATGGTTAATGACAGACTACCGCCCGAGTTCCATTTCTCAAATCTTTTCTCGGTGGCTTATCCTTCGAGAGATTTGTAGAGGTCGTCGCAGGATTTTCTCAACAAATTAATTGTGATGGCTCTCGTTCTAACCTCAGTGCTGGGTTTGGAATCTACTGTCCTTGGACGGATCTGAGACTTTTCGGTAGTCTTGGTTCGCATTGTACTATTTTTCGGGCGGAACTAATATGGCTGATACGTAGTGTTATTGAGGCTTTGAATTTAGCTGTTAAAAACAAGAGTATTCTACTGTGTACAGATTGTAAAGCTGTACTTAACTCTTTAAAAAATCCCTTGGCTGTTTCTAAACTCATCAAGGAATGCAAACATTTCAAGAACCCTATTTTGTTCTAACAATAAAGTTACGGTCATGTGGGTACTCGCTCATTGTGACGTCATAGGCAATGAGACCGTCGATTGTTTATCCAAAGCTGGTTCCCAATTAACTATAATTGGTCCTGAACTATAAAGGACTACCCTTTGAAAAACCTAAGGTTTCAGAAGCTTGAGACTTTTAGTGGTCTTAAGGCAAAGTACTTCATTAAGAAGCCCAATTTGAAGTCCATGAAGTATGCTTTATCTTTAAAAATGGACCAGTTAAGAATCTTGTTATCAATTTTTACGGGACATGGCGGTTTTAAAGATCATCTACCTCGTATGTCGTTAGCTCATGATGTTATTTGCAAGGAGTGCCTTCACTTCTTGAGCAGTGGTCCAGCTTTCGACTTTAGGTATTCAAATTAGGTCTTTAAATTTAGATCAGTTGTCCTCTCTGCCTTGGTCTTGTTCAGTTTGCGAAGGCAGCAGTGCACGTTTGCAAATTGGGATAGAATCTGGGGTTTGCACCATGTGCCTTTGTGGTATTCAGTGCAAAATCCTCGTGGGATCCAACGAACTTTAATAATAATAATAATAAATAATAGAGAGGATATAACACAATATACTTGAATGCAATATGGTGCGAGACATCGCAACTACGTCACATCGATCATATGTCCCGTAGATACTGTTAAACGACAAACAAGGAAAAAAGTAGCAGCGAAGTACTTTTAGGCACAAATGAACAAGGATGGCACCCATTGGGCTAAAACTTGCATCCATTGTCAAAAGCAAAAGTAACCACACTAAATCTGGATTAAAAAGAAAGAATAAAATTTCTCTGTGGCTGAGCTGGTTTACGGATAAACTCTCACGGATAAAATCACCCATCTAGTGGAAGGGCCTTGTTGGTTACTATCAAGAAGGATTTCTGCCAAATCGACCAGTCACTGATCAGATGTTTTCACTGCGGATGGTTCAATTTAAATATTATGAGACGTCCTTCTCTGTACATCTGGTATTCCTAAATTTCCGGCAGGCCTATGACTCGATCAAACGATAGAGTTAGTGGTCTGGCCTGGAATACCTAGGAATGCCAACAAAATTTGTATACGATTGTGTAATTCTCGGGTACTCGGCAAGGAAATGTTCTGTCCTATACTCTTCAAACTCATGTTGGAGTATATCTTTCATAAAACTGAAACATTGCAATATCGATATAATCGCCAGTCTAATCAGGTTCTTACATAAATTTTGCAGATGACATATTCGTGATTGGACTGAACAGCTATACAACGGAGTGAAGGAAATACTTGATCCGCATGTAGAGTTTTCAGCTTCTGTTAAACTCCAGATCAATGAGCCCAAAACGAAATACATGATTTCCGGTTATAGAGACAATGGCACACCCGATTTTAGTAGTGGCCACTACACGTTTGAGAGAGTGGGGATGAATCAAATATTTCGACTTAGGATCAAAACAGTTGGAACCTAATTGTTGGTATGAATAATGGTATATTACAGCATCTTAACATATTGACAAACATATATAACCATAAACTACACCTATAGCTATATGAGCTTAATTGAGCAAACCAAACATAAGGTTTGTTAATAACAAATTCATAAACAATTTCTATGTGATTATAGCGTGAACATCTGTTGAGTCAATGTGGCAGATAAGTATATAATATTGATAAATCTGTTCACAAATCTTTAAATGGTTTGAGGTAAACATATTGCTCATCAAAACATATCTGTAAGGCAAAACGAAGCCGTAACAATAATAATTTGGCACAAAGAAAATTCCCTATAATCAAGCAACAACAAACACTATATACATATATACGTATGTACATGGTACAATACCAATCTAGCAGAGCACAAGAAAAACATGAAAATTTATTCATTTTCCATAACAAAAAAAAAAAACTTGATTGTCTTACAATTTATCACAAATTCAGCGAATTCTTTTCCAAACAACTTTTCACAATGTTTTGGGAAAATCTTGTATAATCATAATGCTCTACACTGTTAAGAAGCAAATGTAAAGAAGAAACTGTGTGCGTATATGTATGTGTTTTGAAGTATACAATCCAATATGTTTCCATTATATGTATACGTATATATATATAGAAGAAGGAGCAATAAAACTTTGTGCGTTGTTTTATAATACGAAGCTGAATGAAAACGTAACACAAGAACGTAAGATGAATATTCCAATTTTATTTGATCAGAAGAAAATAACTTTTCATGTCCTAATTTCATTTATGCTATATCTATGCTCCGTTTATTTCACTTCATCATATATGTGAGATAACAATAAAAACATATACTGTGCACAAAACACATCTGCACATATACACACACACGCCCTTAAAAAAATTTACCGGAAAATGTGATAACAAGTAAAAAGGATTTACTCTCGGGATATGAATAGAAGAGGCTTTAAGATGATTTTTGTTTTCATCTTCTAATTTCTCTACGTGCTTATTATGAATATGTGTACGTATGTGTGTGTGTATTTTATGACGTTTCTTCGTAAAGGAGGGTTCGATATAGTACTTATCGATTTAGGAGTATATTATAATGTGTGCACATCCAGATTTTTCTTGTACCTTTCCCGATATTATCGTAAATAAACCAAAAACGACGGGGGAAAAATTGTTTCCAAGCAATTAATTTTGTTCTTTTCATTTACCTTTAATACAAATTATTAATTGAATAAAGTACAGTGTAGAGTAGAAAAAAAATGTTTCGAAGCATCTAAAGTGCTCTTAAAAATCACTTAAAAATATATATTCTTATATAGCATTCAATTTGGTCTATGCCATAATATAAGTATACATACTACAATAACCAGTCGGCGCGCAGGCACATAAAAGCAACATCATCGTAAATTGAAAGATTCGCAACATAAAAAATAATGTTATTCATTCTTACATCATCATCATCAGTTTTATTTTCGATAATAACATAATATAGCATTTCGCGAGGATGTGCAAGATGACTTCTTTCCGTGTACCTATATAAGGCAGCCATATCATGTATAAAGAAAATCGATGGCGCGCAATAACACACCAAGGCATAAAATTAAAAATTATCTCTTTGTACATAAACTGAATGTTATATTGATACCACATCTATATATATTATGTATGTATATGTACATACATATATATACATAAATACAATAATATATAGATGATGATGATGATGGGAAATTTATGATTTTCTCCATTTTCTCTACGATTTTGTTATCACTTAAACCATAAAAAAAAAAAACGAAAGATAAAACACATTTTAACTCTAGAGCACGCATGTGACATAAACTTAAATATAATTATGTGAACGTGCGTGACAGGTTTTATTGTTATTTGTGTACGCGATGCGGATATACGTATATGGCATTCGAGGTAGTGTACATCCATGACAAAGGTCATCAAAATAAGCAGATGCTTATTAATAGGTCCGAGAAGTTTTTACTAAATTATAATAAGTGGATGGTCTTGAATGCAAAAATGTGTATATCAAGTTTTACACAGTAAGCATTTAGTAAAAACTACACACGCCTCTATAACTTCTTTCTGTAATAATCTCATCATGCGAAAATAACAGTTCGGAGAAACAGAAGATCACAAATAAAGAGGTGGTGCCTTTCGTACGAAGTTCCTGAAAGTTTTTCTGTTAAAATCTAAATGGAGTACCTGAGATTTAAAAAAGTGCACCCAAAAGTTTATTCTCTCTGCGAGACAAAGAGTGATAAACAACCACAATTTTCAAAGAAGCTTTGAGAGTTCTCTTGAGGACTCATTTCACTGGATGTAGACCTATAGGAAATACAGAGCTCTCTAACCTATTCTATCCCAGTAATGTAAAGAAGTAAAGGTGACATTCATACCAAAGGGGGATGTAAAACGGACATAGAATTACTTATAAACTGTAAAATTTATTGAAGAAGCACTTCACGAAGAGGGTTGCTTTGTGCTCCCTTATAGACATAGAAACCATTTGAGCAGAGAAATAAATAAGGGTGTTTTTTAGAGATTCACAACTTTGAGTTGGCAACACTGCTTTATTTGACAACCCATTTAACAGCTGATAGTGGCTTTTTGTTTAGTTTGGTTGGAAATTTCATTATGACATGTTTTATCAAAATAATGGTTCTGTTTGTCAAACTTATCGTACCTTCGTCGTTATGGCGTACATAATCGTACATAATTCGAATAACAATAGATCGTTTTCGGACCACGTTTACTCTTAATGATAATGTGCTTCCCGTTAGACGCCGAACAGTGCGCACTGAAGAAGCTGTAGCCGCTGTTCACGAAAGCATTGAAGAAGATCCAAATCAACCGATTCGCCGAAGTTCTCAGCAACTGGGGTGGTGTCCTTCTATTTTATGGAAGATTTTACGAAAGGATCTTGGCATTTGTGCAGGAATTAAAGCCAAACGACCATCGTATGCGCCGCCAATTCGGCGAATGGGCTGAAGCCCAAATTGATAGTGATGTTGGATTTCCATTCAAAATTTTGTTCTCCGTTGTAAACAAGCAGCATTTTCGCATTTGGAGTGAGAATAACCCACAATTATTTTTCGAAACACCATTATATCCACAGGAAATTACTGTTTGGTGCGGTTTATGGGCTGGCGGAGTCATTGGTCCATATGTCTTCAAAAACGATGATGGTCAGAATCTTACTGTCAATGGTGAGCGGTATATAGGGACATGACTAGAAATTTTTTCGTACCTCAATTAGCTGACAATAATCTTGCTGACATGTGGTTCCAACAGGACGGAGCCACATGCCACACAACGCGCGCTATAATTGATTTATTCATAGAAACTTTTGATGAAAGAATAATTTCGCGTAATGATCCGATTAATTGGCCACTAAGATCGTGTTCTTTAACCCCATTGGATTATTTTTTTTGGCGTTATGTAAAGTCACTTGTCACCAGAGACAATTAAACGCCTCATTCGAAGAGTTATTGGCGAAATACGGCCGCAAATGCAATAAAAAGATTGTGAAAATTGGTGTTCCAGATTGCACCTTGTACGCGCCAGCCATGGCGGCCACATGACCGAAATCATATTTAAACATTACTGTCATAAAATTTTCTATCCATAAACCCCGTTTCATTGATATTAAAAATATATTTCTTTGTTTTATTATTTAAACTTGTGTAACTCAATAAAAAAAAACCCTTTAGCTACCAACATAGGAAATGAAACCTATAAAATAGGTGCTTCCAAAGGCATACACATAAAAGTTAGGGACAAGCACAATCTCATTTGATTCAAAATGTCTTAGACCTCATTTAGATTTGGTGTAAGAAAAACAGACTTTAGAATTAACCCGCAAACAAACCAACAGTAATACCTTGCACCTGGTAAAGGAATTTCTATGTTCCTCAAAATATCACTTGAAGTCAAGTCCCTGGACGTTACGTTGAAGAAAGCTAACCTAAGAAACTCATCTTGTGAAAAAAAGCAAACAAAAATGCTATGGTCTAGTATAAGCAAATGGTGTGTAAGACATAAAGCTTTAAACAGGCGGATTTGTTCAGGAATAGCCGAAGCTATGGCATCGAAAGCGGCTGTTGAAAAAAAACAGTGCAACAAACAGCAACGGCAAATCTGCCCAGATTCCTGAGATTATCTAATCTTAGAATAACAGGAGCCGTGAGATCCAGCCTAAATCGATTACATATAACTGTAAAGGATGCCCTGAAGAAAATGTTTGTTATCACAAAGGAATATCATTTAAAGGAAGGCAATATAAAACGACATCTTGATATAATTAAAGAAGCTGGTCATCTAAGTGAAATCACCATGTTAAATGACCAAAGGCAGTCCCAAGATATATTTTATTCACATTCTGCCAAAGAAGGAGCAGAATAACAAATCTATATATGATTCCGGGAAGACTCAAACAATTTATTCGCGGATCGACCAACCATGGAGGAGGAAGTATGAGTGGGCATAGTTGGTTCACTGTGTCATACATGCAATTGACGCCTATATCTCCCACGCCAAGGTGTATGATATTTTAACTGAATCAAAAAATGGGTATCTGATAGTCAAGCAGCACTTAACGCAAATATTGCTTCAGATTCAAAATGCTTTAGGAGTGCCACAAAGCCCATAAAAAACTGGCGAAGAAGAATAAGGTCGTTCTTGTCTGGGTGCCGGTCATGAATAACTTGGGGGCAACGAAAACGCAGATCTATAAGCAAAACTTGATGATTTTATTGGACCATCACCTTGTTTTGGCTTTAACAAGGGTACCGTAATGGAGGAGATAAAGAACTGAACCAAATTGGAAATCAAAGAAACCTGAGAGATCGTTCCAGGATTACGTTAATAAAAAAAGTGCACGATCAAGGATTCTGTATGTGCAGCATTAACAAGACACTGACCTTGCAGATAAGTGGAAGTGGGAGACATAAAAGACCTTATAGGTCGTATTTTTTGTCGAATTTGTTCCTACAAAATGAGTTCTGTGATACCAAAATCACCTTTAGGTATTTTTTCCTGTTGGAACTAGTTCTGTGATAAACCGGATTATTAAGTAAAAATGGGTGCCGGTCAGTTTATCGTTACTGTTGGAATTCAATTTATTTAATTATTTATTTATTCTCAGCCCAATCGAAAATCCGCTTTAGTATTGACGATTGTAAAAGTAGGCTAAGCTCCTCTCGCGGAAAAAATGATTATTAAAAAGAACGATCCATTTTCAGTTTGTGTTATTGACGATTGGAGCATCACGGGTTCCACGTAGCGGAATTTTTGTAAAATAAAACTAACTATCCATTGACGTTTAAAAACACACAGCCACCTAATTTCGAATACAAAAACAACAACACAAACTTCAAATGGATCGTTCTTTTTAATAATCATTTTTTCCGCGAGAGGAGCTTAGCCTACTTTTACAATCGTCAATTGTTTTTGTATTCGAAATTGGGTGGCTGTGTGTTTTTAAACGGCAATGGATAGATAGTTTTATTTTAGCAAAATTCCGCTACGTGGAATCCGTGATGCTCCAATCGTCAATATAAACAAGAAAATTGGTTCGGGTGGAATTCCAAACTAGGTGATTAAACATTTCCGAACGGTTTCGAATTTTTGGAACAATTCATTGTCTTATCAGAATGAATTTAACTATTTTATGAGCCCAAACTAAAGCTGATTTGGCGATATTATAAAATGCTTTAAATATTGAACAGACGAATGCTGTTTGAATATGTGGGAGAATCGTAAAAATTGTAAATAATATGCAATATTTATTTTGCTGGTAACACGAATCTTCCAAGTCTTTTAAGTGTGCCTCTCTGAACTTTACGAAATATCGGTCGACCATTAGCAATTGCTAGTTTGCCGACCGACAGTAAATATTTCAACCTACATTTTCGTACAGCCCATACAGCATCGCCTTTGTTGTTGAAGCCATATGAGTTGTTGATATGTGAGCGTTAAGCTCAAAATAATGTCGCGAAAATTGTCAGAAAGGATTTAGTTTTTTTCACTAAATTATAAAACTTTTTCTCCGGGAAAAGAGACCTTAATTTTTTACTTTCAAGCATTATTCCTTTCAAACGGGTGTATATGCGAGATAACTAAATAGATCTTATTATTAAAGCCTACGAATTATAAGCTCAATAAGTCTAAATTGGTTGCTCTACGTTAAATATTTTGAAAGTTAAAATAATATAACAAAATTTATCTCAGCGGTTATCAAAAATTGACCTTCCTGTCAAACAAATTTTTTCTTATAATGAACCAATTAGCATCCCAAACTCAGAAGTATATAACTGGCCTATCAGCATCTTCCTGCTTATTTTACCAAACACATACATATATCATATTATCGTCCAATTGCCAAATCAAATAGAATCACTGCCACAATGCCACCTTCTTGTCCTATATAAATACTAACACTATATATACAATGTAGAGAGGAAATTACATAGAGTTTTCGTGTGCAAAAACAAAAAACAAAAATGAAAAGTGGAAAATGTTGAATTAAATTAATTTATCACATCGCATTTATCATCCAAACTTCCCAAAAAAAACGTATATCGTTGAATGACGTCAGTTGACAAAATAAGAAAAAGAGAAATAGTTAGATAAAATATATGCTATGCCGGAAATTTTTTTAATTTTCGTTTGTTTTTAAGCTTTTTCAAAAACTTTTTGCTGTACTTTTAGGAAAATGACATTATGCTCGTATATATGTACATATACAACACAGGAAGAAGTTTAAATTGCAAAACAACAACAAAATTAATATGTTAATTAGATAATGAGCTCTACATTTAGATGTGAATTAAAATTTATGGCAAAACGTCGTGACTTTAGAGTAGTGTACCAGTTATTGTTATACATTTATGTAAACGTATACAGTAGCGTCATAAACTGTTTTACTTAACACTTGCGTGACGAATAGTAAAATAGACTGTAACAATTCTACAAAAAAGCTAAATTCGCCGACAGCGACATTTAACCGAAAATGAAAAACATCATACACGACAAATACATATACAATTATAGTTCTGATTCGATTGCTACCTCAGAATGATGGAATGGAATCATGAATTGAAATCAGAGGTCTCAAGATTAGAAATTATAGTGTCCATATTGAGGGTAGATTTTACTCTGTTAGAGTAAGTTCGTGAACAGAAGACTTGGGATAAATTGGTTTCGCTTTTTATTTGTTTTTTTCCCTGCTGGGGAGATTTTAATTTTCCAAAGGCGCACGCATAATTTCACAAATTATTTACATGGGATTTTGAAAATTCAAGTTTTGCTTGGTTAACATGTTAAACATCAAGTTTTGCTTGGTTCTACATTAAACAAAAACTTGAGTTTACTTTATCGACCATACTCGACCAATAAGTTTTGGCTGGAAGTTATCGTCCAATTTTAAAAGAATGCGGATTTTGGAGTTTGATTATTAAGATGTGAAGCCTATTTCGAGCCTGCCGTGAGCATTGAATTTGGCGGTTAGACAACTGTAAATTAAATCAAGATTTGATGGTTGAATTATAGCAGTGAATTTAAAAAATTGTACATTAGAATTTGTAGTCCGTATGTGGATAATTGATGCAATTATATGCACCATTCGCAGACATGATAACATGGAGCTGTAAGGCGATCGGATCAATGCTTTCATCACCATTGGGCTGTTATTTATTAATATTATTGTTCAGGTGAATGATCCTATTCCACATTGAAAAAAATTAAAAATAATATTCGTTCATTTTTAGGGCAGTGCAAGCTGAATAATTTAAGCATTGCCCTAGAAGCGGAAAAATTGAAATCAAATAATCGCTTTCAAAAACGCGTCTGATTATTCCTTAAACGAAATTTAAAGGTTTGTATTTTATTTATCAAAGCTTGAAACTTTCAATTTACTAGAAGGGTTTTTAGTGAATAATAGTTAGTGTTAGTTGAATCACATCAAAAGATTTAACAATGACAATTAGATATTTTATTTCGCAAACATATAATCAACATTATTATAGCAAACTCAAAAATAGGCCATGATGATCAAGACGTCGCTTAAAAAGTAAATTAACACGCACAATATACTTCTGCAAATTGTATAACGGTTCCTAACTGTTAATATAAGGCTCAACACAGCAAGGATTGATTTCCACATAATTATATGCGTGATTAAACAACACTAAAGCTGAAAACCAATTTAAAAAGCTTAATTTTTAGCAAGTGAAGTTGCCAAGTTAAATAAGCATCCAGATGCACACCGAGATACATAAAATTAGAATCAAGTTCAATATTAATATAAAGGCTGCTACAATTTATAAAATAACAATTCTGAGCATGATAAATGATCTCAAGAACATAGCTCTTAATTGTCTCACTTAAAATAATAGAATGACTATCAAGCCTTGTTCTTAACAAATTCATATCGTGATTATCTGAGAGGTAATTTCAGAAGCACTTGAGAGCCATTAGTAGCTTCAGGTCATTTCATCAGTTAAAGCATTAATTTCATTTTTCAAATCCAGACTAAAAACAGAATTAATATAAATTAGAAAGAGGACCGGGGTGTCTAAGACTAACCCTTGAGCCATACCAAAATCAACAATGAAAGTTAAACCAAAACTATTGGCAATTTTTACTTTAACATTTCTGCCACTTAGATATGATCTAACCATTTATGTGGCAGCCCTCTAAAGCCACGTAAAGCGAATTTATGCGGATGTAGATTATGATTTACCATGCCAAATGCTCTGTTTGGAATGGGTCTCGTTTATAATGGGATTATAACTGAAGTTTTAACTTGGTCGGGAACCTAACCGTACACAAAATATTGATTTATATGAAGTGAACAAGAATAGGACAATTCAATTGAGAATTTAATTTAAACATATTTCAACTGCATTAATAAACAAAAATTCTGAGATAGTAACATCCCAATAATAAAAATGCAGACAAACTATTTACCAACTTATTGTTCATCCTTAAATCATAAACAACATCTTTGAATTCCCATAACTGTTACCTAATAATTGATTTACAACACTCCATATTTTCTTACTGTCATTGCCACAATGTGGTAATTTATTATGATAAAAAGTTAATTTGTCTGCAATTATCAAAGCATCTATTTTATTGCACAACTTGACAAAATATTTATGTAGTTCCCTAATACTAGGATGCTTTTTAAAGTTCTTATTCATCTTTTTGTTTTAAGCCATTAAATTAATCAATTTATACGAAATCCACGATTTAAGTTTATCTGTAGAGCTGTGTTGTCTAATATCTGCACTTGAAATACAATTAACAGATTTAGATTTAATCATTTGAAAAATCCAAACTATCAAACTTACTATTTGAGATCACCCCATTTTTCTTGAAAACAAGATAATTAAATTCAAAGATTACACATAAGATGATGATCCGAAATCTTAAAATCATGAACTGAGCTTTTAACAATTTATTTAAAAAAAATCATAGCTTTATGAGTTGTGAATTATTATAAAACTTTGAAAACTCATAAAGCTTTGAATTAATGAATACTAATTTTTATTGTTACTGAAAACTCCCATATTATTTGTTTGTTACTTTGGTAGTAGCAACTAAAAAGCTTAACTTAAATTAGTGAATCTTGCTGCAAGTTTAATTGTTTTATATAATTAAAAATTGTTAAAGCTCTTAGCCAACGAGTACACTTGAAAGCTCAATTATCTCTCTGATAAAATTAATATTTTCATAATCATTTAGCAACAACTCTTATCTCAATAAAACCTTTCTGATTTTATTGCAAGTTGTTCATATAAAGCACAATTCCAATAGATATGATTTATATTTGTAAAAGCTCAACTAATATTATATTTTTTGGAAGCAATGTGAAATGTTATTATTTAGAATGATTTTACAGAAATTAAAACAAAAAGCTTCAAATAAAAATACGAAGCTCCTTAAATTTTGGAAAACTTTAGAAATTTAAAATCGTAAAGCTGTCAGACAAATCCTATTTATTTGTTGTGGTTGCCATTATGAAGCACTGGTTAAAATGTTAGTAATATCTTTTAAAAGCTTTATGATTGTAATCGATGTTAAGTTTGAAAGCTCCTAGATTTCTGATTTAAGCGTAATACATAAAAAAGCTCAACTAATAAAATAAAGTTTCGCAGCTACTGGATATATTATTATTAGAAAGCTTTTAAAATAAATTAAAGACAAAATCTTGCATGTATAGTTGTTTGTGAAAAAACTAGATTTACTAAACCGATTAAACTTCGTTTTGTTGATCAAAAATAAGTTTCGTTGGAATCCTGTTATTTTTGTTTAGCTTTTCAGCCTCAACCTTGTCTCTAAGTACATATGATGAATGAACCTAAATGCAATATTCAATAATCTTAAAGCTTCTTTGGATGGTTTTATTGCACTTCTATAAAAAGGTGTGAAAGAGCACCTACTAAAACCTAATTGTACCACTAACGGCTTTCTGAAATTTATTAATTGAGCTTTGTAAATATATATGATATTGCTCATTAGAAGCTTTTAGCAATTTATAAAAAAATTGTATTTTTTAAATTTAAGCTTTATGATTTCTAAAATATTATTAACCCTTTTAATTCTTCGGTTCTTAACTGAAAGCTTTCAGATTATCTGTATAATTATTTTGATGTTTTCAAAATCATTTAGCAACAACTCTTATGTCAATAAAAGCTTCCAGATAATAGAGCAAGTTTTTAATGTGGGACATTTTGGTATTCCAACTTACTCGTATACATGCAAAAGCTCATTTAATAATAAAAAAATTAAAAGTAAAGAATTACATTTACAAATTAAATAACTGTTTTCTAAGCTTTTAATGATTTTTACGAAATTAAGTCTAAAAGCTACTAATCATTGAATGCAGTTACTTTAAATTTTTTTTATGTTACTGGAAGCTTTCTGATTTATGTGTAATAATTGCAAAAAATTATCTATAAAAAAAATTCTGCAGGTACTAAGATGCTTTAAAAGTTAAAAAAAAGCTTGCATGTATATTTTATGAATAAAAAGTTTCCATTAATTACAGAAAATTTTTTATTCTACTTTCCAAATACAATTTTGTCAGCAAAAAAAAAATATAAAATGAATCAAAGATTGAGATAAAACGTTTTAAAGCTCTCAGATAAATTTAAATAATATTTTGTATTAGAATCTGGTTGAATGTTTCATAAGTTTACTAAACCGATTAAATTTCGTTTTGTTGATCAAAAATAAGTTTCGTTGGTTTACTGTTATTTATGTTTAGCTAAATTATTTCGATTTTCAGCTTCAACCCCAAAGGCATAAAACTAATAATATGCAGTTAATAACGTACAATTTAAAAGCTGAGTTTTAATTTATAGAAAATTATAAAGCCACTAATATTTTATTTTTCGTTCCTGGAATTTATTGTCTCTCTCTCTACTTAAAAAAAATTGTCTCTAAGTGCATTTTAATGAACCAAATGCTTTTAATTTTAAAATTCAATAATCTTAAAGCTTTTTAGGCAGGGTTTTATTGCACTTATAATAAGGTCTAAAAGAGCACCTACTAAAACATAATTATACCACTAATGACTTTCTGAAATTTTAGGTATTTATAAGAAGCTACTGTTAATTAAATCAAAGCTTTATATGGTGTAAAATATTATTGAACTTTTAAAATTTTCAATTTATGACTGAAAGCTTTTCTGATTATTTGTATTATTATATTATTTTGTAGTAACAGCTGAAAAGAAAATTTTAAATAAGTGAATCTGGCTGAAACTTGAATAGTTTTACTTAAAGAAACTAAAGTTTCTTTGTTAATCACTGAGTACAGTAAAAAGTTCATTTATCCCTCTATTAAATATGCCCCTTACTGAGTCAACCATCCGGCTCCAACGATTTCGAAAAAGTCAAGTCGATCTCTACACCGTGGATCAGTGGTCGCTTGCAACGACCTCACCGCCTACCATATTGTGGCTCTCCTTTCAGAGATCGATGCAAAAATCGTTCCGATTGATTGTAAGGAAATGTAAGGAGCCATCCATCTCTCGTACCCATCGGTCAGCGCCCAACTTTCACATCCAAACATAACAACGTGCCTGATCAACGCTTTGTAGCTTCACATCACTTGATAGGTCTTTAGACTTAAGCAGTGGGCTTAGAGGATACAAAGCACGACTGCCGGCTGCTAGGCGCACTTTAATTTCCTCATCCACACTGTTATCGTGTGTGATAAGAGAGCCCAAATATTTGAAATTCCTCACTCCCTCAAACGTATGTAGTGGCCATTACTAAAATCTGGTGTGCCATTGTCCTTGTAACGAGAAATCATGTATTGTATTTTGAACTCATTGATCTGGAGTTCAACAGAAGCCGAAAACTCTTCAAGCGGATTAAGTATTTCCTTCACAGCGTTGCTATTCAGTCCAATAACGCATATGTCATCTGCATCGGGGTAATCAGGGACAGAGCATCTTCCTGCCGAACACCCGAGTTAACTGAAAAAATTCTTTATAGCCTGTTCTCAACTTTAACACAGCATTGAAACTGCTTCACTGTCATTCTACACAATCGTACCAATTTTATTGGAATTCCTAGATATTCCAGTACAGACCACAAACTCTCTCGATTGATCGAGTCATAGGCCTGCCGGAAATCCAGGAACACCTGATGTACGGGGATGGAAGTCTCGTAATTATTTAGACAGAATTATCCACAGCGAAAAGACCTGATCAGTGGCAGAACGATTTGGACGAATTCTTCCTTGATAGTACCCAATATAATGTGGAACAGTAATTTGTTTGCTGTGCAAAGGAAAGCTATACCGCCATATTTCTCACACTTCAAGTGCTCTCCCTTCTTGAAGATAGGCACATCGCAGCCATTTTTCATTCGTCGGGAATTACATCTCTCCAGGTGAGCGTTTTCATTTTAGTCTCTGCATGACCCTATAGTGAATTCCTCATGGGGTGAATCCTCAAGGCAAATCTCCGTATTTGAGATGACTCAGCTACAGACTGTGACGCATGATGAACACTAAGCAGGTCAGTAAAATGTCCATTCCATGCGCCGATGTTGACAAAGAGGTTTTCTTCCCGGTCCCGAATGGCAATCCAGTAATTGCTTTGAAAAATTAAATCTCCTATTCGTCGAATGCAGTTAGTTTAAATCTCTTTTATTTTACTGAAAGCTTTAAATGAATAAATGCAAAAACTCAAGTTTAAAAAAAATTATGAAGCTACTAAGATGCTTTAGAAGTTGAATAAAAAGCTTTCATGTATATTTTGTGAATAAAAAGTTTCCAGTAATTACAGAAAATGATTTATTCTACTTTCCAAATATAATTTTGTAAGCAAGAAAGTAATGTAACATGAATGAAAATTTGAGAAATAAAATCGAACAAGAGATTAACGAAAATAAAATTTGGTTTAAAAGCTCTCTCCGATATATTTTGTTTTTTTTGCAATTCTGCTGAAGGTTTCATAAACTTATTAAATGGATTAAATTTTTTTTGTTGACCAAAAATTAAACCATCATTGGAATCTTGTTGTGTACATTTATGTTATGTGAAATTATTTGGACTTTAAGCCTCAACCAATGGCAATAAAACTAGTAAAATCACAATCGGCAGTGATTTACGTTCGTGATCTTTAGGGGCAAAGTTGTCTTCGAATGGATCTAAAATTACAATTTTTTGGCACACTATCAAAAGATTTACAAATTTTCTATTTTAACATGATATGTGCAGAATTTAAGAAACGAAAAAACCGTTTTTTGTGTACTCAATTTATCTGTTATAACATATACCCTGAAGGTCATCGTTACATACATTTTAACGAAAAATATAAAAAAATATTTATAATTTAATTAAATTAAAATATAAGAGATGAAAATTCACAAGAGATTTCTTACTTATAAGCCACACCAACCATCCCCTATTTATTTACATAAGTATGTATACCCGAATATACGTATATGTACAGTACTCTGTCGCTTATTTACGACAAAACGAAATCTTTTATGTCTATATCGTTTAATGGATGCTGGGTACAGAGAAATTCACTGTGTCGTCTCCATGATAACCTTATAATTTTTTTTACCAACTTGGGGCCAACCATCTCCAAAATGATCAATTAAATGCTGTGCGTGAATTTTTTATTGTTCGTTTTTAACGCAGGGGTGAAAAATGTGAATAGAATTTTTGAATAGAAATTAATTTTGTGTTGGTGTGGACCTCATTTTTCCATTTTGTATTACGTCTTTTTTTTGGATTAATTAAAACTTGAATTTTGTCTTAAAAATTTTATGGTTTGGAATTATCTCTGTATATTGTAATGAAATTAATTTTGGTGTGACATGTGACATGTGACTAAATTTGTATTTTTTTTTATTGTATTTTCTAGATTGAATGGATTACAGTGCCCCAACATCAGGATTTAGTGTATTCGCTACCGAACGGCAGTTTAATATTTTATCCATTTTCAGCGGAAAAATATCGTCATGAAATTCATTCGGCTGTTTATCGGTGAGTTTGATTAGCAATTAAAATTGTAGGTGTTATTTACAATAAGTCTATAATTTAGACGATACAATTCTGTTAATTAGTAATCAAATATACTTATGTATATAGTTTATGACTTGGTTTTATATATATCAGACATTTATTTATTGTTATGATTGCAATTTAATAGTTGTTTGCGTATATATAGCAGTTTATTCAACTCGAATTTATAAATAAAATCCAAAAATCGAATTGAATAGTCAAAATTTATATTAACGATGTATAGGTCTAGGTATTCTGCACCAATAAAAATGTAAAAATATTGTTGCTGAATTTTGTTAATAATAAAATTTTATTTATTTTAAATTAAATTTGACGATTTAACGACTCTGTTGAGCTCGAATGAATATACTTTTTGAATAAAATTAAAACGTTCGACATAATTAGCCTCTATTGGTCGATGCCTCATGTCACAAAAGCTATTTGGAAATGTAAATTTAACAGTGTAATTGTTTGTTACATTATTTTGCAGACGGACGTGGCACTAAGAATTAGTCGATTGTTTAATGGCCGGAAATATTTATTCAGTTAATTCAAAAATTTTAAATTATAACCAGTGACGTTCCTGACGAATGTGAGATCCAGGTAAGTGCCTCTAAAAGTCTTCAGCGTTAGTGTGTTGGAAAGTGTCGTTAAATTGAAAGTGTCCTTTTATACAGAACCCACGAATTTGGGATTAACGATATGATTGATATTATACTCAACACAGAGCGCAATAGGTATGTCGTAGCTTACAGTTATGTATGAAGGGATACGAATCTCCGGTTATATACAATACACTCCACCGACAACTGGCCGATGACCTGCGACGATTTTATCCCATTCACCCATACATGTTTCGGGTAGCGCCAGAGAGTCACATCACTCAATCACTGTACTATTATATTTATCTACGATCCATATGAAATTCAACGGAATCGTATACCAATATGTACCAAACCAATTGACCGATTTGTCGGCCTGTTTGTTACCTTGGTATCTTGCTATCTTGTTGAAAATGTATTTTTAAAAATTTTAACCATCAAAAGATTTGCAGATTATTCTATTATAACATGATATCGTCTCGCATAACTCAGCAACCGTTTGGCCCATTTTGAAAAACCAGCATACCGCATAATAGAATTACCATTCAAAGCAAAGGAGCAAAACTACGGCTCAATGATTTTAATGTCAAAAATTGTCACGCATAATTGCGGAATGGATAATTGTAAATTTCTAATTTAATCAATTTCAACATCATTAACCTCACTTTTTAATAATATCAAAACAAATTAAGCAATTTTTCATAATTTTTTGAAAAAGGAATCACCATTGTCTATATAGGAACATTTCGGTCTGTGAATTTTAGAATGTTAGAAAATAAAAATATTTGAATTCTAACATGATTAAAGAATTTAAAAAATTTCAACAATTTTAAAATTTAGAGAGAATTGAAATAACTCAGTAAACATTCATATTTACGATACACTGTCAGTTAACTGCGGTTATCTTTGTAACACATGCGGTGGCCGGGTAGTCTTAGAATTGGCGTTTTTAATTAAATAAGGTTCCAAAAATAAATTAAATCATTCTTATCATCTTGTAATGTCGCGGCATAATTCGTGTATTTTAAGTTCTCATACTCCTCATGCGAGACATTGATTTCATGGAACGATATCTTCTGTTGTCTTCAGATTATTTATTGATAGTTCATAAAGCAAGATTCCACGATTTTGCAGCAATCTCTTTATTTCTGATAAAGGCCAATTGGGTTGGGACATATACACATGATGTCACTATGTCGATGTTAGTTTTCGCCAAAGTGATGAAAACTGCAACAGTTTGGTCTAGAAAATCAATATAGACAAGGGTAGCCTCCTAACTAGCAAAGACATAAACTGTTTTGTAGCTATACCACATTTTCAGTTTCCTCCACCTTCACTGATCGAACCAAGAAACGTTTAATATCCCCGAACCTCAATCTTTCTAAGATCCATCAGTTCATCCAGATGAGGAGTTTCAGTAAATGTTATTCTTTTATTTTTCTTAAGATGAGGACAAGTGCAAAGCAGGAGTACTATTTCTTCCTACTCCTTATTTTCGCAGCTACCCGTCAAAGCGATATCAGTTTTGTGGATCTGGACCAAGATCTGCCTGGTTATTAGTTAAGCAGTAGTTTACTTGAAGGAAGATGTATTTTGACACCACCCTGCAATTTGTGATGCGCCATGTGTGCCCTGACGAGTAAATTAATCTGCCCTTACATTCCCCACGATATTCAAGCGGATTGATTAACCATCTCATTTAATGATACCAAACAATTCTGGGGTACTTTCGACGTAACGAAGTGTGATTGTAGGATTTTATAGCACCCTATATATTGTAGATATTACATTATACCTTAACCAGTATAACACATCAACATTGCAATAGTCGGGAAGATGGAATGAGAAGTTTATCCTTGGTGGCACACAAAATACTCCAAACCTGACTCTCCCATTCCATTTTGAACAATCCTTGAAGAAGCCTCATTGTTCATAACCAATTCACTCACCCAGCCATGGTGTGAATAGTATGGTGGTCAGTAGTATCAGAAATACCCCTCTTGCTCAAAATACAGAGTCCCATATGTTGTTACAGTTCCACACAAATATGGATTTGAGCCGTATGGCAGTTGTTTTCTATAGATTTGCGCTCATTTTACAGGTATACTTATCCACTCAGACAGGTAGATAACATGAATCATTTCCGAAAACTGCAATAACATCATCCGTGAATGCAAACACCTTGAAGGCTTGCCCTTTCAGGATTAGTATTTGGTCATTAATGACCAAATTCCAAAGAAGGGGGGATAAAACTCTACCTTGCGGTGTGCCTCCACACACAGATGAGCTGTCACGATCCTTGCTCGAAGGATTTGATATATTCAGCCTCTGAGTGAACCTACCCCCAGACATGTAAGTATCCAAGTGATTTCTGATCTGACGTTATTAAAGGCCTATATCCTAGAAGGCCATACCATAGAGTTACCATAGATTACTTGTATTCAAGAGATTTCGCATTAGAGCCATTTAGGGGATGGAGAGCTGATTCCCAAACACATCACTTACAGTACGCATGTTGGGATTTCGATAACTCGTCCGAGAGCTTTTTGACCTCCGCAAGAATGTTGTCATCAGGTCTTGTCTACGTATATCGCTTAAACCTATATATTGCCCATAGGACTTTCCTCGTATTTACTATATATGCCTTGTGAAGCATACAGACCTATTTATCTATTCGGAAATAGAACCGAGCAGTCTGGAAAGAGCATTTCTAGTAGTATCCAGAGATTACTCACTGCACGTAGTCTCCATCCGTTCGTTGGAAATAACTCATAGGATGGATGGACTAGAACGTAGTACTTTAGCAGAGGCTCAGAGAGGCATTTCTTATTTTGGCATTTCTAAAATTCGTACTTGTATGTTTTACAAACTTCTTTATAGCAGTCCGAATTCGTAACAGCATTTGTGTTCTTAGCGTCCTTTTTGGACAGTCTCCTAAATTTCGAACGAGTGCTTTGAAGTACTTTTGACCACCAGGATGGACCACCTAGCAGAGTTAAATATATTGGATAGATTGTTTACTAAAATATTGGCCTCCGATGGTAATGAGGTACCAAGAATGATTCTAAAAATAACTCAGCCGATTTTCTTCTAATTTCTGATAGTTGGTTTACTAGAGGGTTTTGTAACCTCTTTATACTGAAGATAGTAATGGTCAGGAATGGTATTCGGAAATTGTCAGGAATGGTATTCGGACACTTTGCAATTCAATAACCTATCCAAATCTGAGACAAGTGAATTTAATATCTAGCACTTCTTGTTTGTTTTTAGTAATAAATGTTAGTACTTAGAATAAATTCAAGGAGTTATTCACTCCTCTCGCCTGTTGACATTTATACTGCCCTAAATTATGTGATGTGCATTACCATAACTGTATGAGCATCCATTATTGTGCTTTCTAACTTGCCGGGTGGTATACTTTCCTTCTCGTATATGGTATGTAAGATGATACTAGCCAGATAATATGACCAGCTTTCTCAATGATAGCCACCAATCAATTAAGTTACCGAGCAAATAGCGCAGTGGTTAAAGCTGCGACGTTTGGATCGGGAGGTACCGGGTTCGAATCCGATTACGATCGGTGATTAAATTGAAAACATCTATGACCCTCTATTGGAATGTAGAACTCATAGGCCGACCCATCTTCCATGTCACTGTACAGGGTGACATGGAGCTATGCAATGCGCAGGTGGTATACTGTACTTGTGTGAATGGGATGAATGAATGAATTGAATGAATGTTGTGTGAATGTAAGGTAAGGCCATGGACCATAAAAGTGTCTATGCCAAGTCCTTTTAAAAAAAAAAAAAAAAAAAATCAATTAAGTTATTTTTAGCGAGAATACAGGAACAAATCTTACCTTTATTTTTCGCGTGTAATACGATTTAAAAATATCAGAATATAGAAACTGAAATTCTCATGACGAAACTATTTCCAAGGATGATTTTACATGAAACTGAACGTCGATATTCGTTGCAGTGTGTTGACGATTTGTCTGTTTTGATTCGGAATTTGGATGATATTTAATTTGTGTCATCTGTTTGTGTATTGACATTTTTTCTGCTAAGATATCAAATTAAAGCAAATTTGAGATAAATAAGACAGATATTTACAATATTTACAAATTAAATTTAAATTTTGAAAAACTGAGGATACAAAAAAAAACAAACAAGTTTTTCGTGTTATGAATATTTTCTCTCGAACTTTGTGTAAAGAAAACAATGTTTACAAAATGTTGGTTCATTATTCAAGGGCACGTTTTATAAAAAAAAAAATATAACAAGAAGCAATCCAATATAATATATATAGTGATAACCAAATTAATAATAAAGAAAGACAGCACTAATCATAGTTACATCATCATAATTTTGTATAAACTATGGATATATACGTACATACACCACTAATTATTATTAAAAAAGAAACTTTAAAACCAAAAAGGATAAATAATTAAATTAAATTTTAATTTTATAAAAACGAAGAGGGGGGGCTCTGTACGATAATCGTAGAACACAAAAAAGCTTTATTTTTTCACATTTTTCATAAAGAAAAAAACGAAAAACGAACGTTGAAGAAGAAAACAAGGACGAAGGAAATATACATAAAAACTAATTATTTGAACTTTTAAATGAGCAAACAACCAAAGAAGTTAGAATATTAGTTGGCTTCTAAATCCACTATATATACTCTACTCTACTCGACCCGATACCTACCTACTTCCTACCTACTTTACTTTTATTTTGAAATACGTCGAGTAGCGTTTTGACAAGATGGTGGCGGAGCAGAAAAAAAGGATAATATCCAGAATTAACAAAAAAATAAATAAAATAATAATATCGAAATCGCAGGCAACACAAAAAATAAACTTTATCGTATATTTCTCTGTATTTATGTATCTAAGACATAAATAAATAATAATAAAACAAAAATTAAAAACTTTTTTAATTTTAAAAAAAAATAAAAAATTAATCACAAAAAGAGAGAAAATGTTTTAAATTAAATAAATTTTTATTAATGACAAAGGAAATTGAAAAGGATTTTTTGGATGGAATGAATTACACAAAACAACGAAAAAAAAAAAAAATTTGGGATCACAACAAATATACCAACAAAATGTACGAACGAATCGAACTAAATTATTCACTCGTTAATTATTAAATTTAATTTCTTTTGTATTTTTATTGTTTTTTTTTTTTGCATGGTCGCTTCTAACTTGACATTCAATCTTAACCCGCAATCTTGGCATTTTTTCAAAATTGATTACTATATAAATAATAAACAGCGGAAAATTGGGGCAAGCGACATTTGAGAGTTTTTTTTTAGTGGGTCAACCCAACAAGATTTTTATTTATTTTCCCATTACAAATTTTCGCGCCATTATGGAATTTAGATTTCCTTAAATTGTGAATTGTTTTTTGCCTGCAACGACCTCTGCGCCTGCCCTACAGTATGACTCTCCTTTCAGAGATCGCTGCACAATACGTTCTGGATCAGCACGCAGAACGTGGCCAGCGTACTCGCTGAGATCTTATTTCATATACAATATCGGGGATCTTCATCAGATCTACTTTGCGTTTTGGGCATCTCTCGTACTCATCCGTCATCGCTCAACTTTCACATTCAAACATAACAACGGCCCTGACCAACGCTTTGTAAAGCTACAGCTTCATGGCACTTGATAGGTATTTAAATTTTAGCAGTTAGAGGATACAAAGCACGACTGCCTGCTGACAGCGCACTTTAGTATCGCCACCCACACTGTTATCGTGAGTGATAAGAGAGCCGAAATATTTGAACCTCCTCACTCCCTCGTGTAGTGGTCACCACCAAAATCTGGTGTGCCATTGTCTCTATAATCAGAGATGGACTCGTTGATCTGGAGTCCAACAGAAGCTGGAAACTCTATAGAAGCAGATCAAGTGTTTCCTTCACTCCGTTGATATTCAGTCGAGAGTTTATAGAAGAAGAGTGATACATCTAAATGCTGTGTTAAAATTGAGAACATCACTCTGTTCTTCTATTCTATATGCAGTTTCGAGATTCCCGCAATTAAAAATTTTAACTTCAATCGACTATACAAATAATTTTTTGATTTTGTGATTAAACAAAAAATGCTGATCTTGTTAAAAAATGAAAAATAATGATCCCACAGAGATATGTGCTTGGCGCAATTCTGTTCCTAATATATATAAATTTAGTTTTAAACTTCTTCAAAGATAAATGTGAATACTTTTGCCGTTGACATTGTGTTTGCGTATATTGTTCTTCTTGTAAGATACGATAGTTGGATAGCGACTTCTCACACTTCACATAAATTATTGTCACCACAAAAATTATTTGTAGGTCGGAAAGTAAATAAAAAGACGTGAAGGCGATTTTAATTGATTTTTTAATTTCATAAAAATAAGCAGTGGACTGTATTATATGATCGTTACAAAACGTATGCTCTGTTCCGAGATTACATTCTATATTTTTATTTCAAATTATATGTATATATAAAAAAAACATGTAATATGCATTTGTATAATTGGAGAGAGAAAAGGTGTATACAGATAAATCTATATGCAACTGTCACCAATTGTACAAGTACATAACAAATAGTACTAATGAAAATAACTCAAGTATATAATAATATCAGGGGAGTCGAACAATAAAATATTAAAAATAATAATAATAACATTGAGATGTCCGAACATAAGTATCTGACTGTCCAAACAACGAGACAGCCATTGATATACCATTCAGTCATAACCTCGAGATTCTACCCAAATGATCTTAAGTAGCTCATAAGCTGTAATTTAGTCTTAAGATTAAAGTTAAATTATTTCACCTAAGCACAAATCGTTCTTATTTGTCATGATCTTGATTGCCATCGTAATACCATTTGTACATCGCATTGCCTGAATATACTATTAGTGATATTAAATATTTTGGCTTAAATGATGATTGGAAGTGGCACGTTGCATCCTAAAAATCGAATAGCACTGGTCTATCAGAAAAATGTACCAACTACGAGAGGACTGTCCAGTTCAAGTACTTAAAGTTTTTCATCCTGCACTTATTGTATCAAAGAACATACTATAAAACTGTTAAGCCATTAATAATTGTGCAGGATATTCTACTTGAAGTTCTGAAGTTCAAGTGCTGGAGATATATTTTGATATAAGTGGGAATCGTAATCTAAAGCTGTCATACCCATAATTTTAGGAAAAACTCTGTTCAAAGTAACTCTGTTCTTTATTTATTTTCTTGTGAAGTCATCCACAATATTCAACAATCTTCCAATTCAACTTTGTGCCATTAAATCTGAAAAATAATTTATGAATTCAATAAAGTCCTGGCTATTTCATAATGAATCGATACATTTTTTGATTAAGAATATGACTTATTTCCGATAGTTCATGTTGGGTTGGTAATTTAATCGTATGTGCCATTATATTCTTATCAAGCACTTTATGAATAATATGACAAATCGATATCAAGAGATATCCGTTGCCGCGCATGCTACCCTATATAGGATTGACACCGCACGTCGATTATACAACTCGCCGGATGTACCGGGTATACCCATTGAGGGTTATAAAATAGGTGTTTTTTAATTTCAGGTTTGGAGTGATTATAAATCATCATTGAAAAAAAAACTATCTCACAATAAGCGAGAGCTTAAAACCACAGGCAGCGGTAAAAACACGCCGGCTATATTCAATCCATTAGACGAGGAAGTAATATGGCTAGTTGGGATGCTGCAGATGGTGTTATAACCGCGAATAAATTGAAGAACATTTCGCGATTCTGATAATTTACCTTTCAGCATAATAAAAAAATGGGGCAGTTGGCTCTCCAAAAAAATTAATAGAAGGAGAAAATATTGGAAGTTGAATTAAAATAACTTGAGTTTGAAAATTACAACTAATTGTAGACACCAAATTATGAAGCACCTAAGCCGTGAAGCATGAAGAGTGAACTCTCCATAAAAATACGTATCCGTGCCTCCGATCTTTCATCTTCACTCATCTTCGGTGTTATCCATTTATTGCACAAAGTATTCTCTAAAATATCTAATACTTCAGACATGACGAACGAGACCGTTGGCTGTGTCATGCCAACAAAGCAATTAGTGATGATGATTTAACCACCATGGGGTAGTTTTGTTTTTAATTCCTTTTGGATATTAGACACTGGAATATGTCTTTAAGGAGGAGTTCCGTATAGCTTTACACGTTTCTTTTCTTAGCAAACAATTTTTGCAGTTAAATCGGGTGTTCGGCAGGGAGATGCTCTGTCCCCGATACTTTTCAATCTCACGTTGGAGTATCTTTCGAAAAACAAAAAAAATATCTTATATCACCAGTTCAATCAGGTGTTTGCATATGAAGGAAATACTTGATCCGCTTGTAGAGTTTTGAGCTTTTGTTGGACTCCAGATTAATGAGTCCCAAACCAAATACATGATTTCTGGTTATAGGGACAATGGCACAACAGATTTTAGTAGTGGCCACTACACTTTTAAGCGAGTGAGGAGGTTCAAATATTTGGGCTTTCTTATCAATCACGATAACAGTGTGGGTAAGAATATACAAGTGTGGCTGGCAGCTGGCGGTCGTACTTTGTATGCTCTAGAGCCACCGCTGAAATCTAAACACCTATCAAGTACCGCGAAGCTGAGGCTTTGAGGTGTGCGGTGGAAAAAAAAACCATGCGTTGATCAGGCCCGTTGTTATATGTGGATGTGAAAGTTGGCCGCTGACGGATCAGAATAGCTCCTTACATTTGAGAGAAGAATCATCCCAAAACGCGAAATAGATGGCACATACCGAGCTCTGTATAATATCGAGATCAGAGATTTGATGAAGATCCCCGATATTGTACATGAAATAACATATCAGTGAGTATGATGGCTTGGTCACGTTCTGTGTGCTGATCCAGAACGAATTGTGAAGCGTTCTCTGACAGGAGAGCCACCATATGGTAGGCGCAGAGGTCGTTGCAGGCGACGATGGCTCCACGGTGTAGAGAACGAGTTGGCCTCTTCAGATTGTCTTAGACTGTATGAAGACCATGTTCCCTCCCAGATTTCTATTATTGTTACTTTTTTTCTGAGAATTGGTTTTAAACCGAATTCAATAATCGAATTCGTCGTCAAAAAGAAACGCGTTCAAATAATACATACTTCCATTGTATTGTTCGATGTCTGAATTTTTGCACACGTTTATACCATAATCACCTCGAGGGATTTGATGCCTTTATATTTTAAAGATGATTCGTAATTTTCCAACCAATTTTAACCATGCCACCATAATATGTCAAACGATTTTAGTGCTTCGACCAGGAACATTTTTCCGCATCGACGAGGTTGGACCGACTCCGTGGTTAACACGATGGAACTATCAGACCAACAAAAGTTTGATTTTGAATATTTGAATATATTTGATCACCATGGCGAACTATACCCCTGCACATATAGCTCTAATCTAGTTATTGTTTACCTTAACTGGAGTGGTTGGCAATTTTTAAAAACACCTCTGACAACACAAGACTTTATAAATATATGATTTATATACAGTTAGGTCATCCCAGGACTTTTCAAAAAAGTTTAATGCTATGAGAAAATAACCCAGACTTGCGCAGCAGACTTATAACGACTTCCCCAGAAGAATTATTTTTCTATCGAATTTATTCAATTTTACATATTACAAAAGTCTGGGATGAGTATTTTGGTACCAACTGTATATTTTATTAAATGTCGAAAATGTTTGGGATAAAGCATAAGTGTAAAGAGTCATGGAATGAACCAACTGTATAAATTAGATGTTTTTAAAAGCACTGGGATAGGTTTTTCTTACGCTGGTGTTGCTAGAGGTAATTTAATTTTTCTTGGGATGGAAGTCTGGAATAACTTCAAGGCGGTATATAGAAACAAAATAATTTAGATTTTTATAGCCAAGCAAGTTATGTTGCATTATTCTATGTTCTACTTGTATATTGATCAGATTCGTATGATTGGAGTTTAAACTCAGGTTATGTGGTTCATTACAACAAACGAAATCACATTAGCTTGTGTGAATTTGTTATGGATATGATTTTCGTTGATTTTCAATGTAAATGAAATTTGAAGGTTTATGAAGGTTTGGTTGTATATTTATTTTTCATTAATTTATATGATGACGTGCCGTGACGAAATTAATTTATTTGAAAATTTGGATTATCGAAAAGAAGGAAAAAGCTATTCGCGCATATTAAATAATTTTAGGTTGTTAAATAGGGACCTATTAAAATATTTTAAGTATATATGTTAACAACTTTAAGAACAAAAGTATTTGGATGAAGATTAAATTCGTCAACAATTGCAAATTTATATGTGACCTTTTACAAAGATAACATTCTATATAATTCAGTCACAATTTTGACTTTCAATAGTATTGTAGAGCTTAAAAAAATGCATAAATGAAAATTAATAAGGCAGTTTATATTTTATTGGTCGTTAATTTGTTACGAATAGTATTGTGCCAGAGAATTAGCGAAATCAGTAAGTATTATGTGTGCCATTTTTTGCATGACCAAGCTTAGATAGATCTACATAATTGATTCCACATGAAAATTTCAGAATGCCATGAATATTCAAAAATATTGACAAATTCGGCTAAGCCACATCCACATATGGCGATTTGGGTGATTGCAACAAGTGATTTTGGAGGAATGCTAAACTATATGAATGAAGTTATATTGATTAGCGATAAATTTTTGATTACACGCGGTTTTTTTCGCTTAACGCATATTCATAGCAACCAAATATATTTTTCCGTTAATGATTATCACAATGTTACTGAAATGATACCTCCGGCATATGATAACACTCTACATAGTGATAAGCAAAGTACCATGGGTCTATTAAAAATCAATCGAATTTCACTCGATAGTTTACATCGACCTGCGTGCCTGTATACAAGAGATATCGTTAATCAAACTTCAGCCGTTTACATTAAATGCACACAATATGTGTGGGAACCAATGAATGAATTAATTTTTAACTTTGGTAAATTGATTAAATTTAATAATTATAAATATACTTATTGATCAGCTCAATTAATAATTTTAGAAGCTACCACATATAATATTTCAATTAGTGAAAATCAAAATTTCATATTATGCCCCTTCAGAGCTCCTGGTGCGGATAATTTGGTAAGTTTTCATCCGCACATTACAAAATCTTGCTCATTGTTTAGTTAATGGAAAATATTTTACATTTACCGAATAGTATAGAATTCCCACCAACATACAAAAATATGCACCATATAAATACCTACCAATAAATTATTATCTTTATGATTTGGATACTATTTATGCTAACTATAATGGTGCATATACGCTAAAGACAATATTTTCGGACATCGAATGGATTGAGTCCAACGTATGGGGAGTATGTCAATCAATATAATTGTGTGTACCAATTTTACATCAAATTTGTCATAAATCATAAAATATTTTCAGACCGATGACGATAAAACATGTGGAATAGCTGATACAAGTTTATCCCCAATGATTTTATATTCAGAGCCAACCGTTATGGGTGAATTTCCTTGGCATGCGGCTTTATATCATTTAACTGGATTCCACAGAGACTATAAATGCGGCGGAACCCTAATCGACGAAATAACCGTATTAACCGCAGCACATTGCGTTTCATCGTCAACTGGAACAATGTCACCAACGTTACTACTCGTTATAATGGGAAAACATAGTCTCATCGTTAATTCGCCACACAGTCGTGAGAGTAGAGTTACATGGATTAGTGTACATCCAGAATATGATTACAGTATTTTACAAAATGATATTGCTGTGCTAAAGTTGGACACAATGATGAGCTATACACGATATATACAACCGATTTGTATAACATCTAATCAACAACTATTCGATGATCAAATATTCACACTACCCGGATGAGGTGTAACCGAACATGGCGTAAAATCACATACTTTAGCCAAGGGCTCATTTCCATTTCGAACGGAAGCAGATTGTCGTGACCGGGGTAGAAGTCCATTAGCGACTTTAGTAAATCAGAATAACTTTTGTGCTGGCTTTAAAAACGGCACGAGTTTGTGTCATGGTGATACTGGAGGCGGTCTGGTAGTTAAAATTGGGGATCAGTGGTTTTTACGCGGAATCGCGTCAGCTGGCGTAACTTTGAGTAGTACTGGAACGTGTGATGCACTCGGGCTAAGTCTATTTACCAATGCTCCTAAATTATATGACTGGGTTTTGGGTCAAAAAGAAATAAATTTTTAGGATTGTGTTGGTTTAATTCGTGTTTTAATGGTTTTATACAAATGCAGGAGCCTCAATGATGGTACAATTCAGGGCAATTCAGACGCGCTTAGACAACTTATTCCTCATTGTATTAAAATGTGGCTTCCCTGGATGCATCATAAAACAAAGTTATGAATTATCGTTCACTACATTGTAAAACCATCGTCACCTGCAACGACCTCTGCGCTTACCATATATGGTTGCTCTCCTTTCAGAGATCGCTGGATCATTTGTTCGGAATCAACACGCAGAACGTGATCGAGCCAGTGATCTTATTTCATGTACAATATCGCGGATCTTCATCAGATGATTCTTTAGCTTTAACTTCCCGGCACTTGATAAATGCTTGGATTTTAGCAGTGGCATTAGAGGATGCCCTCACTACCTCATACGTGTAATGGCCACAACTAAAATCTGTTGTGCCATTGTCCCTATAAGTGCTAATGTAATTCGTTTTGTACTTATTAATCTGGAGTCAACAGAAGCTGAAAACTCTACAAGCGGAAAACTCTATTACTTTCACTCCGTTGCCTTTCAAGAATCTTTAGGACTCTTTAGGTAATTATTTGTCCTAATTATACAATGCTTCCAATTTTGGGATATTATAATAACACAAATTATATTTTATTTTGTTGTTGTTTATATTTTATTTATAATTCATCCACTTGGTTAATTTATTATAATTATTGAATTTATTTATTTATTTAACTATTTAATTATTTACTTAATTATTTAATTATTTATTTAATTAATCACCACCAGATAATTATACAATTGCATCAACCGATAAAACATAGAATTAAAATGTAATGGCCGAAATATATTTTTTGTTGTCTCGCGCGAGGTGTTGTTCATTCGCTTGTTGTTTTTAGTGTTGTGTGACGTCGCCTTCGTCTTCCAAAATACGTGTCGTATTTTGGAGAGGGAACAGATGCGCTGGCGGCGGTCAACATTGCATTAGTATCTAAAGTGCAATGGATTTACATCACCGAACATTGTTAGTTCGTGGTGATGTTGTTAGATGGCGACATGCTTTACTATAAATGTTTTATAGTAGTGGTTCGGCTATTGGATATGTGATTGTTGAATAGATGGGGTTAGTGAACTCTCAATTCAAATAAGTTGATTTATATTTGAATTTCACTAATTTGTTGTGGCAGCATCGAATATCGGTGAGTCGAATATTCGAGCTGCTACAAATCTGATTATAGCGGCGATATAAGATGTTGCGCTGAGGTTTTAAAACAGCATTGAGACTGTGCCACTGTAATCCAACACAGTCGTACTAATTTTGTTGGCTTGTATTTTAGGGCAGACCACAAACTCTCCCGGTTGACCAAGTCATAGGCCTGCCTGAAATCTAGGAACACCTGATGTACGGAGATGGATGTCTCATAATATTAAGATTGAATCATCCGCAGCGAAAAGACCTGATTAGTGACTGCTCGATCCGGACGATATCCTCCATGATAGTCACCAACCAAGCCCTTCGCTAGAGGTATGCTGTGCAAAGGAGAGCTATACCGCGATAATTCTCAAACTTCAAGCGGTTTCCCTTCTTAAAGATGGGGCATATCGCGGCCTCTTTCTATTCGTTACGCATTACTTCGGTTCGCCACACTAATCGAATAAGGTCTAAAAGACAGTTCCACAAAGTATCACCTCTGAATATCAAGAACTACGAAATAATGCAATCCACCCGAGGTAAGCAGTTTCGTATATTATTGTCTGCATGGCCCTAGTGTTCCTATTCCTCATGGTATTAGAGGTGCCTAAACTATAGTCTGTGACGCATGATGAACACCAAGCAGGTCGGTAAAGTGTCCACTTCATGCGTCAAGTATTGCGTCAATGTAGACACAGAGGTTGCCATCCCGGTCCCGAATGAAGGTTGGCGCAGGCCTGAAAGTCAGTGATTCAGTCGAGTAATTCCTTCAAATATTTAACGCGAACTGAGCTCATTGCTGAGATGTTGTACTTTCAGAACCTCGGCCTGCCTCAATTCTCGCTACCTCTGTCTACAAATCCGTTTAGCTGCCTTCCTAGCAAGAGTAGCCTTGTTTTTCCTCGCGATTGTGAGACGTTGTTGCACTTCACTATGGGCTATATTTTGTTGCTCGGCTGCATTACTCCACTCGTCATCAAACCAGACATTCTTGGGTCTGACTTTAACCATACGTAAAGTCTGTTGAGCAGCACTGACAACCGGAGCTTTCAGCGCCTTCCAAAGAGAGTTCACGCAGGCCGACTGGCAATTAGCTTCCGCAATGTTGTCGCTGACAAGATCCTGATATCGTTTCGTTTGATCTTCATTTATCAGACCTTCACAGTTAAAATGTCCAATGCGTATCGCTGTGTTCCCAGAGCTGCGGGAAGTTCCGCGAGGATGTGTCCATGTCTCTGGATGTATCTGTTTGTGAAGGAAGAACGTGATTGCTACTCTAAGATCGTGAGCAATTGCAAAGAACATCATGTACCATTCTAAAATCGTGTTCGGGTAAAGATCCCATTAGATAGTCTAAGTCATTGTAAATTGAGTCATTATTTTAGGGATGGCTGACTTCTGTGGGCGCATGTACACAAATTATCGACTTTTAGGCCATTAAGTTGCTTGAAGAGCAACGAGTTCCGCAGCTAATACTATACTTCATGCACGTGATTAGGCCCTTTAATGCTCCTGGTTTTCTAGGTTAGGTTAGGTAAGGTAAGGGTGGCCATCTCAAAGGACTAGCATATACACAAAATTGGTACGTAGCTGTACCACATTCGAGTTTCCTCCTCTTCACTCGCTAAACCATCCTGAGCTTACCAAGAAGTGTTTAAAGTCCTGGATCTCGATCTTACTAAGATCCGAGAGGTCGGTCAAAGGGGAAGTTCCCATAAATTGTGTTCTGCTGTACGCTAGACTAGGACAGGTGCAGAGCAGATGGAGCGCATTTTCCACCTCCACGAAATCGTGGGCTGGGACACCCAGTCTGCTCGCATGTATCCCAATGAGACAATATCCCGTTATAGCTCCCACGACCATACCAATATGGTGCCGTCGAACCGATATCAGTTGGCCTGATCTGGACCGGTCAAGTCCAGGCCAGATCTGCCTGGTAATTACACACGAACTGGCGTTAGACCATCTGATGTTCGTTTCTTTAAGGGCTTCTTCTTGAAGCAGCAGTTTACATGAAGCAAGCGGTATTACATTCCCTGCGATATTGAAATGCCCTGGCACCCACGTCAAGCGGATGTTGAACTACCTTCGACGTCAGGGAGTATGATTGTAGCGTTTTAATAGCAGCCAGGCTGTCCGTAAATATGCGAATATCCCTCGTAGATATTACATTATACTTCAACCAGTCCATTATCGCGATCAGTTCAGCTTGAGGTTAACCCCTAGTGCCTCACAGAATACCCCGCAGCTAACCCCTCTATCCCTTTTTGAGCCATCCGTGAAGAAGCTTAGCGCCTCATTGTCCATAACCGCTTCGTTCACCCAGTCCTCTCTGGTGGGAAACTCAGTTTGGAATTTCATCTCAACAGACGGCAAAGGAATAGCTTTCGGAATACCCCTGTTGCATATGATAGACGAGTGCCCTATATTGTTACAGGTCCACATAGATATGGATTTGAGCCGAATGGCTGTGCAAGCTGCTCGGCCGCATTATCCAAGGGAGTAAGATGAAAGAGAATCGTCTGGCCACCAGACGACAACCCCATACAGCAGTATAGGTTTAACCACTGAGAAGTAGAGCCAGTGTACTATGTGGGGCTCCATACTCCATCTCTTTCCAATGGCAATTTTGCAGGAGTATAGAGCGCTATAGTATAGCTTTCTTTACTCTCTCTACGATGTTTGGTTTCCAGCTTAGCTTGCTGTCCAAAAGCAGTCCGAGGTATTTCGCTCTATCCGTAAAGATCAAGCGAGTACCATTAATGTTGGCGGGTCACACTGAGGAAGTTTGTGCTTCCTGGTAAAGAGGACCAGCTCCGTTTCTGTGGGGTTGCGTTCAGGCCGCAGCCGCTTGCCCACTTAGCGTACTAGGATATTTACGGAAGACCGCAATAGCTACGTCATCCGCGTAAGCAACCACTTTGAAGCCTTGCCCTTCCAGGTTTAGAAACAGGTCATTTATGACCAAGTTCCAAAGAAGGGGGATAGAACCCCACCTTGAGGTGTCCCTCTGCTCACGTATCTACCGGCAGACGTCCCACTCAGATAAGCTGTCACGATCCTGCCTCTAAGCATTTGATCTATCCAGCCTCTGAGTGACCCGTCTACCCCCATACACGCAAGGGCCCGAGTGATTGCCCCCAGTCTGACGTTGCTAAAGGCCCCCTCTATATCCAAGAAGGTAACCATTGAATATTCCTTATATTCAAGTGATTTCTCAATCGGACCTATAAGGGAGTGGAGAGCTGTTTCCACCGATCGTCCCTTACAGTATGCGTGTTGAGATCCCGACAGCTCACCCGGCTTGATTGAGCCTCTAATGTAAGCCTCTATTTGTCTTTTTTGTGATTTTAACAGAAAAGAGGATAAGCTTATAGGCCTAAAGCATTTGTGATAGCAGTGAGAGCTTTTTCCCGCCATAGGTATAAATATAACTATTACTTCAGTCCATTTGCTAGGAATGTGACAGAGTTCTAGGCTGCCTTTGAAGATAACTTCCAGCCAGGGTAGGGTTAAGTCAATAGTTCGCTGGATATCCGCAGGGATAATGCCATCAGGTCCTGCCGACTTGTATGGCTTAAAACTGTTGATTGCCCACAGCATATTCCGCCTATTTACTATATGACTTACGGAGTCTACACCCCTATTTATCATGGGTCTCTCCGGAGCTAGCACCGAGCACTCCGGGAAATGCGTTTCTAGTAATAGCTCCAGGGATTCCTCAATACACGTAGTCCATGAACCATCTGGTCGTTGTAGATAACTCGGGATGGAATGAATGGAACATAATACTTTGCGTACCCTAGCAGCCTCCGAGGTCTCCTGTATGTTGCCACAGTAGTGCCTCCAGGCCCTCGTTTTGGCTGCTCTTAGTTCGTACTTGTAGGTTTTAAGGATTTCCTTATAACAGTCCCAATATGCAGCAGCATTTGTGTTCCTCGCTTTCTTGAACAATCTCCTGCATTTAATACGGGTACCTTGGAGTTCTCTCGACCACCAGATAAGACAGAGATTTTGCGCTCCCATCTCGATGCTAGCCACCACTACATCAGTGTTGCTGTAATTTAGTAGTATAAAAATGTTCATATTATTTCTAGCGATCTTACCTTCATTTTTCGCATTTAGTATTTTATATTTGGAAGTTCTGAGGCCTAGCACTAGGTCTCCACTGACCCGAGGCTCCTGGACCAGAACCACATCAATGGACTCAGATTCCATTTTGAGCAGAAGTTAGTACATTAGATAGCACTTACCTCAACCACTGTTGAGTCAGACGCCTCCTCTGTGGCGATTCTTCCACATGGAGCGCACAGTGTAGCCCCATTAATCTCGACATCTTCGAGTCCAGGGATAGTGTCTCCTGAGCGGAGGACCAGCGTCCGTGCCTTTGCCCTTTGGTTTCGAGGGGCCAGCCTCATTTATGGTTATGGCGCTTTTTGCGCTTTGGTGACCGGGCCTAAAGGCCGATGTCTCCAAAGCACTAGGTACCGGTTTTTTAAGAATACCGGTCTCGTTTTCCTTATTATCTTTGATACTCATAATAGGTCCCACGAATAGCGGAGAAAGGAGGTCCACCTGTGCAGAGATCCGCAATGCACAGGTAAGGCTGCATGATCCGGAGGTCGCAAAGTATCCGGATACACCGTCAGAGACTTTGCTAGTTTTTAGACTGGGCCCCCAGCCTGGTCGGTTATTAGCACGGTACGGTTAACACCTTAACCCGGCCAAGTTGTTTATCGCTGTGTTTTCGCCTAGTACACCACATAAAACATGGTGTACCAGTTGCCCGATGGTCACCACGGGGAGGTAACACGCACACTTGTGAAAGCTGCAAGATACGGAGCTGGCAACCAAGTACCAACTTGATTCCCCCAAGACAGCTTTGCACCAGACCACCACCTGGTTTTCTAAGTGACTGCACATTCCACTTGCTGATCCTTAATCTCGTGTCTGTGTACTTGAGCTTTTATTTTTGTTGACTTTATAAACAGGTTATTTTCCAACTGTTTAGTCGCCTCTAACCATTTCGATTTACGATACATGTGATTGCCCCCAACAACAGAGGCCAACTATACAAGTATAGCTTTGATAAGAAATTTTTTGAAAATGTGACATTTGGATTTTTCTTGGATCCAAATTATCCACAGAATTTTTTATATACATGTTTCTGTGCACTAAAATTGTTAATTAATAAAAGGCGAAGGACAGAAAACTCATTTAAGAGCTTTTCATTCATTAACCGATTTATATTTTCGTATAAAAGATTATTGAGAAATGAAATCTTTAGTACAAAAAGAACCTGTGTCTCGCAAATAATGGACCCATTGGAAATCAATGGACGAAAAAAGCTTCCTGAGCTTTCGTGTTAAAGGATTAGTTTCGCAATCAATCTAAAATGAAATTTCAAAGTTATTTAAAAGCTGGTCGAAAGCTTATTATTAGGTCTTTGAACATCAATATCTAAAAGCTTCCAACTTGATTTTGATTTAAACGAAATCAATTTGATGGAGTAAGAATCGAGCATTCTTCTAAATAATTTTATATATATATCAGCTTATGAAACAAAAAATAATAATTTAAAGCTCCTTAGAGAGTTCGTATTTTACGCTTAAAATAAAATAACATTAAAACTACACCTACATATAATTAGTTAATGTTCAATAATAAATAAAATATATGAGCTTTTTAATACCAAAAAAACAAAGTAATTATCAAGCTTATCGAAATTAATTTTAAATTTTAAATTCCAAACGAATTGTTATCGACAAATTTTTTAAATGGGGTTTGAAAGACTATTGCTCTAAGTAAAAAACCTAAAGCTCATAAAGTTTATTCGCTTATACCAAAAAATAAATTTTCCCTTTTTGTTTTTTTGTGAAAAACAAAAACAAAACTCGTTGTTATGTTTTAAATAAAAATAAATATTTCCAATTCCAAAGTTTATCAGTATTTTTTTTTTCGAGCTTTTTTCCTTTCATTATTTGTTGAGGACAAAAAAAAATGCAGAATTTTCATGACATCACGTATCGAAATGAAAATTCTATTTATTTATTTATAAAATATATAAAATTTTGTTTCACAAAGTAGATAGACGGAATTTTTATTAGTATGTATAGCTTCTAGAAATTCTTGAAGCCTTGTTTCGGAATTTTATTATGTTTTAGTGTTTAGTTTTCTGTTGGGTCCTTGTGTCTTGTGTATTTTGTATCAAATTTTAATTTTTTATTTTTTTGTAAATAACTTCTGGTACACAAACCATACATACATATATGTATACTGCACATATTTTTCCGTCTGTTTTTTTCAACCATTTTCATGATTTATTTGTTAAATGAAACAAAATCACTGTGCCACTGCGGATGATTAATTATGGTTCGAGATGACAAATCATATGCTATATGTACAAACATATTTATATACAATGTGTACGCGATTGTATACAATTTCGTATTATTATTTTTTGTTTAGTAAGCATAAATAATTATGTAACGAAAATTGTATAGGGAGCTTTAAAGCTCTTAAAAAAATTTAATTTTTTTTTTTTGCAAATAAATTATTTATATAGCACATATACATATACATACATAGTTACAAATGTCAAAATCAAAATATAAATTATGAAAGCTTTCAAAATCATCAATGTGATCACTGTTGACATATTTATCTATGGTTTCGATAAAAAATATTTTTTGACAGATAGAATTGAGATTTAAAACCATAATAAAAAAAATTATAAATAGAATTTTTATTTATTCTAACTTTTTAGTAATTGTATCGACCGAAAAATCCATACACATGGCATATCATGGCACTCAATCATACCGCAGAACAGATTATTTTGTTTTGTTATAAATCGTCTTAAGAAATCATTTAATTGCGCGGTGGATTATTAATACGATATTTATAAATAACAAAAGCATCGCTCTCCTTCTCTTGCCTTAAGATAATGAAAATAAAAAATGCTTTCTGACGTTATGACATTTCAATTAACAGAGAAAATAAGACGAACAAAAAATAATAAGAAGACGAAGAAAAAGATAAATTTAAATTTATAATGCGATAATTTTTCAAGATGGATACTGTATTTTATATGATTCCTAATTGTACGGCAAAAATTTTAATTTATTTGGGTTACATTTTTTAATGAGGGATGAATAAATGCTACTGAATGTAGGATGAAATGGTAATAAATATTATTTTACTCAAAGTGGTTGGTTTAATTTGTAATTATAAATTATTAATAATATAATTATTTGGCCTTCCATACCATCATATATGTATATGTAGAAAATGAGTTTGGAATTTAGAATCTATGAAGAAGCTGTAGAAGCATGGACTTGATGCATTATTGTGTGTTGGATACGGAAACAGAACTTATGATTTGTGATGGCTTCTCTGTTTTTTGAATCATATGATTATACCATTTGACTCAAAAGACTATACATTTATATAATAGGAGATTTAGAATAAAACTTTCTTTTGATATTTCTGCAGTTATAAGATCGTAACTTCATGTATAGTGTAGGATACTGTCACTTTCGGGACATTAAGCTAATTTTTGTTCGAATTACTGGGGGAGGGGTATGAGGGGCGCGGGGGGATGGGTAGGAGGGGTGAGGGGTGAACTTTATAGAATTGTGCCTTCAATGCATTTTAATCTACAATTTTAATTTTAATATAAAATTGTAAATACGCTAGTTCACAGTAATCTAAAGGCATAATGACTTGGTACGAAACTAATCTATTCAGTGATGTCTGACATGGTGGAATTGGGAAAAAAGAGCTGTATGACATGGTGGAGTTGGGAAAATGCCATCTATCGAATTCTCCAGTGTTTAGTTCTTTGCATATATGGTTAGATAAAAGGAGCAGCTGGATTGGAAACCTTGAGGTAATTATAGAAGATTAAAAACCGTATACCCCACATACAACATTTCACTATGAACTTAACCAGTGGTACTATATTCTCTAAAATTGACCTAGTCAGCGCATATCATTTAATACCTGTTGCTACAGAAAATATTGCTAAGACAGCAATTACCTTTCCTTTTGGCTTAATCGAATTCACACGAACAGGAATTTGGTTTCATTAATCTTAAGCAACGCTGATCAGAGATTTCAAAGGATCATAAACAAGGTAGTTAGAGGACTGGATTTCGTGTTTGCATAAATTGATGAGATTCTCTACTGTTTAAAAGGGTTGCCGATTATGATATCAATATTTTTTTTAAGTCACCAAATTACCCCTAAAGGAATATTCCCATCCGCAAAAACAGTTGAGCTATAACGGAATTTCCAGTGCTCACATCCATTTGACAAATACAACAATTAATTGGCATCGGTTTATTATTACATTCGCTTTGTAACAAAACTAATTCGCACATTTCTCAGTTTTCAACGGACATTCAATATATTATAGGCAAAGATAATGTTGTCGCTGATAGTCTGTCAAGCACAAGTTATAACGAAACTGCCACTGTTAAAAAACCACTAGATTTGAAATCTATTTCGGAATTACAGAAGCCTGGCGAGGAACTTCAGAAATTAATTTCTGGTTCCACTCGTCTCACAACTATAAAATTAAAAACGGATCATTACTTTTGGGCTAACATGAATAAAGACGTTAACATCTGAACACAGTCCTGTCTTTCATGCCAAACAACTAAAATTCAAAAGCACACGAAATCGAAGTTAAGACAATTTAAACAGCCTTAGGTCGTTTTAAATACATTCATTTGGACATCGTTGGACCACTTCCTCTATCAAATGGATATGCATACATTTTAACTGTTGTATAGATCATTTCACTAGATGACCAGAAGGTTACCTTATGAAGAATATTATGTACCTCCGCAACTGTTCATTAACGAAGCTTCTAGGCACATAACGAATTTGGACAACCCCTTATCACCCGCCATCTAACGGAGTGAAACTGATAATATTAAATGATTCCCGAAAGTTAGAATTTTTTATGGAAGCACCAAATCAACAACCAGCGGACTCCGATCAGGTTATTAAACAGCTACGAAATACTATGCTCCATCTAGTTCTAGTAACATGCTCTGAAAAACGATATATTTATTCAAAAAACGCTGGATAAATGTGAGGCTAAAAACTGAACACATTTTGTTTTCGCGACATTATTGATCGAGACTCCAAAAGCTAGTTTAAGTTGATCGATAAGTCCACCGCAAAATATTTTCTTATTCGTCAAATTACCTTATGTGCGAATTCAGTTAAGAAAAAAAATATTTTTTTTCCCGTAACATTTACTTGAAGGGGGATGATGTGCAGTCCATCTTCACAATGCTGCAACCCCTAACCGCGATCACTTATTCATGAGAAGCAATGAAAACAATTATATATGTACGTAATAATCCGGTTTGTAAAAATTCATCCGTCTCCAAAAAAATTCGTGTTTTGAAGAAAGACATAAATCAATTCAGTTAACAATTGCTTAGCAATACTGACCAGTTTTTAGGTTATCCAAAAATATTCGGCAGTAGTCAGAAGAATAGCGGATGCGATAAGGTTGCTGAATATATATATACATGCCAAATGGAATAATATTGTTATCAAAGTATCACCTGAAGTTGTGCGGAACCTCCCGTGCGTGATTTTAAACGTTATAACACAATTTGAAAGTTAAACCAATTCGAACGTTAAGTGCAATAAATATTCTTTAAATAAATTTATTGTTTGTTTGGTATTTCAAAATCCCAATCGGATTCCCAATTTAACTTGAATAATTCTTTAATTTTAAAAATATTTGTTGGTTGTTGACATTGTCCTAATTGATGACGTTGACTAAAAACCTTATCAAGTAATCTACGCAACGTTTTACGTCGACAACCACGTAAATCACACGGCGTAATTTACCTCGCCCACCCCTGATTACTGGCACGGATGTTTGTTCCAATAGTATTTGGATCCACCGATTTCTGTAGCTCGTAAATCTTGTAAATCTTCAACTTTTGCCTTAGATGGTTCTTCGATTTTTCTGGTGTTGACGATTTGTATTTCTTGTTTCTTCCTACATTCTATAAAAGTTACAGTTATAATGGTTGTGATGATGACTATTGCCATAATACTGTAACTTGTGATGATTACTGAGCAGGGATGGGCAGTTACGCCTCTATTATTTTCTACCTCGACGTGTCAACAATTCATAGACAACGTAGGACACGTAAACATCGTAAACAACAGACTGTTCATAGAAAACCTCGATAATGTAGACCATTTATGGAGCGATTTAGTGAACTACTTTTAAACTATTGTGACCAGATTGGTTTGGGTTTAACCCAATACAGGCGACGAGTTTTTTAATCTCTTTAGTTAAGGTTAAATAAATTTTAAATTAAAATATTTTCATAATTTATCTCTCTCAAGAATTCAAGGACTGGGTGGCTCAGTCGCTCGTATTTTTCGCTGACGGGTCTCACTCTAATTTTGGTGCAGGTTTTGGAACGTATTGTCCTGAACATGACCTACAAGCATGTGGGAGTCTCGGCCGGAACTGCACTGTATTCCAAGCGGAGCTGATTGCACTCACACGTTGTGCGATTGACGCTTCTAACCTTGTTGTTTGCGGAAAAGACATTATTCTATGCAGTGATAGTAAACCTGTGCTCAATTCATTACGAAATCCTAATATCACTTCCAAACTGGTCAACATTTTATTGACTGTAAACATTTTATTAACGTTCTTTGCTCTACTAATCGTGTCAGAGTTATGTGGGTTCCGGCTCATTGTGGCATTGAAGGTAATCAGATAGGTGATGTTTTAGCTAAAACAGGCTCAATGATGGAATTCATTGGACCTGAACCGGAGTGCCCCTGACATTTAATTGTGGCAAGGAAGCTATTAAAATTTCAATTTATTAATAATTTAAAACGTTTCTTTAAAACAAAAGTTTATCTTCTTGTAAATGGCTTAGTTCTTAAAAATAACATAACTATAAAAACTCCAAAAATATCAAAATTTTGTTAATGTTAAATTTAAAAATTTCATAAACTCATAATTCAAATCTGTAAATGGAATTCTAAATATAAACAAATTATGTTTGGCCCTAAAAATATAAATTTAGAATTTTAAAATTCGAAAATTAAAAAATTGTATATTTCATAACATAAAAATTGCAAAGTTTGTAAAAAAATGTAAACTCTACTGCGCTACACTCTTGCAACTTTGTTAGTTTTGTATCCACTGAAATTTTCAAAACTCTTTCATTCTAATAAAATATTTATGCACATAACATGCATAAATAATTAACAATTATTTGCATTTTTAAATTTTATTAAATTGGGTGGGGAGATTTATTACACATTTCGGACAGCATAATAAAAAATTGTGAATGTAGGGGAATAATTATCAAACAATAGTCAAAAATTTAATTCACGATTTTTTATCACATAGGTTTCGGACACAGTCTTAATATGTGTATTTTGTTGAGTTGAGAACAATTTAACTCTTATCCGTTCGGAGTTAATTAATTTATTTAATTATTTGAGTTAATTTTTTTTTATAAGTTGGTAGTAGTTTTGAAAATTAGTCCTTAGCTTACGAAATGTCATTTAATTACCAAAATGACAACCTTCGAAAGTAAAATTGCAGAACAAAATTAAAAATGTACTTCTGGTGTCAGGTATCATAATGAAAATCGGAATAGAGTTAAATAACTCAAGAAATATTTTGGAGTTATTTAACTCATGTCAGAAGTTAATCAGTGCAATTGTTGTTGTAACAATCTCAACAAAATACACCTAATATTAACTAAATTGTCAAATCGGCCACCGAAATCGTAAAACAACTAATCAAATCGAGGATTACAACCCTTCATTATTTTCAAATTGAATTTATATTTTGATATTTCCTTCATGATCGAAAATTTGAGCATATTTCATTTAAAGTGCTTATTGCTCTGGTAAAAATGATTTAGCGGTTTAAATTTATCTCTCAAAGCAACGGCAAACATAATTGTTTTATATATGTACGGGTTGGCAGTAGGAAACAAATTGTGCATTCGATTTGAAAATGTTTCTTGTCGAAAATTGTTTGGAGTTTAATTTAAAGTAAATTACTTCAAGCGGTACGTAACATAACTAAAATTCAGATTTGCTATAGCTGAAACTAAAAAATGTTTTGCTTTAGCAAAATTATATTTTACCTTTTACAATGCGATTATTGTAAATAAATTAAATTTACTGATATACAAAATTTATAACCGGTATATACGAAGGGTATATTCTATTTTTTAACCAAAAAAAAATCGGCCCATTACAACTACAACTGAAGAAGAGAAACCAAAAATGACTTAGCATTCCTATGCACATAACATAAACTCCTGGATAAAATTCCGTCTAGCTTCTTAATACGAAACACCTGAACAAATATGTTGCTATGCATGAAACCAATTTTTTTACATTTTAAGATATATTTTATTGTTTTGTGCGCTTATCTCTGAAATAAACCAACAAAACTAATTTATTTCCATTATTTCTTATTTCTATTTACAGATGTAAATTAAAAAACTTAGTTGGTACAATACTAAGTCGTGAAGTTCATGTTAAAGGCGGTAAGTACAACAAATGTATTTATTTTATTTTTTTGAAAGCTCGTTTTATTGTTAGAATATTATAATTCCGTATACATATAAAATGCAGAACGAAACACTATATTTATGTATTTATTCATAAGTTCGTTATATTAACTAGCACGACAAACTTCCAAGATAAGAGATTTACTTTCGGTAGTTTTGGGATTTAATGCAAGACATACGCTACATGATATATTCTCATATACATACGTGCAAATGTCTTAAATGATGAATATCACTCTAAATTGTTGCATACATGTTGGATCAAATCATTACCACACACACGTCTCGCGTAATCTTATTGAACTTCGATAATTGGGTTGTTGTTATTGAATGAAATGAAATGGAAAGTTTTTCATATTTCTGTTGTGCTGTTGGTAAATTTGGTGTGCGCACCATATTATTTATTTAATCAACCAAAATGATATGATTGTTTATGATTATTATGACTGCTTGAAAACGAAAACAACTATTAGGTGCTTGGGAAAAGAGAGAAGAAAGGATGGGGTTCAGTCAACGTCAAAAACAATTCGTTGGCAGCCATAATTGTATTGGCTTTAGTAAAAAGCTCATAATAACCAGTTTCTTGAGAACAATGAGTATATTTTAAGGTTATATGAAAGCTTTTTAATTTAATTGAAGGACAGTTTGAAAGACAGAATAAATCTTTTATAATAGTTGTTCCACATACAAAAAATTTTTGGTAATATTAGAAGTATTTAGTCTAAAAGTTTTTTAAATAAAAGCTCATAAAATTGTTGTTGTTATACAAATTTCAACTGAAATCTTTTTAAAAAAAAAATGAAGTTGCTAAAAATATCTTATCTTTTCAAACATTTAAGAGTAGTTAAATATATATTTCTGTAATTTAAACTGAACGCTTACCTATATTCGATTAAGAGATCTTCAATTAATTTAATTGGACCATTTGAATAAAGCTTCTTGGATTTGGTTCAATGTCTAAAAGCTCGTTTACAGAATTATAAATGACCTTGTTGTGTAATGACAATAGAACATTGTAACTGAAAGCTCATTCTAGGCGGAAGTGTATTTTTATTTAACTAAAACTTAATAATTCAATTGTGCTTTCTAAGGCACGTTTTATCTTTATTTAGGCGTCACTTAATGCTGTTAATTTTCAGCATAAATATTTACTTTTAATTTGACAATTTTGATTAAAAATTCATAAATTCGTAGTACTCGTACACATTATGTATATATGGGGAGGGTGGCTAAAAATATACATTAGCTCACATAATCTATACAATGTTAATGTCAACATTTTCTATTTTAACAACTTTTCATTTTATTTTAATTTTTTCCAAATTAATTATGCAAAAATAGATTACATATATGTGTATATACGAGTATATAAGGTGTGGGTGTAAACCACCAGAGAAAATAAAAATTATTATATAGATGTTATGCTTCAATAATATGTTTTAACTTTCTTGGGAAGAACGATGCTTGTTTACCATGCCTATATAGATATTATGTAGCTATACGTACAATATACATATACACTAAAAAAAATTTACCAAACCTAACAAAGAGACAATAGACATTCTTGACATAACATCCAAAATCACAAATAATACCCATGAGACTCATAGACACAATGTACTTGTGCTTTTGATACTTGTACGCTTGTTGAATTTTTGTGAATTCTTATATGCCATATAATCATCTTGATGTTGCTGTAGTAATTTTTATGTCACCTTAACAATCCTGTTATATTTACATTAAATTACGAAATAATCGTGTATTCTTGTACATTTGCTACTGTATACACACAATGAGCAACATCTAAAAAAAATTGTTGTAATAAGAGTTAATATACGTACATGAATACACTAGATGGTAATTTAAGGTTTAATGGATATCGTTATACTGTGATGATTGCTGCTGGATGCTTGGACGCCATATCGTATCATGAAAAATAATTGGGAATTAAATTTGGTTTATTACAGATCAACCAGTGTGTACTTTGGTACATGATTTAATCCTACATATAAGTATACTTACATATTTGGTTGTTACAACAAAATGCGGGTATTTGACTATAAAAACATTCAATTAATTTGTTCTTCTTCTAATCTAAACGTAGATATATAGGATTACGAAAGACTTATTTCCTTGCCGATCGATTAATCATCCCCACGTTACATCAACTCCACATATATTTTTATAATCTCAACAACCTAATCCTCATTTTATCTTGTGATTTCTGCCGTAATTACTTTTCCGTCATAATTAAAATAAAATAAAAAAAATAGAAGAGAATTTCTCTTTAATCAAATGTCAAATAAAATTACAAATAAAAGTTAAATTAAAAATTACTTTACAAACTCATTGATGTCAAAATAAATTAGTTTTCTGTTCTTTTTTCCCTGCCACCTCGAAAAAATTATGGGTTGTCGCACAAAGGATGTGGATCTGGAGATAAAATCAAAATATATACAAATTCTAATTAAACGAATATTTTCTTAGGGCATAATGTCTATATCTTTACAAAACTAAGTGCTGCTCGGTTTAATTAACTTTTCGATGTATACGCTGCTATATGACGAACACCAACGAAGCCAAGCAAAAAGCATATCTTGAAAGGTTTTTCTATTTCTTCTTCATTATGTTGTATCGCTTAATTGTTGCTTCATTATTAAATAAACTACATTTGCTGTTGGTGTTGTTTTATTTTAGTTGAATTAAAGTTCTAATTTTGAAAAGCAGGATAAACACACAATTTATATAAAATACAAAAAATAAATGTAAAAAGTTTGAGTTTGAGCTTATATTTCTAATTAAAATTGAGAATAAGAAAAAATTGTTGTTTCGTGTTGTTGTTTTATTCCTGATACGATAAGATGTATTAATAGTATATAGATAAGAAACTAAATAACCGACTAAGAGTTTAAAGGTAGAACAATTTTATTTTTTAAATTAAATAGAAAACTTAAATTCCCCAAAAAATAAATAATATTTCAAAATACAAAAATAAAAACAACTAGTTCTATATATCAATTAGTAATCGACCCCACAAAAATATATATGAAATTAAATAAATCAATTATCGTTAACTAAGCCTTAAATAAAATATTAAATTAAGCCATAATAAAAGAAACAATTAGGTAGATTCCACATAGATTACAAATGTTTACACGGTCCCATTATATATCCATCTTACCCATTTCATTATGAATTCTTTACCTATTACAAACAACAAATGGATTAGAATTTAGGTCCCACAAATAATTTATTAATGATAGTACCATCACACACTGGATTTTTGTGGGTTCTTAATTAACTTGGACATTGCGAATGTCTGAGCTACTTGAAAACTCAACGGTCGTGCGGGATTTTCTTGATACTTTGGTTAGTTAAACGAAATGTCATTTGAGATCGTACAAAATGCAAATTAAATTTAAATTAGATTCCACAAATCAATTATTGAATTTTAGCAAATAAAGCCAATAAAACAAAAAGAAAGTACATATTTTAACTAACAAATACCACTAACACATGTTTTTATGAATAGATTCCACAAACTATTTTGATATTCTAATAATGTGAAATGACATTCTACAATAGGCAAACGACACACAGCTAATAAATTGATATGCAATCGTCCAAACAGGAGGTCATGGTCAAATTAAATTTGGAATAGATCCCACAAAAATCAACCCTAGAGTGGCTGCTAAGGCACAATTAGATTGGTGTCGGTCCGTTGTGATATCACAGATTATATTTACATTTTACTGCCCTTTACCTTCTAGTGGAACCAATAAGAACTACTTATGTAGCGTAATATATGTATTCCGCACTTTACAGTTTTCGAAATTCGAGAGGCTGTCATGAGGGCATGAGGGTTGGAAGTGAACTAAAGTCTCCTCATCCATGCAGCTTTTGAAGAAGTAGTTTGCTTTCAGACATAGCGCCCTTGGTTGTTCGAAAAAATATAGTGTCCTGAGAGATTCGTCACGACCGTTCTTAATTCAAGTCTATATATAGGGAGAATTAAGTGTTGGAGCGCTTCAAGTCCAGCTTTGGCCAAACTTGTCGTGCTGCGCTACAATTAACGGCCTCTTTTTTAAGCGTGAATTTAAGTGCTGTAATAGGCGCCCTCCAAGTGTGTCTTTTATGGCTGAGTTGGAGAGTCGTGCTATGGCTAGCTAGTTCATCCGCTCTGCACTGCTCCCAGACGGCTGAGTGATCGGGGACCCAGACTAACCAGATGTTGGATGAATGAACTGTTCGCCAATCGTATTAAAAAATGAGTGGCAACTCAACACCACCCTGGACGCTAAAGAACCTGATTCCAGCGACTTGAATCACGTCTGACCGAGGATACCACATTATGTCTCAACCAAGTCAGGTCCTGTTCAATCGCTATCAGCTCAGCCATCCTAATCCCGTATATTGTCAAGCCTCGTTTACTATTTCCAAAATAATGGGCTTCCAACTAACCTTAATGTGTACTAACGTCTTAAAATAATACCTTTTAAGGTTGGAACTGAAATTTTGTTCAGTGTACTAGCTCAGTTTTAGACGGGTTGATTCCCAGTCCACATCTGGTGACCTATTTTGTAATTATTACGAGCACATTCTGCATTACTCCCTTAATCGTGCTTATTTCCCAGAGAAAGCTATCGCTACGTAATTTGCATAAGCAATCACACCAATACTCTCTCTCTCCAGTTTCAATAGCTCTCCTTGTGGCGATCTTTTAACCACCTGCCTCCTAATGGTGGATCCCCCAGCACAGAATTATTCTCCCTACTGATACAATCATAAGACGGATTAACCTGCTTACAGGGTAACAATCCTTCCTAAATTGCCTCAGTTGTTAAAGACGCCCCCAATATCGAAGCTACCATACAGAGCTTTTGCGAGCGGTGTCTACCGATTTCCCTTTACAGTACACATGTTGAAAAAATGGTGGATTGTATTTTTGTTCATATATATACATTAATCTATCCAAGGTCGTCACCAAGAAGGATGTTATGTTTTAAATCTACCTTGATAAGATGTCAATTCCTTCTAATATATAAACTACCTTTAAACACGATTTGAAGATTACCTCCAGCTAAGGTAGGATTATCGATGAGCTATTTTGAATCCCACTTGTACAATCCGGATCCAGCGCAGCTGATTTATAATGTTTGAAACACTTTAGCGCATACAGTATCCGTTTTTTAGTTAAGATATGAGTACTATAGGTTCCGTCGAGTCATAAAAGTTTCATGGGAAAGGGATTTCAATACCGAGCAAACAACGCAGTAATTAAAGCTGCGACCGATGCCGATTACGGGGAGATGATTAATTTAACTGTACATCTACCACAGTTGGAATTTAGAACTCATGGGCCGACCCACCTTCAATGTCACTATACAGGGTAACATGGAGCTATGCATTGTGCAGGTGGTTTAATGGCGCTTGTGATAGCAATTTAGTTCAGACTTGTACATTTGAATATTTTCAAATATACAAGTCAAACAAAATATAAAAGTCAAACAAAGCGGACTATACATATCTTTTTTATACCAAATATTAGGTCAGCACTGATCTAGGACATAGCATCGAAGTTTTAAGAATTGTCCAGAAGTGGGTTGGAAAATTAAATTAAAAGAAATTAACAAATTAATTATATTCTCTCTCTCTCTCTCTCATCCTTTGTATAAAGTTTCAAACTGATTCCAAACTAAGTTACACATTTTAAATGTAACCGAAGTCCATTAGCCAAAATTTCATCACCAATTTCTGTTCAAAATTTTACTGTGAAATGTATTCTGCAGTCCATAATAAGACCCACCTTAAAGTCTATATTTAATTTTTCATTACAAATTTAACTTGAAAATTGCACTCAATTTTTTAGCTTTCATTTTAGCTCAAAATTATTCAAATTTATAGTGTTGAAAAAATTTCACTCAAAATTTAGATTCCAACTTTTACCTATTCAAATCTATTATTATGTATTTAAGTTGTTCAAATTTCAAGGTTAACATCAATTACCACTCAATATACCGAATCATCACATCACATTGAAAATATTGGAAAAGTTCACTAAACGTTATTCCTGATTTAAATCGAAACTTACTCAATATTTGAATCCAAATTTTACTCAAAATATTCCAAGCCACTTTCCTTATATTCTAATTGTTCAGAATCGGACCTACAATTTACCCAGAAAAGAAGAAGACATCCTGAATTTTGTTGTTCGTTAACCTCAAATCGAATTCTAAATTTCATTCTAATCTTGAGTCGTTTTTAAAGTTCAGTCATGGTAAAAGAGGTCCAGTTCTAAAAAAGAAGAGATTTTGAGAATCAAATTACAAACTGTTCAGAAAAAAAACGGGTTATACAAAAAATGTTGGATCTGCTAATCGTTTGGGGTTTCATTTGGGATTACACTAAAATTGCAATTTTTATAATAAAAAGTTGACTTTATGCCAATTGCCTGTAAATAAAATTCATAGGCTGATCTTCGATTTTTTGACTTCACTTCAGACATCTGACGTTTTAATCACTCAGAATGCCAAATTTGCTTAATAATTTGAGAAGCTATAGACAAATTAATGGAAACATATTGATTTGATTTAAAATTAAACCTCTTCGCATGACAAATAAAACTCCATAACTAACCGAAATGATCTAAGCTAATGGAAAATCTCATTAAGTTTTTTTTTCTTGGTTTGGTTCTCTGATGTTTCTCCCTCCCTTATCCTCGCCGCCTCCTAAAAATGATAAATTACGATCAACAATTTTTCATTTTATTTCAAAAAAAAATCATAATTTTCCTCAATTTTTCTTTATTCCAAAAAAATCTACTTTTCCATTTTTCACAAAGTGAAATTATTTTAAAAGTTGAGTTTGTTCGCTTTTTGCTATATTCATGTATAGCCAACTCAAAAAGCTCTGTATATATATTTTATATGTATATACACTTACTATATCTATTATGTAGAATAAAAGCTTCACGAAATTACTTTCGAGATGAACAAGAGCAAAAACAAATTTTTGTATACATTTTTTTTTTCATAATTTTCCATTTATGAAAATGGATAGGGAAATTTATTTTGGTAAAAAAAACAGTTTTACAGTTAGTCGAAATGATAAGACAAAAAATGAGATATTTTATTTCATTGTTGTTGTTACACATATACTATGCAAAAAAAACTATTTCTTATCGGGGCAAAGGAAATAAACAGCCGGTGGTATACAAGTCGTAGGAACTACATATATACCTACCAACTACACCGACCAAGTATGCAGTAGTTGACTTGGCACGAAATTAACTATTAAAAACTATAAACCTTGTTAAACGGGAGAAAATGATGAATGATTTATTCAGCGTTTGCTGTGCTTTTAAAGTTCGCTCTCTATGTACATACATACATATATAGTTTTAGTCGATTTATTATTATTTTGGCAGCATCGTTTTATCATTTTAATTTAGTGCGGAGAAACGAAATAAGATGAAAACACCATAAGATAAATAAATAATGTTCAAATGAAAAATACAAATTATAGAAAAAATTATTTATAAAAATAAGGTTGAAGTTGTAAATTGAATTTGTTGTATGTATACTGTAGATATTCTAAAAAAAAATTCTGGCCTCGTGTGTATACTTTGCCAAACCCGTTAATTGCGGAAAGCAACCATTCATGCTTTTGTAATTTATGTCCATTAAAAAGTTTGTCGTGAATTCTACAAAGATGCCTCAAAACGCATACTCTAAAATAAATTACATAAATTCATTTAAATTAGGATTTCAAAGAGAGCTTTTGAATTCACAACAATTTTGGGAAAAGTTATACTCGGCTAATACAAATAATTTTCGACCTCAAGTAAGGTCACAGACAGGCGGAATGACCAAGCATAAGTTATGGCAGCTCCATTTAAATATATGGCATCCCTGCCCGATTTTTACAAATTAAATTCGCTGCAATATTGAGAGCGTATACATACTTTCACTCAACTGAAAATTGTGTTGCTTCATATCCACGTCAAATGAGTATTCCCTTTTTAGATGACACCGCAGAATCCAATTATGGAAACCTGATGGAAACTTTTCGCTTTGTTTACAGAGTTTATTTGAAACACGCTATATATATGTGTGAGATTTTGAAATGTAAACTTTCAGTTGGAATCTGGTGAGCGTGGAGATTGGTTTGAGGATGATAAAAATAAAAATATAAATTTATGGTCAGTGCCAAATGAGGATGATAAATGGATTGATGTTAATTAAGCAGGTTTTGGCATACACGCAGCATTAGACAGAAACACATTGGTCACTTAAGTAAACCATCGTTAGGACAACCCTGATTTGGACAAATTTTATTTTTTGTTATAAACTAGGAATCGTAAATTGTAGTAGATGAAAAGTTAAATGTATTGTTAACTGTTATTTAAATTTTTGTTAGAATCTAGGAAGTTCTAATTTTAATTATTAACCAACTTACCTTAAATTTTAATTCTACTACACTGCTTTGTTAATGTAGCGAGTCCTTCGTGTATACTCATGAGTGATACTTTTTAAGTATTATTATATGGAGCGAGGTGTAGGTGCACTAGCAACCATCGTTTTACTTCGGAATATCTTCAATACGCTTTCGCCAAAGCTATCTTCAGGGTGTTTTCAGCATGTTCTTAAATCCCAGAATTTATCATGTAACATATTCTGATCAATTGTTGCTCGATCTTGCACTAACTTCTAGTGTTTATCGTATTTATCGCGAGTTTTGGCCAGCTTGACGTCTCTATAATTCTGACCATGGCTTATAATATTTGGCCATTATAGACCAATAACTGGCTAGCTAAATCAATAATACCATACAAGATACTCGAAAGATATTGGCGCCTTCTAATTGAATGACATTTCATCAATGGTTGTTAATAGCAATGACAACCTTACTTCAGGCTTGTGGTTTATGTTTTTTCACAAAAGTATACAAAACATAAACATAGGCTAAGTAAGTGTATGTGAAGTTATCCTAGAATTCCATCCCAGAATAATTTAAAATATTCATCAGGCATTACTATTTTCATCTAATCCCATACCCATATACTTTAGCCGAATTGCTAACTCTACAATATGCTTGCAGATAATTATTTTTAAGAATAATAGACAGTTTCATGTGTCTTTGGCCCGTTCTCCTCGATCTGATGGCAAAACAATTTTCTATGAGTTAAAATATTGATTCGCCAAATGCGCTAACAGCCCAACCAGATAAATTTGTTTCATAGTTTGCGTTAATAGAAAATTGCTGGTAATACCATTTTCTAGGGAGGTCTTAGCAATATTCTCGTTAAATTTGGCCCATTGGTATCCACTTGCATATTATTGTAAAAAAATTGTCGTGTTCACCATGAATGCCTTTGCTATACGTTTGTATTCATCAGACCAGTTTTGGTAAAAGAGTGCACTAAAGTGAGCCTGTCTCATGGTATTATAATCTTTAATGACTCTATTAAAGGTTTCCAATGAATTATTCATCATATTCAACCATTCTTGTTACAACTCAAGTAGTTGAGATAGTTGGGTGCCAAATATAGCATGGTAATGTCATGTATAATTTCGGGTTGCTTGTCTTTTGGTATATCCTTCTCAATCCTCTTCCTTTTAATGTTAGCCATATGTGCCCAGCACATGAGTACTGTTTTTCCTGAAAAAATGTCAGTAAAACCGTTCCGAATCGCCTTGGCTGCATCGGGAACTAATTGGTTTAATTGGTTGTGTTGATACAATTTCATAAAAGCTTTTTTGATGTTAAGAAAAATTTGAAAAATTTCAAATCAATCGAGATGGCACTCGAAGTATAAGACAATTAAATTAAGTAGATGGATACTGTGGTATTAATCTGTTGTGTCTACGATTATACATGGATATCCTTGTGATATTTGTATGTGGCATCGTTGTAAACGACATCATTGTTTTTCGCTGATTGGAAAAATTTGATGGTAATCCTTCATCTTGCCCAAACTTATATTCCTGGGTCCTTATTTGGCCGATCGTAGTAAGGCCAAATAATTATTGAATTGAGGTTTGGCTGGAGGTTCGATGAGCGAGTTCGCTTTTCTGAATAATTGCTAACAGCTAACGTATTGATGGAATTAAGCGTATTGTTAATATTTTCTTATAAAGACGAACAGCGTTGCTGATTAATCCAAACAATAAGTAAAATTCTGCAGCACACTTTACTTAATCGCACCTGAAGACCATTTCACCAGCTTCCTTCATCGGCAGATGAAGTGATTTGACGAAAGCCAATGTTTGGCTTGGTGACGAATTTCTTTTAAAAAATCCTCCAAAAATTCTACTCCATCAGAATCATAAAAAGGGACTGAACACAGTTACACAGCCTGGTGAAATAGACCCTGGGCGATATACCGTAAACGACTAGTTTATTGGAAGCCTTTAATAGAGCCATTAAAGATCCTAATACCATAAACCGGGTCATTGTAGTCTACTTTTTACCAACAGCTATAGACATGGTAAAGAATTGGCCTAATTAACACAAACATGGAACGGAAGCATTCATTTCGAACACAACAATTTCTTTACAATTGTAATTGCAACACGATTAATATTGCTTTTGTGCATAAAAATAATTGTTTAATGTTAGGATAAATATACTAGCCATTTTAAATTCTTAAAATTTTCCAAACTTTAAGAAGCTTTATACTGCCTTAATACTGATAAACTGAATTCTGAAAACTGAATATTCCAACGTCCGCAGTCGCTGGAATTTTTTATTTTCTAAAATTTATACTATTAACAGAGCTTTTATATGTGCTAATTGGAATATCAAAAAGCTCTATATTTTTAAAAAAAAACTGTAATCAGGAAGCTTTTATTAACTGTTGTTGCTAAGTGATTGTGAAAACATCATATTTAATAGAGGGATAATTGAGCTTTTTACTGTACTCAATGGTTAACAGCGTTCAAGGATTTTTTTTAGAGAACTATAACCGTTATAAATATATTTCCTTTAAATAAAACTATTTAACTTTCAGCTAGATCCATTTATTTAATTGAAGGTTTTTAGCTGTTCCTAAAAAATAATAATACAAATAATCTGAAAGCTTTCAGTGAAAGATCGAAAAATAAGGTTTTATAATATTTTACAACTGACGAAATCTTTGATTTTGTAAATTCATAAAAGCTTCTAATTTGGCAGTATGATTTATATTAACAAAGATTAATTGCCAAATCTCACAAAGCGAGTGAATGGTAAAAAAAATTTTTCTCGACTCTGAATGAATCTCTAAGCATGTTAAAATCAAAAAAATCAAAAGCTCAAATGAAACAACGCGACATGTTCATGAGAGGTTCCGTTTGACTGAGGTTCGTAGATGCACTATTAAAATCCATCACGACATCGCATACGGCGCTCGGGAGCATACAAATTTAGACGAGCAAGTAACTCGGAGCAATAAATACGCGACATTAAAATATCACGTTCGAAGAGCGCTGCTGTTTTTTCTCGATTGAGTGGTGACAATCACAATAAAATGGAGCGATGGTGATATGGTGGGAGTTCGTATACGTTAGTACGTGTAGATGGTAGACATCGGAGGGCAAACAAAACAAACTGCTTTTGAACGGACTCAATCCTGGCCGAGTGGCACAGATATGAAGGCGACCAAACCTGAGAGGCGTATTCCAGAATAGGCTGAACAAATGACACATACAAAGATTTTAATATTAAAGGATCAGTAAACTCGTAACAATTTCACTTGATAAAACCCAGCATCAGGTAAGCTTTAGAAATAGCAGAGTCAATGTGCCTAGTAAATGTTAGATCTATCACTCCAAGATCAGCTATAAATTCGACTCAATCAACTAGCGTATCAGATAAGAAATACTGATGAAGTAATAAACCGTAAATTGTTGCTGATAGTCCAACATCACAAGTTGTTTAAATCGCTTTGCAACATCAAACAGTCTGATAAATTGGAAACTGGAGTAAAAATGTTCATGTCATCAGCGTAAAGCAGACATCTTTCAAATTTGAAACAGTTCACCACATCACGACATCGTTTCCGAAAAGTGAGAACAACAATGGTCCCAAGTGGCTGCCTTGAGGAACCCCGGCGGTTGTACGGAAAAAACGAGAACGGAAATCGTATAACTTGACAAATTGCCAACGATCTGATAAGTAAGTAAGTAAGTGCAACCATCTGACTGGGATGAAGTTGGAGTTTAATTTCACTAGCTTGTCGATCAGAATTGAGTGATCAATTTTCTCAAAGGCCTTTGAAAAATCAGTATAGACCAGGTCCAGCTGTAGTCTGGAATCAATCGTACTGTGAAGATGGCCGCTGAAAGACACTAGGTTTGTGATAAATTGCACATATCAACGGGAAATCTATCAGTTATAGGAGAGAGGACTTCGACAACTTTCCTTCTAGTGTTGACGAAATGCCCAAAACATGGTGGGTTGGAAGATAAGTCCACTTCAATCGGCAGAACGTAATTATGATATAGGAAACTGATAAAAAAGTTAAATTTATTACGGGCTTTTGTGAAAGCAGGATAATACTGATTGGCATGTAACCTGTATAGGGTGTGTAGCTTATTACGATGATTCTCAATATACGAAATATATCTTTCATTGTTGGAGTGTGGTAGATGCTCGAGCAGCCGGTAAAATTCTCGCATGCCAAAACTTCTGAGAACCTATGGCCAGTTGTGAATACAAGATCTCGAAATGTCCCTCGGCTGTTATACGTGCGGTTAACTTGTATTGCAGAAATGCTTGCGAAGAAATCCCTCGTAGCCAGGGCATTACCCTCGTCCGAAAAGCCATAACAAAATCATCGATATTCAACCTACTACTTGGTTGGATATCGATGATTTTTTTATGGCTTTTCGGAAGATTAAAATCAACAAAAATCAGTAATTGTTCATTGTCTCGCATTGCTGGCAGCACCTTCAAATCGATGAACTGGAAGATCTCGAGGTGTAGGTCCAGGCTGGAGCCGAAAGGAATATACAGCGCGACGATGAGAATGGAGGACCGTGAAATTTGTACACGGGCAGCGTGATAACGTCGAGGGCTCGAAGCTAGGGTGACACGCAATTACCTCGTTCAGAATTGTATTTTTAACTGCGATCAGTATTCCGCCGCTTTTGAGTTAGGTGCTGAAACCATACCTGTCCTTTCTATGAACGATGTAATTGGACTGAAAATATTATTCAGACTTAAAACATTCGCCAAGCCTTTATTTAAAGTTGAAATTTATAAAAGTTCTGAAAGAGTTTTTTCGTATTTTAAATACGTGTATGGCTTTAGTTATCTCGAACTCTGAAATACGATACTCGTAGCATCCAAAAAAAGTGGATCGACAAGCTTATTTACAATACTGCAAAAGCTTTCGTTAATATTAATTCGTTGATATTAATCTTGTGGCATTTTACCATGATTGTCTGCAGGCAATAACAAAAAGGAAAAGCAGTATCGTTCATACATAATCATCATCATCTTAAAATTTCGTTATTTATTGCAGCTCTTCAAAAAGCTTATTAATTTGTATATATAGGTTTGCAAGAATGCGAACAACGCAATAATTAGGAAAATTTGAATGAATTCATCGCAACATATAAATGGTAATTGTCTTTAAAATATGGTAGTCGCGTGACAACTGCCGCACATGTCGTTAATAAATTGTTTTTTATAAATTAAGCGCACGTCAAATACTTTTTAGCTACATGACCTTTCAGCAGATTCAGCAGAAAAAGCAACAACAACAACCGGTATCCACCAAAATTATGTAACGTTAAAAAAATATTTTGACTTCCGAGTATACATAGAGCAAATACTCGTAAACATTCCTTATATGGATGGTATAAAAAAGACTGATCGAATAATTTGTTTAATGTATGTATGTAGATGGGCCACCCGAAACTATACCCACCGTTCATCCCCAGAACAGAAATACCGAATTTATTCAACCAAAGTGTGTGGAAAATATGTATAAATATACATATTTAACCTGACACAGGTGATCATTAATTCATGAACATAATACATATGTATGTATGTATATGAAATACTCGTATGTACAGTATATACATATATACAAATATACATACAAGAGAAAATTGTTAGGAAATGTAAAAGGAAAACATGTGTTAAAAGAAGAAGAAATCTGTTTTTTTTTGCTTTTTATCATCGTTCTTCAAAAAAGTATTTTTTTGTGTGTTTCGGGGGGTTTGTGCTCAACTTCACTGCGTGTGAAAAATATATCAAACGTGGAAAATTTGTTAGAAAAACAGGAAAATTCATAAGAAAAATGAAAATTATTATATTTTTGGAAGTCTCTTGTGGGGCATGAACTTTGGTTCATTTCATTTACGAGTATATATATTATGCTCGTACGCACGCTCTGCTCTCTTTTTCTTCCTCTTATGTCTCTCGGCGTCTATAAGTGCGTATATATTTTACGGTGAAAATTAATTTGTAGAGTGGAAAGATTTATAATCTGTGAACAATGTAAGTGTTTAGAATTTAATGGATTCAATATGAATGATGAACATGGTCGTTTTTGTGTTTTAAATAAGGCTGTGATATATGATTCATAAAAATGAATTACGTGCGGGACATTTTCGCATTCAATTATGTCTGTGTCGCATAAATGAAAGATTTTCTCAAACCTGTCTCAGTACCTATAAATGTGTAAAGTGTTCCAACAAACAATGAAATCGTTTCTGCGGGAGTCCAAATAAAATTGTAGACGTCCCAAACGAAAGCTCCTAATTTAATGTTGGTACAAGTTTCTTCTTTTACAAGGTCGGACCAATTCATTTATTGTTAAGGACTTTAATTCGTTTGAATGTTGTAACCATGATTTACAAGTTCACCAATATATTCCTGCCCGTTTTGCTTCAACTTCCAAAATGTTGGTTAAATTTATAATTTGAAAAGGGTGGGAAAATAATTTGTTAATTTAATTTGTCAGTTAAATTAATTTATATTCGTCAAGGTGGACAAATTGATGCCAAATTCGTCAGTTGTTGCGTGTGAAACGGAGAAAAGTATATTGAATTCAATTATAATTTGGTATGCGAATAGGTTGCTAGAAATCTATCCAACAGTCACGGCATTAGCATACAGAGAACATTGTACGGGCTGGGGATTGAGATTTATTGATAAATAATGCGAGCGAGACGGCAAATTGCCAGCAAAATAAAAATTCGGCGTTTTGAAATTAATCGAATATGAATTTTGGTTAAATATAAAAAAATCTAGTAAACGGCGAAAACTTGAGTGAACTTCTTAATTCGAACAATTTTTACTTAGAAAGATTTGCGTGATTGCAGGATGCTGCTTATGAATCGCGATAATCCTGTGAAGAAGGAAATCTTCTACGAAATCTACGAGTTGAAATACAAAGTTAATTTTGAAGATAATAAATAGTTTTGCATTTAACAGTTTCACACTATTGAGCAAGAGTCTCCAAATTATAGACGCCTTTGCCGCTGCCAATCTTCGAAAAATGATTTGATGAGTGTATGAATAAAAATTACAGAATTATTGTTTGTAGTTGTATTCGAAAATAGAGTAATATTTACGTGCTTGATCTATTTCACCCAGCTCTCTGCGTCGATGTTACCATTGTTTGCTGCTGCTTTGTACCGCATTGATTGATAATAAATCTCGTCTTAATTTGACTGTGAGCGAGCACTAAAATTGATAAACATTTTCGATGCAAAAGCTTTGGACATTTATATCGATCTGGAAAACCTTCTAAAATTAACTTAACTTTCAGTTGGGCTCAAACTGGAAAATGTGGGAAGGTCATTCTTATCTATCTATGTTCAATCTACAGGGACAGGTAGAAAACGAATACGCTTTTAACGAAGCAACGTTAAGCTCTAGTTCCCTTAACAAGCCTAGAAAGGAAAGCAACATATAGAGGGAGATATAGAGAGAGCTGTAGACTGGGACTGCTATAAGGAGGTCCTCAAAAGAACGAACTAGGAACGGCCAAGATCAGCTCCTGAAGATTAAACTGTGATAGAATTCAGGATTAAAAATGCGTTTTTGTTGCCCTTCTATCCTAACCTTTCTTCAGCGACCAAATGGTATATAGGTGTAACAGGGTCAACAATCTCGCAGACTAAATTGTGAGCAGAATTCTGTGGGCTATAAACAGCTGTATCAAACCAAATATATCGGCAGGACTTGATGGTATTATTCCCGCAGATATCCAAGAGATCATTGACCTAATCATTCCATTGCTAGAAGATATCTTTAAAAGAAGCCTAAAATTATGTCACATTTCCAATAAATGTACCAAAGTGAAGATAATTTGCATACACGGCTGGAAAACGAAAACATTGCAGCCCAAAATACCTAAGACCCATCAGCATATCAGTTTTATATCTGGTAAATCACAACATCCTTAGTAAATTCAATTGTGGGTTGACTCGCACTAAACTGGTCCTCTTCTTCAAAAAATACAAAATAATTCGTATTGACCCACCTAATTTAAATGATATCAGCTGGACGTTCACATATTAAGTAAAGTATCTGGGTCTCGTTTTGAACAGTTTTAACTTTATTGGAAACCTAATATACTGGAAGAGATGGGGGCTGGAGCATCGCATTATACACTGGCTATACACCACAGTATGAACTTATGTTTAATCTCGCGTGCCGTCTCCCAGGCAACTGCAGTGTTTAACCAACTGAAGTAACTGTGATAAGGGAAGCCGTAAACTGGTTGATGAATTATGTAATATCGGTCAGCGATATTCGAATTTTTAAGAACTGTCACGCTGCCATTATAAAAAGTATAACAAGACAGTTGTCACACAAGGAATCTTGAAGAAGTCCCATTCTTTGTAAATGGAGTTTAAAACGACCATGGCCGGTCAGAATAGCGACCATAACTCTCAGTTGGTCTTTCTTCAAAGATAGAGCAAACTTTGTGAGCCTCAGATTAGGTTCACAAATGAAGTACTTAGCCACTCGGCATGTAGTAGAAGCTAGCCAATTACGCTAAGCCTGCAAAAACATGTAGTTCTTAATTAGTTAGAAGTATTATTATTATTAATTATGTAGTTAGAAGTGTCAACCGCACAACGTGTGAGTGCAATCAGCTCCGCTTGGAATACCGTGCAGTTCCGGCCTAGACTCCTACATAATTGTAGGTCATATGTAGGACAATAGGTTCCGAAACATGCACCAAAATTAGAGTGAGACCCGTCAGCAAAAAACACGAGCGACTGAGCCACCCAGTCATTGAATTATTGAGACAACCACGAGTTCCTCGCTGGATAAACCACCAAGAACGAGATATCGAAGCAAAATTCTGGCAAAAATTTGTCATTAAGTATATTAATTTCCGGTATATATGAGTTGAATAAATTGTAGATTAGTCTATGCCCTGTGATCAGGCCGAGAGCATGCTGTGCCTATAGGATGACCGACTGCAGTGTAGAGAATAGAAGATACAAGAGGAGGACATAGCACCCGTAATAGCTCAACAAGCGATACCTTGTATGCTATTAAGATTCGCAATGACAGAAACTGACTGAACCACAGGCCACCAAACAACAGACGCGTAAGATAGCATAGATAAAGCTAGAGATTTGTAAATAAACATCAGCATTTTGGGGGTCAGACCCCACGACTTCCCAAATTCTCTTCTACACTGCCAGAAAATTGAAGTGACCTTTTGTAGTTTAATCCCAATATGAGATTTTCAGGAGAGTTTACTATCCAGAATGACATCCAGATGCTTTACTGTGTCGGATCTAGCGATCGTTTCTCCAAAAAGAGAAGGAGTTTTCGATGCATTAACGTACAATCCCTTCTTTAGACACCACATTTCTACAACTTGGAGAGCGCGTTGGGTGAAGTCTGATAGTACATTAAGGAATTTACCCTGAACCAGAACGACTAAATCTTCAGCATAACTCTAAGCAGTGAAGCCGGATTGCTGTAGTTTTACAATTAATTCGTCAATAACTAAGAGCCACAGGAGAGGTGACAGGACACCTGCCTGTGAGTAACCTTTAGTTACTTTAACCGAAATCAAAAGGGAGTCCAGCACGGCCACAGCAATGCGCAACCGCAGCAAAGATCCAATTCAAGTAACAATACAAAATTTGAGCAGGCTTCAGTGATGGAAGCGAAAGAAGTACTATCAAAGGCACCCGCAATATCGAGGAAAGTGCCCACAAGAAACTCCCTAATAAGCGATCTATCAATCCTCGTAACAAGTTCATGCAGCGCAGTTTCACATGATCTCCCAACTCTGTAAGCATGTTGAGTGCTACTGAGTGAGATGATAGATAAGCGATGATCCCACTAGCCTACAGGCTAAGTCCCAGTCAGGTGAATAATCAGTACCACTGGGCTGAGCGTCAGCAACATTATCATGATTGATAACATTGCACCCAGGTAAATGAACAGAAAGTAGTAATTCGACAATTTCCATCCTGAAAGAGGTTAATCTGCCATCAGGAAGTCGCAGCACATCGAGTCGGCAGGAATCATTTCTAACCAAGGACCTATTAAGTCTTGCGATCCCAGTGATACTATTAATTTCTTCGCAGAAACTAATCCAAGAAGTCCTACGAGCGGATCTTAGCATTTTCTTATATTCTTTTTGAGCTGCCAAATAGTTATCTCAATCAACCTGAAGGTCAGATCTTTTGGGTTTGTTTTTGAGTCCTAACAGTTTTCCTCATTTATTTTAAGGTAAGAACACCAAAAGAGGACAAGATTTTTCGAAGGCTGACGTGATTGCATGCGTCAAAGATGAGGCTAGCAATTCAATGTCCTCAGTCGAACTTATCTCACCCAAAGAAACCAGCCGAGGTTCCAACTAAAGAGAGAATAACTCCCAGTTGGTAAGCTTCTTGTTATACGATAAGGTTTAAGAGTAGGTCTTCTAAGATTTAAATTAAACGAAATGCACCAATGGTCGGAGGTGAGAATGTCATTGGTTACCCTCCAATTACAGATCAAATCGATAACCGACATGGATCACAAACTAATGTCAATCGGTGAAACCGAATCGTAAGGCAGATACACTGATGCTACCACCAGTGATCCGACTGAGTTCGATGATTTGAGAGAGACGATTTGAGAGATACACGCAGGCGGAAGAAAGAACGAATAAAATGTTGATGAATTTATACAGACAATAAATTTTCGAGTGTCATCTATATATACAAGCAGACTTACAGATATCGATGAATGCTCTAATTCCGTCTCTTTCAACATCTTCTTATCAAATCGTATAGACGGTGTAGAAATCGAAAATTTCCAAAGTGGATTTACAATTTGATTTGTTAGGTGTGATTTACTTCGTATATGTACATATATGTATGTATACCTCCCATTCCACATGAATTTATTGGTTTGTTTTTATTTTATTCGGATGACGATGAGGAGCATCTGCCCTCATTCCTTTTCCCATAGTCTTCGAACGAAAAATTAGATAAGAAAAACAAAAAAAAAACTCCGTGACAACTTTTCGATATCATCTTAAAATAATATCATGAAAATTGATTTGATTTGATTTGATTTATTTCTTATCTCGCACTTGTTTGTCTTATACTCGTATGTATGTGGCGAATGAGTTGTGGATGGGTATGTGTTAAATTTGTTATAAATTAATGATGATTTATACGAGATACATATATTATGTTTATATATATGTGTGTGTGTAGTCGCTTAACTAATCTTTTTTGAGAAAAATTTGAAAAGATCGTGATATCCACTCAAGACACATCCTTTTACCAGTTTCGTATACGAAATGAATTTCGAAAAAAAAAAAACTTTATTGTTGTTGTATGTATACTCGTATAAATACAAAAAATTTAAAAAAATTATTTATTTTTTTAATTTCACATAAAAAGAATAAAAATTGTATTTTCCCATCTCATCTCTCGATGTTTCGTGTTTTTTTCCCAGATCTGTTAACTTTTTCTTTCGAATTTTTATTTTTTATTTTTTATATTTCATCTAAAAATATTTGATGTTTTCATACCTTAAGGCGGTTTTTCTATTATATTTATTTACTTTTATTGATGTTACTGTTATATACTTTTCGTTTTATTTAATATTTTCTTGTTTATTTTTATACTTTTCTATATAAATACATAAAAGTGGAAACAGCATCGAAAAGTTACAATAAAATGCTGGGAGGAAGAGAGTAAAATTCGAGATAAACATGATTGATTAGATGAAAAGTTATTAGAGTTTTGTGATGTATAGATTTTTTTTTTTTTTTTGTTGGTTTTGGGTTTGACAAATTCGGTTCTATATTTGATTGCGTTTGAAAATGATATTTTCGGTTTTTGGAGAATTTCGGGACTCACCAAATTGCTTATACCCCGACAGAGTTCATATACTCCCGTTTGTCACAAATGCAAGTTCATCGCCTTAATTTAGCACAAACAAATAACTGGATAGGAAAAGATGGTATACGTACAGACTTTTTGTAACTAAGTTAAATCAAAATCATCAATGGCCAGCCGACAGCAGAGGGTACCAGCAGTCGCCCTACAAAACTGAAGATTTGCTTGAAGTACCTTTAACAGCATCCGCATGTTTCGCCAGCAACTTGAATTGGATGACTCCAAAGTATGAGTATCTCTCACAACTCTTTAAAATAAGTAAGTCGCTTCGAGCCTATCTCTATTGATGAAACGGCATATCTTAAAAGTGTAGAGTTTTTTTTGCTGAGCAGGTTTGAGATACAGCCCGTAGCTGCCAATAGTAAGTCTCTCATAAGACTTCTTATACCTTGTAGTGTTAAGATTACATTCAATTCTCAAGCTTTTTAATCAAGGAAGCGGTTCACCTCTTTGTTTAGAAACAAAATTTCATTCCAGCTCTTTTATCACTCTTTCCGATATTAACAAGTTCAAAAACAAGGTATTAAAAGTAAACTCTGAAAATTATCAGCAATTTGGAAGTATGTACACCAAAAACAAATTCATGAGTCATAAAATTAGTATAGCTATGCGGTGTACTATATTATAGCAAAAAGTAAGATACAGTAACCATGTATCCCAACTCAAAGAATCTGGTGTGAAGTTACGTAAGCACTCGCCTACCATTTTGTGGAACCGCTCCTTAGCACCATTGCTTCAAGGATGATATACCGTGGTTGAGACGTTTTAAATTTTAAGTAGTTTACAAACGTGACTAAAGACTTCACTCATGAAATTTGTACGTTGATCTGTTAGAATTTCATCTGGTAGTCGTTTTAAAAACGCAAATGAAGTTCTCGACAAAAGTTTGGGTATATTACTCTTATGAATCGGAATTGATTTAGCTACAGAATGTTTTATTAAATCATCTTGCATTGTGAGAATGAATTTATTGTTGCTGTGTGAAGTTAGCGTAAGACCCACTATATCTTTTGAAAGGGTTAAGACAATGTCCTGGTTATTTTCATTGGCTCTTTTGGAGCCTTAGCATATTTATTTAATTAACAACCATATTTGGGAAACGGTAATATGATTGCACTCGTGTATAGGTTCGATATATGCCCTGGTGACCACCGAGAGGTGAAACATGAAATTCATGAATCAATTGGTCAATTTGTTCATCATCATTAAGAAATTTAATTTTAAGGTTTTCCTCATTTTGAAATTTTGTGTGACAGAACTCTCTATATTGTTGAAAAATCAGGAAGATCGAAAGTATTCAAAATATTCGAATTTGAAGGATAGGATTTAGTTTCATCAAGTTCATTCAATCAATTTAACATAGAAGGTTCAATAAACATATTTCGAATATTATTTATGATAGTTGAAGTTTGTGGTTTGCTAGCCTTAGAACGAGTAAGGACGTCACAATCAATTTCTCCAAGATTATTTAGATTTTCGTACGAATTCGACTAAGTGCATCTGCATTTTTATTTTGCGACCCAGTTTATGAACTATATGGAATAGTCATATTCATTTAAGCGAATTTTCCAGCGTATCAGACGCGAGGATGAGTTGTCCATGGAACAAAGCTAAACTATCGGCATATGGTCTGTAACAATTAGAACCTTCCGTCTATACAGATATGGTCGAAAATGAATAACTGACCATACAATGGCTAACAACTTAAATGTGGCATAATTGATTTCGGCTTTATTGAGTATCCGACTACATTTTATCCGCCCACATTTTATGAGAGAACTGAGCCGATTTCTTGATCACTGGCATCACACGTAAAACAGAATTGTTTAGAGAAATTTGACATTTGCAATATAGGAGAATTAATTATAGATATCTTCAGTTTGTCAAAGGCGTGTTGACACGTAGCATCCCAGTTAAATTTTTGATGTTTCTTTAGTATGTTTGGCAATGGTTTAGCTATACTCGAGAAATAAGGAATAAACTGACTGATTTAATATCGGTCGAAAAGGAACGGGAAAATTTTGTACAGCGACAATCGTTCCTACATATTTAAGTTCATGCCGCAAAAATTGACATTTTCGAGGATTTAGTTTTAAATTAAATTTACGGGATCGCCATTTTGGTTAGCGATTTATTTGGCACAATTAACAAGACGTTCGAATTTCGTTTTTATACAATTCAGTCGATGTTAACACATCTCCTTTCCATCAACACATCTCGACTTTGGTAGGAGTACCTCGATTTGGTTTCAAAAGTCCGTTGGCATTTCCCGAAGTAGATGGATTTCTATAGTTGACTGACTACCAGGATTTTTTTTAAATTGATTATTATAACCAACCATAGATCCTTTACGTGCATCACTTTTTTGCTTAGAAAAGCATTCCTGAATGTGATGTCCTAGTTTTTTGAAATAAGCATACCGAATGTGGGAAAAATGTTGCACTGATCTCTCCAGTACACTCAAAGAAAAAACTAGGTTTGAATGATAAAATTACAGGTAAATTTAACAAAAATTTGAACAATATACAGCACACAAAAATTTTTGTAAAATCTACAAATAAACAAAAAAATTTGTATTTATTACAAAAATTGATGAATGAATATGACAAATATGTTTGTCAAAGTAATGAAAGAAATTAGTTAACTTAATAAAAGATTTTGTACAATTACGAAAACGCAGGGTAATTAATACAAAAAGAATTGTTAATCCAAAAAATCCATTGTTTAAATATATAAAACCTTTATAAATTCAACAAATCCGTTCCTTTAATTTAATAGAATATTTTTAAAAATAAAACAATAATTATAAATTTCACAAATAATTTTAATTATTTTAACAAAAAATTTGTTACACTTTAAAGCAAATTTTCTAAAATTGAAAGCGATTTTTGTAAAATTAAAAGCGATTTTTGTAAAACTTCAAAGCGGTTTTTGTATAAATGAAAGCGATTTTTGTAAAATTGAAAGCGATTTTTGTAAAATTGAAGGAAATTTTATAAAACTTAAAAGCCGATTTTGTAAAATTAAAAGCGATTTTTTTAAAATTGAAAGCGATTTTTGTAAAATTGAAAGCGATTTTTGTAAAATTGAAGGAAATTTTATAAAACTTAAAAGCCGATTTTGTAAAATTAAAAGCGATTTTTGTAAAATTGAAATATATATATATTTATATATATATATATATATATATATATATATATATATATATATATATATATATATATATATATATATAAATATATATATATATATATATATATATATGTATATATATATATATATATATGTATATATATATATATATATATATATATATATATATATAAGTATATATATATATATATATATATATATATATCTATATATATATAGATATATACATATATATATATATATATATATATATATATATATATATATATATATATATATATATATATATATATATATATATATAGTATATATATATATATATATATATATATATATATATATATATATATATATATATATATATATATATATATATATATATATATATATATTATATATGTATGATTATAATGATAAAGAATGATTAAAAAACAAAGAATGTCAATTTTAAACATTTATTTTATAAAATAAACTTATATTTCAATAAATAATAATATAATAAAAGGAACATAAAAATTATTTTAATAGAACATTCATTATTTTATATAAAATACAATATATGTACAAAAACTAAAAACTAAAAGTAAAATAATATAATATATGTATTAAATACAAAAATTCAAAATATATTGTAAAAAATAAAATAAGAAATATATAATTAAGTTGTTATTTAAAATTAAATAAAAAAATTAAAATTAAAAATTATATTTATATGCTTTATTTTTCCAGTCTTTCAATTAGAAATTTGACGGCTGTGTTATGCACGTCGTGTTTGGTTTTAATTTTATAGAAATAGTGTTGAATAAACATCCAAACATGTATGGATTCTAGAGGATATTTAAGATTAAATAAATTGAAACAGCAAAATAAAACGTCGATTGCCCGTAGTACCGAAAACATTTTAAATTTAATGCCGTCGAAGTACACCATTATTTGTGTTGGGTTGCAGATAGTACCAGTTATTAAAATAAATGGTTGTATTGATTTGTTACGGCTAAACTGGAACTGCAGCTTCTCTTCTAATTCCGAGGCAGTTGCCCCAATTAAAATAAAACTTTTCTGTGCATCCTGCACGCTGAATCTAATGTGAACTTTTTTATTGTTCTCCTGACGAACTTCTCTGGAGGTTGGCTGTAAGACATGATGTATTAAATAAAATAATATGGCTGCTTGTCCGTCTGTAAATAATAAGAAAATTTGAAAATATAATTACATACATACTTAATACATTAACTAAATAATAAAAAATTGCTTTAATTTGCCTAAATAATTTTAATTTTAAATTTGAATGATGAAATATTTACACTTACTTTCATTGTAATTATCGCTAGCTTTAAGCACCGCGAGTAAATTTAAGTCTGCTGATCCCTTCACCTTCTCCTCAAATAATGGAATAATTTTTATTAAAAACTCCGGAAATGTATTTTGAATAGCTGGTATACAATGTATTCAGCGTAATCCATTTCAATCTGTAAATATTATTTTTGATATTTTTATTAGTTATAGCTATATCCCGAAGACACCTTTAATTTATTTTATTTATTTGCACTAAATTTTTTTTATTTAATAAACTTACGTACCAATTTATAACCTAGGGGTTTTTTATATTGTGGCCATTTTGCTAGAATTTCCGCTGTTGAATCTGCATTTTTTATTGCCTGAATCCTCAAACCATAAGTGTGGCCCCAATGGTTTTCTGTTTCTGCCAAAGTGCAATTATCTCTTTTTAGAGCATCGATACTCTCCTGACAGTTGTTGTCCTCGTGATTTTCTGGGAAATAGAAAATTAGAATTATTTGATTATAATAAATTATTTAATGGTGTTTGATTATAATAAATAAAGAAATAATAAATTAATAATATTTAATAAATTTATTGATTATTTTATTTTTTTGTAAATGCACACATATACCTGTGGTTGTTGTATTATTATGCAATTCTGCATCCTCGACGACTGGAATTGGCTTCCTGGGTAATACTCCAACATTCCGTAATTTTCTTATTTTATTAAAATATTTTGGATATATTTTGCCCATTGGGGCTTTCCCACGTTCTTTGAAGAAGTATATCACCTGCATAGAATAAAATCCTTTTAGAATAAAATTTTATTTTTAAATAATATTTTTTTAATTTTTACCTTACATTCCGTTTTGAATTCTAAAACGATTTTATCTGCTATTATTTCCGCCAATCTCACCGACATTTTAATGTTATTTTTTATCATAAAATTTATTATTATGTCAATCAACATTGACCGATGGCCCTCTTTAAGGCTAGTATTTGTTGTATAATATTTTATAATATATTGCCCGTCTATCGATTCTTTTAAAATATTTAATATATTTATAGTATCTGGATCTCGTGATGTGTCAATTGGCGTTAAATTGCTTATGCTGCTTAATTCGGAGCTTACTGTCGAAGGCGTTGAACTTATGGTGGCAATCCATTCTTTAAAGTTTGACGCAAATTTGACTTGGGTTCCAAATCCAAAATGATTCATAAATTGATGTTTATAATCACCATCCAGTGCTTTTAGTGATGTAATGTCCATATCTAGTTCTGAAAACAAAATCCGTACGTATTTCCTTACCAATGCATTTCGGAAACATTGATTCCAAACCCCAAGAGTTTAGTAATTTTTGAAGTTCCGTTTGCCCATCGCTTAAAGGTGAGGATGTTGAAGCTTCTTGTATTGTATAATATTGTTGATCATTTTGTTGCGGATAAATAGAGACTGGAGTTTCTTCTGGGAGTAACTTATGAATTGAAGTATCTGACTGGTGTTGAAATGTGATATCAGTACTATCCTCATAAATACATTGTTCGTTTAAATCCAAATCCAGGATAACTTGTTGTTTTGCCATGGTAATATATTATTTATACTTTTGTATTTTTGATTATTGAAAATTTTGTCGATACTGAATGTTTAAAAAAAAAAACCGGCCTTTTTATTTAATTTTTAATACATAACAAATTAGCAAATATGTATATATTTTTAGGTAGGGATAATAAAAAAATAATATATTTTCTATAAATACTATGGATGATAAACAAAGATAATTGTTAAAACATAAACACTTGCATACATATACAATATACATGTTATATGAAAAGGATGCAAACAGCAAAATACATAAAAAATTTGTATTGTTTTGGTTCAAGATAAAAGATGAATTATTTATAAAGTACACCTATAGTACATAGATTTTCATTTTCGTACTACATATTTATATACAAATATACAATTATGTAAATAAATTTCTTATTGAATAAGAAAAACAAGTTAAAAATATTCATTAAGGCGAAGTAACTGGTTTCCGTTTATAGTTTTGGTTAAATTTACTGGTGGCCCACTGAAGACACTAATAGGCCTAATAATATTTTCCTGAATAATGGTATTAGAGTCAATTACCTCATATGCTAAATAATGACTATTTAGATCTCCAACACTAATTTGATTAACCCATATTAAAACCCTTATTTCATCTTTGGAGCTAACAAAAATTCCTTCAATTCTATATAATTCTAATTCATCCTCAAATTTAGTTAAATAAAAACCTTTTTTATACAGTGTCCCATTGAATCTTATTTGAGAATAACAAATAAATTCTTCTTCATTAAGTCCTAACTTTCCTTTAAATATTAATCGATCTACTTGCAGTATATCTTTATTAAAAGTAATACATTCTGATGAAAGAGGTTTCCTAAGGTAGTTGGCGAATTTCAATTGGGCCTTTTTGGCTAAAGTTAGGCAAATATTTTTTCGTGAGTTAGTAGATCTTGCAAAAGTCTTTGGCTCCATATGTTTACCTTCAAACCCAAAACACCAGTAATGAATTGGAGCGCCTGAATAAAGAATAATTTCCGGGTAATGCAATAATAAATGGTGTTTTGGTTTTAAAGTATCACGGAATAGATAAATATACTTAGAATGATGCGTTTTGATTAAATCTTTTAGAAGATAAATTTTGTCACTATTAAACGAAAGGGAGAGTAAAATATCTATTATTTTGACCAAGCAAATAACAAACTGCCAAACTTCATCATCTTCAGGGACTATATCGCCAACCATTAAAGTAAAATAATGAATAAAACATTTCATTTTACTAGCTGACATTTTTAATTTCAATTTATTGAGATGATTTGTTGTAATAGGAGGAGAAATATTACCTATATCAATTGAACCATAATTAAATTTTTGCTTTCTTCTATTTAAAGTATCTAACGTAAAAATTTTAACTTCTTCTGTATAATATTTTATCACATGACATAAATCATAATGGCATATGCCTTCAAAAATATCATGCAATAGGTCAACATAATAGTTATCTACAACATGAAACGAATCGATATCATTAAATATTGAATTTTTGTCTATACCACTAGTTTTAAAATCACTGTTTAAATCTATTTCGTAATTCTGAATTGTACGTCGCAAATCAACTCTCTCTTCACATAAAATTTGTGATTCGTTTTTATGAACCTTACAGAAACGACAAAAATAATTACTAGAAAATGACTTACTGAAATCGCATATCTGATTCACCCCTAAGTTGTCTCCTATTATTAATCCTAATAATACATAAACATGAATTGTTTGTTCAGGAAAGTTTAGCTTTAAACCAACCGTTTCAAGAGATTTTATTTCCCTAATCAAATGTTGCAAACATAAATCATTTCCATGTTCCTTAAAACTCTCTGATTTCATAAAACCAACGAAAAATATGCTATCTAATTTGGAAGTGTTTTTTATAATTGGTAATTTAAAGTAGATGCCAGTTATTGGTTTAGTATGTGACTATAAAGGGTTGTTTATTTCAAAATCATCAAAGTAAATGAAAATTGGAACACAAATTTTATCATTAAATTTTTTTATTTTCTGACTCCATAATTTTGCTTCTAAGAAATTTGAATATTCATTAAAAACCATTTTATTATTGGTTAGCTCAAAAAATTGCTTTGCCATAAATGTTTTTTCTAGAATGGATTTCAGTTGAAATTTTAATGGTAAAAGTAAACCTTTTGTTTTACTTTCAGAAAAAATTGCATTACCATAATCATAAACAATCTTAATTTCATCATTTATAGTAAATTGTTGAATTGGTGACATAAAATTATTTATTTTCAACCACTTAAGGAGTTTATGATTTGAACTAACTAATTGAAATGGATCTTTTAAAAGGTTTGATATTAGTTGCACCTCATATTTAGCTTCGTCATTAATGATACGTAAAGACAACAAATTTTGTAAGAGTTCAGATACAGGTTGAGTGATATGATTAATGACAGATTTTTGAACATCAATTACATTTTTTGTATTAAAGTTGTTTGTATTATGTAAGTTTACTATGAATTTTGCAGCAGATTCAATTATTTGATTCCTATGTTTTGTTAAATCTAAAGTATGCGAAAGGCTTACTGGTATAATTTGACAATCTATACTTTGACATTCTCTTAAATTACCTCGAAGTTCGCTAATTGAAGGTGAGGCAATGTTTTCAGTTTTTTTATTTATTAAATTTGATAAAGGGTTTACGATATCTTCATTTTTATGTTTTTTGATATGTCTTCTAAAATTATCTAAATTTGAAAAATACTTATTGCAACTACTTTCAAGACAAATGTATTGACTATTTTTTCCGAGCCCATGAAACACTTTTAAATGCATAATTCATGCGATAAAAAATCATTTTTGCATATAAAGCATATCATTATTATTAATGTAAAATAAGAATGTATTAATAAAAAAAATTATACCAAAAAATATATACCTTACGAGATTCTAATATTTTTCAAATCGGCAAAATTATAAATTTTTACAAAACGAAAAAACAAAGCGAGTTTAATGAATTAGTACAAAACAAAGAACCAGTCAAAACTTTAATTACGCTTTGATGTCAATTAACCACGATAGTAACCCTATATATAAAATAACATTCAATTAACTTTATTTTGACAAATATAATAACACATTATACTCACATTAATTTTTTGCCAGATGCTTATTTGATGCTTTAATTTTATTTGGGTCCCAATGGGTAATTCGAATTTCTTAAAAAATAAATCCCAATGCTCTGATTCCAAGTAAAGTAAAGTCTCAAAGTCGATGTCAGACTCTAAATATAAATACCGATTTAAAAATTATAAAAACAAGCTCAAACAAAAAAAAATGTGCATTAATTAATTAAAAATGTAATTACATATTAACTTATATTAACTTATATTTAACTTATAAATAATTAACATATATTTAATTAAGGCCGTGACTCGTGAGTGAAATAGTTAAAAAAATTGCTAAAAATTAAATTTTTAACGGAAAATTCAAATTTTTTGATTAATTTATGTATTCCTTGATGAACAAACAAAAATTAAATTAGTTTTTCCGTCATTTTAAAATTTTAAATTTTATTAATTTTTTTAACTACATATTTCACTCACGACCTAAGTAAAACTATTAATAAAACTAGTATAAATATTTACCTTTTAGTGCTTTTACAACATCGTATTTTTTTAAAATTTGTTTATTTATTCCAATTTTTATTAAAAATTGCTCCATAATAATAATAATAAACCACTTTATTAACTTTATACTTTACTTAACTAAACCACTTATATACTTTTTCACCACGTTGCACGTTTACTTTTTATTTTTTTACTGTTCACTTTAATTATAAAACTTTTGTCACTTAACTAATAGCTATGCTGTTTATTCAATCACTGATAAATTAGAACTAACTCGTATTTAAGGATCCAAAAATATTATTTTTATAGTTTAATAAAAATAATTTTAAAATTAACAAAACAAACTCTATATTTCACAAAAAATTTGTAAATAATTACAGAAGTTTTGTAATTATTACAAATCTTGATTAATTACACAAATAAAATTGTCTAATTTATAAAAACATTTGTTGAAATAAAAATCACCAATGTAAAATGCATTTAATTTTTATAAATTTTACAAAACGATTTCGCAATAAAAATGATAAATTTTTTTATAATTTGTACAAAAATACTGAAATATTTATAATAATTTAATCATATTTATTAAAAAATGACGTCACATTTCAAACACCCGGCCGTTAAGACATGAACGGCTATATCTTCGCCGTAAATTACCTGAATAATAAAACTTAATCATATTAATAAGTTTAAGTTCAAAAGATAGACATATAAATTACAACATTACTTAACGTTTATTAATAGGATTAGATTCAATTAGCTAAGCACATTGTTATTTGTTCTACATGATTTGTTTTTCAATTGACCATTTTACTTGGAATACAATTAGCAAAATATTCAAATTTAAATGAAATAATATGTACATATGTATATAATATAGATAATCGTACAGTTTAATAGGGTTTTAGACGTTATCTATACCTTGGGATTAGAAGTATTAAATCTATGTCACCGTTTCCTGTTTGAATTTGTTTAAAAAACCAATATACATAATGCAAGATAACAAAAAATTTTAGAAATCTAAAAGTTACTATCGTAATCCAAAATTGTGTAAAACCTCCTTATAACATTAGGCAAGTTAATTGACTTCATGTAACAAGAATTCCAAATATAAAAGTTTAAGGGTCCTCTACTTTGGCTGATTGAGGCTTTATAACAATTAAATTTTTGAAGATTAAACAGGATGATAATGATAGAACAAAGAACAATTAGAACAAAGGTACAGCAGTATTAGTTTTGGTCTTTGGTTTTCATAAATCAATCCATATTATTATCAACATTATTATACAGAATCAAATCGTCTTGGAAATTTAAAATTGTAATGATAAAAATTTAAATGTTATCTAAAAAAACGAAATTGTACATTTAAAATAAAATTTGTATTGATAACAAAAAAATTTGTAAAAATTACAGATGTTTTGTAATTATTAAAAATCTTGATTAATTACACAAATAAAATTGTCTAATTTATAAAAACATTTGTTCAAATAAAAATCACCAATGTAAAATGCATTTAATTTTTATAAATTTTACAAAACAATTTCGCAATAAATATGATAATTTTTTTTATAATTTGTACAAAAACTGAAATATTTACAATAATTTAATCATATCAATAAAATGTTTTGTCTGAAAAACAAAATTTATTGTAACCAAAATAATTCTTCACAGAAATTTTATATTATTTACAAAATTTCTTGATTTTCCATTTTAAACTTAATAAAAAATTTTGTATAGTGTTTTTTTTTCCGCTCATTTTCATAAGTAATAATTATAAAATTTTTGTTTAGATTATTTCTAATTGTGTGAAGATAATAAAATATTTAACTAAATTAAATAAAACCCAGCTAAAATTAACAAAATAATTATAAATTTAACAAAGTTAATGTATATTTAACAAAAATGTTTTTTTGTTTATTATTAATTGAAAAAAATATATATATTTTACAATCAATAAAAATAATCTGTAAAATATACAAAACTTTATCATATTATTAATTTTTTAACTAATTTTTAAAATGTTTTTGTGAAAATTATCAATTAAATTTTAATTTTATAAATACATTTTGTAGGGTATTTTACAAAACGATTTTGTAAATTTTACCGCTAAAATTTCTTTGAGTGTATCTTGAGAATTGTTTGGATATGTCCCTGATGGTTTTCGGATGCACTGTTGCGTAGTATGACCAGATTTTTTTACAAAATTGGCAAAATTTAATTTGATTTGGTGATCTATTTTGATTGGCCACACTAGCAAAATTTTTAACAGTAATTTCTTCTTGACAAGCACAGTTAATGGATTGTTGTAGAGTTGATCGGATCTGCAGCTTTCTGGCCTTCTGAAGCAATACACGCTTCATTCAAATCATGAAGCAACAACTCCAATCGGCTAGTGTAAGATCTAACATCTTCACTTTTGTTTTGTCTAATAGAAGAAAGTTCGAGTCAACGAGTGTCTGTAAACTCAGCTTACAATAATGTCTATAATCCAGTCCATGTATACTTATATCACTATATTTTATAAGGTCATACGCCTTTCCATCGAGTTTTAATTTCATAAGCTCTAAAATTTGGGGTTTATTATCGTCACGTAACGATTTAAAAATAAAATCAGCACAGGAAATAAGTTTGTGAAGATCACCCACCTCATTAGAAGAAGCATTTTCTTGAGAAGACATCTAAGTAAAATATGAGAATCACAACCTTTAAACAATAACGTCAGGATTTAGGAAGGAAAAAAAACGAAAACCGAGGTTTGTCCTAGATCACAGAATTCTGCTAAGTTTCAGCTAAACAATCCGTTGAATATTCTTCGCTTATGTATGATGGTATTCTTTGGTACGTTGATGGCAATTAGGTGATTTGACTGGTTGACCCCTTGATCCAAAAATAAGATTTCTTCTGGGTAAAATCAAACTCCTTAATGATTATACCAGACGGCCAGAGTTTAGAATTTATTAAGGTAACAAAGGCTTCTTCGTCAACACTGAGGCTATGATACATGGCCCCCATTTCTAGCTTTTGGTACCATTCTAATTGTATTAATCCCTTTCAATTAGAACTTGTTATTGCTGAAACCTTTAAATTGATTGTTATTTGCTGATGTATGTGTCTGCAGATGTTATAGGATGTTGGGAAGAACTCAAATCATCACTGTTTTTGGCTGCATCTTTGGAAATTATGGTTTCGAATGATATTGCATCGTTCAGACGATCTTTGTTTGTGATTTTGTCATTACCCGTTCAAAGTTATACTATGATTAACAAATGGAGCTATTGTAGATTCCAACTTATCAATTTTATCTGTAAGGGCTTCCATTTGTTGAAGTAAGGCCGTTATATTCGGTTCGTAATCTTGACAAAACCATCACAGACCTTTCACATTTTCTATAACCCGTTTACCCACTGTAGTAGATTTATTTTTAGCTCCAACAAAGAGTAATGTGAGCAAAACAACTCCTACTTTCTTCAACTCCAATATTTTAATTTACAGCCATTTCTAAATTACTTTTTAAAATCAATTCCTGTATTCCTGTTTTTAAGTCCATCTCTAAATCTGGAAATCTGTTTAATGCAATAAACAATAAAAAAAATGCAGTTGCCAAAACCAAAACCATTACCAAATAGAATCGTACCGCCATCCCATTTGAGATAGTTGCAGATGATGCATTTGCATTATATGAAAATTTGTTGAAGCCATACACATTTAAGAATCTCACCATTACTGAGGGAATTGTCTCGAGCTAGGCGAATTTCAGAGAATTCATTTGGAATTGCGTCAGCTAGATTCCGTGTGTTAAGAAAAAACATAGAACTGCAACCGGAAAAAGTTAAAGTACTGGTGAGCGCCATTTGCGTTCTCCATAATTTTATTCTTTGTAAATCAAAAACGCCTCAACATTTTATAAACCTGCAGCCCTCTCAAACAAAAAATTATACGGATGCTGCAAAAAAAAACACGGATCGAGTTTAAAAATTGAAGAGGAAGGTCAGATCCCGCGGCAAGGTAAATTTATATAAATTAGTTATATTAGGAAAATATTTGATAACAAAGAAATTGCCAACTGTTGATGAATTCCCATTTAGTTAAATAATTTTCTTTTTTCTCGTTACCCGATTTATTTCTCCATTTTATTGTTTTCGTTCCAGATCTGAGTTTTAATTCTAAAGCAATTGAGGAATGGAAGATCTATCGCTAAGCTTCTTTCAATTTTATTGCTGTAGTCTGAGGTTTCTATCTGCCATAAGCAGTTGTGCTGCTCATATAGCTGGATTAAAAGGATTACTTCATCTCTTGATGTTTGGTGACCCCATATCATGCCACTTCGAGTAAATGTTACAGGAAACGAAATATTCAAAAAAAAAAATTCTAAACTGAAAACTAAACACATTGTGGTTTTGCGATATTATTGATCGAGACTCCAAAAGCTGGTTTAAGTCGATCGATAGATTTGGATGTGTTTTTCCCATTGAACTCCACCACAAATTATTTTCTGAATCGTAAAATTACCTTATGTGGGCCTTTGTAAGGCGATGTAAGCCTATGGAACGAATTTTATCTATTCTGATAAAAACAAACTCATATTTATCCAACCTTTTTGGAATAAGCATATCGTATTTCAGAGCATGTTGTGGCCCAGCTGGAACTAGATTGCGCCTAATTTTTCATAGATGTTTAATAACCTGATCGGAGTCTGCTGGTTGTTGATCTGGTGCTTCCATTAAAAATTTACTGGTTGTCCATAAACTAATTCTGCCGGAAAGCTACGTTAATTCTGAGTACAGCTTAGATTGGAATTAGCTTCCATCCATTCCTCTGTAGTAATTTTAGGTACCATCCTTCATAAGGTAACCTTCTTGATAGCGGAAGTGATTCAACTATGTCCAAATAAACGTATTCAAAACGACCTTTGAATTTTAGATTTTTGGCATGGAAGACATGACTGTATACTCAGATGTTAACGTCTTTATTCATGTTAGGCCAAAAGTATAACGATCCGTTTTTAATTTTCTAGTTGGAAGACGAGTGGAACCAGAAAAAAATTTCTGAAGTTCCTCGCCAGACTTCTGTAATCCCGGCTTCTGTAAAATCCAAATGACGACGTTGTCGTAAACTTTGTTTTGTTTTGGAGCTTATGAAGATTAGGTGTAAATCGGAAATTCTCAACCTTCTACAAAATATTTCGTTTCGGCTGGTTGTAACTTTTTGGAGAAATATGCTATTTTTTAGTTTTGACAAATATGCTATGGTTTGAGCCGGTGTTCGATGCATCAGTAGTAATACGGAACACTGCGTTATGTTCCATGAGCAAGCGCACTTTTTTTCTAAGCCAATACTTCTTTATAGTCTTCTGACTAATCAATAGACCAGTAAGTTATCGGCTTTCTGAATAATAAAACGTATACAAGGAATCGGCGATAACAATTCAGTTAGTTTTGGTACAACGTGATGGTAATAACTAACTGTGCCAGTAAATTGTTGAACTTGCCGAATGGATGTAGGCACTGGAAATTCCGATATAGCTTCAATCCTTTCCTCGGATGGGAATATTCCCTTACGGGTAATTTTGTGCCTTAGAAAGTCAAGAGCACACCAAAAACTGATTTTGAAGTTTTGATGTTGAGGCATATTTCCAGGCATGCACAAACGAAATCCAGTCCACCCTATAACTACCTCGTTAATGAACCTTTGAGATATCTTAGCAGCGTTGCGTAAACCAAAAGGCCTTCGCGTGAATTCGAACAAGCCAAAAAGAATGATAATTGCTGTCTTAGCAATATCTTCTGTAGCAACAGGTATTTAATGATATGCCCTGACTAGGTCAATCTTAGAGAATATAGTACAACCGATTAAGTTCATAGAGAGATGTTGTATGTACGGTAATAGGTATAGGATAACGGGCAGGATCGGTGACGGCGTTTATATACTTCTATAATCACCACAAGGTCTGCAATCAATTGGTTTCTTAGTTGTTCCTAACCATATATGCAAAGGACTAGACACTGGAGAACACGATGGTTGGTATTTTCCCAATTCCCATTTAAGCGTAAACTAGCTAACTCAGTAAAGGATTTCTGTGCAAGTTTAGTATACAATTTTTTTACTATTGAGGACGTGACAAAATATGACAAAACCATGGAGTCCACCGTTGCAAATCGCTTACTAAATCATAATTCTTTAATAAATGTTTACTATTAAAACCGATTCTAACGACCGATTTGCAGACCATGTAGATTAAAAAGGAACGTTTTTTTTAAAATGTAGATTAAAATGCATTGAATTGGCGCAATTCTATAAACCTGTCGCCTTCCGTATCAAATTGATCCTAATGATATTTGGTCACCGTAGATTTGAATTAATTTAAAAAATCACTCTAAGAATAGTCTACATTATCGACGTTGTCTTCGGGTTGTCGACACCTCGGCGTAGAAAACAATAGGTGACGTTTAAATGCCCATCCCTGAGAATCAATACACCAGTTAAGCCAAGGTACCGTGAGACAAATCAAATTAAATCCTCTGTTCTTCAGATCTCTAATATCAGAAAGAATTAGAGCATTATTAGAAAGACGGAGCCCGAAACAGATTAAACAATTTTTGGAATGAAATCATCAATACGCGAATAATCCGCGAAGGCAAATCATTGGCCAGTTAAAATTTGGAAACCTGATAAAAATTAAATAGTAAATAACTGTGCTATTTCGAGTACAACTCTTCGCCAGCTTTAGAATTAGATTACTCCTTATAAAAATCTATATATTTTTATAAGTTTAAGCAAAAAAAAAAAAAAAAAGAAATCCTGTTCACCATTTCCACCGGAGCCACACCATAATTTAAATTATTCAATTATTTTATAATTTTTTTTTTGTTGTTGTGTTCTATATATTTAGAAAGAAAATGTAATGAAATGGAAATAATTACAAATCGATTTTCTATTATTTTCCCGATATTCCAGTTTCTCCAGCCCAAAAAAAATACAACAAAAAATCCGATTAATTTCTAAAAAAAAAAAAAACGTTCAACTGAAAAATAATAAAAAATTACAATAATTAAAGGCCGCATGTAATAAAATATAACTTATATAGGCAATAATTATAATTGTTTATATGAAAAGTTTTTGTTGTATTTTAATTAATTAAAATAGAAAATTTAAAAAAAATGAATTCAATGATATAAATTATCAAAGTACATAGCACATTATTTTTTATTCCTATTTTATTTTAATAACGATAGTAATTTAAATTTTTTTTCTTTTTATTTTCTGTTCTCGTTTTTAATTAAAATAATTGATGACGATTATTATAATGTATATACTATGTATATATAATACTGACAGTTAAAAGAAAAAACTAAGAACGAAATTGTAATCAGAACAAAAACTTTGAATGGAATTCGTTTTAATGAATTGCAATTCCTGAAATCGGCATTTTTTAAAAGTAAAAAAAATATTGTATACAAGGTGTCTCTAAAGTGGATGACCAAATGAAACAAGGTCACTCATCCAGCCAAAATTACCAGACATGTGGTTAACTAATTGTTAATGGTTCAAATGGTATTTCAACTGTTCGTCCTCTCGTTTCACCGTCCATTTTTGGACCACCCTGTAAATAACCTCTATAAAAGTAGTGGGTACAATGATATTACATTAGCAATATTATATTCAAAACTATATTACAACAAATTATAAATAATAAGCTGGTGTTTCGGCACTCGGGCATGCCATATAACCCTTTGATATATGCCGTGTCTTAACCCGTTTAGTTGAGAAAAAAAATTCTACAATGCTGATATGGAAAATTGCTACTCGTCTTTTTTGCAAAATTTCAGTACAGATCTATGAAATGAAAAACCCCGCAAAGCTTTCATCAAACTTACGAATTTCGGAATTAAAATTTAGGAAATTGGTAATGTTGGAAATTTGGCAATTTTTTTAAAATGCAAGAATTAATTAAATTGGAAATTAACGAATTCGAAAATCGTAGTTCTCCGTTAGCGAAACTTACATAATCTTCCATTCGTGCATACTTTAATATATATGTCGTAAAGTACCTACCCTGGAAGCTGTTGCTACTGAATGGAGCGAAGTGTTGAGGAGGACTCGAATGTGCCAATTAGCTATCCTATACAGCAATTGGGCTGTTCTTGGTTTTCGAACTTATAAGATCCAGCTCGTGCAAGAATTGAAGCAGGGCCGGCGCTTCCATGGAACAGTATGCACAGTTTGACGGGGCGCTAAAATTCCGGGGGCGCTAAAATTCTAATCATCAATAAAAATTAATTTAAAAAATTAAATTAATTTTTTTTTTTAAAAAATTTTTTATTACACTAAAAATATTTTTTTCACTGTGTAAAAATATAAGAAATTCTATATCCATAATAAAGCATTAATATAGCCATATGTTAAAAGGGAAAAATATAAAAAATTTTGTCATTGCACAGATTTTCAACACTGTACATAGTTAATATGGAAACGAAAAATATCGATAAAACCCCCTTTCGTTTCTTATATGAAAAAAAAAAACCTCAAGCACAGTATATTTTTTCTGTTCACCAGTAGCGGTCCGTGGGTCTCAAACATAAGTGGGCAAAATTTCAGAATAAAAAAATCTATAGACAGTATTCCTTGTATCTATAGACGGTTTTGGAAAAACCCTTATACTGACACTTATATGTTTAATAATTGATAATTTTAATTTTGTAAAATATTAAAGTAAGCCTCCAATTTACACATTTCATTTTAAAAATGCATACATGAAATATGCTTGCGCTTTAACTAATAGTACCTTAAACTAATACTGAACGAATTTAGTTTTAGACCGACTAACTTCTCTAGGATTTTCAATTAGTGATTGCAGGGAGCAAGGCTATGATAATGGCTCAAATATGAAGGGAAAAAACATTGGAATGCAAGCTCAGATTAAACATTTAGAACCCCGAGCATTTTTTGTGCCATGCGCATCACATTCAGCTAACCTAGTCCTTCTGGATTCAGTTCAATGTTCACTTCAAGCTGTACATTTTTTTGATACTGTCCAATGTTTATATGTTTTTTTTCTAGTTCTGTTTCAAGATGGGACATTTTGAAAAAGAATGTGAAAACATTAACTCTCAGCCGCACTCTGTACGACTAGATGGGAAAGCCGTATAGAAGCTTTAAAACCCTTAATGTGTAGTTTAGATAATATTTATGACGCTTTAGTTGAAATAGAAAATGACAAGGATAAGGACGGAATAACAAGAAATAACGCGAATAGTTTATCTCTAAAAATTATTCAATTTGAATTTATTTGTTCATTAATTATATGATATAATATTCTAGATAAAATTAATATATTTAGCAAATATTTACAAAGTACTGGTATTTGTTTAACGACGGCAGTAAATTTGTTAGATGGCACAAAACAATTTTTGACGAACTTAAGAAATGAGGAAAAATTAGATGTTAGATGTTCCGCCAAATTTCCCTGACGGTCCAAGACGCCCTAGTCGAAAACCTCAACTTTTTTCGTACGAAGGTAGAGACGAAATTATATCAAATCCTGAACAAAAGTTTAAAGTTGAATTTTATTTTCAAATCCTTGATCAGGCAATTCAATCTGTTAGCGAACGGTTTGACCAAATTTCGGAACACAATAATATTTTCAAATTTTTGCATAATATTTCTGTGGTTTCATTAGATGCTTCTGATCTTTTAAATAATTGTCTTTCCCTAGAAAGGCATTTAACTTTCGATTCAAACTCCAATATAGTAGGATTAGATTTATGTGACGAAATTAAAATATTCCAAAGTATAGTTTCAGGAACTTTAAGCCCTATAGAATCATTAGATTTTATATTTGAGAAGAAATTAGACCCGATATTACCAAATCTAGTTGTAGCTCTTAGAATTTTATTGACAATACCAGTCACAGTAGCTTCCGGGGAACGTAGGTTTTCTAAATTAAAAATTATTAAAAATTATTTACGCAGTACAATAGGACAAGAAAGACTGGTAGATTTAGCTAGAATATCTATAGAAAGTGAATTTCTGAGCAACTTGGATTATAGTGACTTGATAGACGACTTTGCAAGAATCAAAGCGCGGAAAATAAATTTTAATTAATATATTTTTCAATTTGAAAATGCACGCTTGAATTTTAGTGCTTTTTATTCAAATATTTTATTAATTTTTTGTTATTGAAATTCGTACGCTGGATTAGGACGATAGCAATATTTATTCTTTTTATTTATTTTTGAGGACTATACGTGCTTGGGATACCTCGTTAAAAAAAATGCATTGCATATCCTACCTCTTGGGTGATGTGGAAACGGATTATTTACGGCAAATGGACTTTTTTTAGGGCGCCATTTTAGAAAAGTGCACAGGGCGCAAAAATGGTTAGCGCCGGCGCTGAATTGAAGCCGCATGATCATCGAGTGCGTCGTACAATCGGTAAATGAACCACAACCGAAAATGATGTTGTTGCTTATTTTCACCACAAAATTAATTTTTGTCAACAAGCAACATTTCCGCACTTGGAGCAACGAAAATCCAAGTCGATACATTCACAAAAAGTAACTGTTTGGTGTGCTGTGAGGGATGGGCGAGGTAAATTAATCTACGAGAGCCAAGTAATCTACGCGGTTTTCGACAACGTAAAATATTACGTAGATTATTTGGCAATATTTTTTGTCAACGTCGATAATTAAGACGACGTCAATATCTTACGATGATATAGCGCTTTCAAATCGAATGCACCAGTTCACAGTTTTATTTTGAAAAAGGGTGATTCAGCTTAATCTTATGAAGAAACTAGTTTTATAGTTTATCAACAATACAGCATATAACTTTAAATTTATAACATCCCTGGAAATTGTTAGAAACACTGATTAGAAATTGATAAATAATAATTTGACAGTTTTAGTTTTAACTTTATCTCTCCTATAGTTTGTGAAATAATATCAGTGCTGAGAAAAACAGTATTTAACAGATAATAAACTGAGATTGATTTCTAACCTAACTTATTTTTCTGAGATGGTAAGTTAGAAAAAATGCTCTGAAGATTGATTCACTATTTGATTTTATTTGAGCTATTTATGTCCGAGCTCTAAACCAATAAAATTATCAAAATAATTCATCAATAAACAAAACAAATCCGTTTCCAACTCTTTCAAGTTAAAATATTTTGATTTTATGGTTGGATGGCAATAGTTCGGTTTTGGGAATTTGTTGAAAGAATGTAAATAGCGAGGGTAAATATTCGTCCACGAACCTGTTCTCTTTTCTCACTCTGATCTTGTTTACTCTTTTTTTTAAATGTTCTCTTTTGTTTTCTTCTTAATTTTCTATATAAGTATATATACATATATATATTTTCTATATTGAAACTTGAGGAACTAGGGACTCTATTATTCAATTCGACCACTATTTTCGACGGTTGTCGTTTTATTATAGTATACAAGGAAGAAAAGTAAAATACGATTTTTTACTATTGTTAACCTTTTCCTTCCTTTACTTACTTTTGCAAAACGATAGCCGTCGAAAATAGTAAGCAATTGCATTACAGCCCCAGAACATCTGAACTTATTATCGAGTGATAAATGGATGAAATATTTGTTACAATCGAAAAATTAAGAACTTTTCAGTGAGCTTCATAAAATATCAGATTTTTATTTTCAATAATTTGCCAAAAGTAAGGCATACCTGCAGATATCCCGCTTGGAAAAAACTGTCCTTCTTTGGAACAATTTGTTTTTCCCGTAAATAATTTTCTTTTCTATTCTTTTTTAAATCATTTGAAAACGAAACTACTCTAATTAAAAACTAAGTAAAGGAGCATACATGTCATAAGAACCATTTAGGATAACTATCCTAAATTAGGCCTCGAACTCCAGAGAATATTGTATTTTTGAAGCAGTGTTCATATTGGAAACCTAGAAAATGGAATTGTTTTGGATTAAGCTGAACTTTTATTAAAGTCATTTAATTAAAGGATTCAGGCTGCGGACTAATTCACGGGTAAAAGTCGACTTTTACTTTAATTTTCGGTAAATTCATTTACCATATCAAAAAGTAGGATAAACCGAGTGCACAAAAGTACATAAATTTTTAACCCGGCATTTGGTCCGCAGCCTAAGTTGAACTTTTAAGTAACTCCTTCGTAATTTTGGGATCCTCAAAATTTTATTTTTTTTAATAATAAAGTTATTGGAAGCCCAGTAAATCCAGTTTTTCTGGATTTCGTTGAAATTAATTAATTTCTTGCAACCTTCCAAAATCATCAGAATCTTATACGGCCTCATCGTGGCTCTGCAAGGCACTATGTTATGTTTGTAAAGGTTTACGTAATTTTTATAATTTAGATTCTTTAGAGCTGTTTTTGCCTGTCCTTGACAATGTGAAAAGGGAGTTTCATTGATTAGATTCAATGGACCGTTGAGCGAAATAAATTCAAAAGTGCTTCTAAAACTGTTACCACTCGTATCGAATTGATCATCAATCTGGTCCCAAATCACTGTAGGAGTTGCCTAAATTATTGACATTTTTTACGTTGATGACATTGTCTATACGGTGTCGACGGATTGTTGAAATGTCAACATAAATGCATTCTTCAAAAATGTTGATGGCCCGAACGTCAGAGTCTGATTACTGATTGTTTCTTGAATGAGATTGCAATGGTTTCAATAAGACAGGGCAACATGTCAGGTAGCGGGCGCCTCAACCTATTTATTGAAGGAATCATTCGATAAGCGCATAATTTAAAATCACTGTATACCGGACTTTAGGAATTCAAAATTTTAAATTTTAAGAATTCAACTTTTATTGGACATTTATTAGTACAAAATTTTGAAATTGACAATTATGCAATTCTCTTCGATTGATTTTTAACAATTTCTCTTCGACTGATTTTTAACAATTCGTCAAAATTTTCATGGATTTTCAACTTTTGTTTAATTCTGATAATTAATGCAGACAATTATTTTTCTAACTTCTGAGTTTAATATTTTCTGAAAATAACCGTCTTTTGAATTATCAAATTCTGAATTGTTTGAAATTTGATGTTCCTATGGAACAGGGCTGTAGTTTATGTTAGTTGAAATCCAACAAAAAAACAAGAGTTTACCTATTCTATCTTACCTAGAACTTGTTCATCGAAGATGATGATTTTGTTGTTGGGGCGAGTGGCCGAAAATGAAATTCTTCATATAAATAATATGAGTCTTCTAGTAGTGTAGTAAATGGAATTTATCGCATTTCGTTCGAATACAGTGCCACAGCCAACCAAATTTCCTTCCATTCACCGGTTAGGTTGCGGTCGTTAAAATTGATATTTTACTTTTAAGTCTGGGTCAATAGCATCGACGAAAATTCTCAAAGTGCAAAAACATGTTTTGTGTTTTGAAGTATTGATATTTTAGTCGTACTTTCCGACATGATTAGCATTCCAATGTACAGTAGTATTATTGGGTCATTTTTATTCTCGTACTTAACAAGGTCGGAACCCGACAATTTAATACCTTTAGGAATACGTCCAGATTATCGAATGTTTTATTGACTATCCTGTAGTGCGACTATTTCAAACTTCTTATCGACCGGGAACTCTGATGATTGGTATTTGTATAACATTCTCAGCACCATTTGGTGAGGAACCCGTTTAAATTGTTTGTTTAGCAGCGAATAAGCTACGTCACCGGACTTTCGCCAACACCCATCCTTCAACAAAAATTAAATATATAAATGTGAAGTTTCTACTGAAACCGATAACAGAACTTACATGGTTAAATTTGTAAAATTTGCTTTTTTATGTTATACGACATTTTGTATTATTTTGTAAATTTTGTGCCAACGAGTTGTTCACAATCATTATATTATAAATTAATGAGGTTTACATTTTAATAGGTTTATCCATGCTTCACAGAGTTAAGAAGTTTCATGATTTTGAACGACTTTTATTTTATAAATTTGTATCGACGATTGAGATCCACGGATCACTCTTATATATATATATACATATATATATATATATATATATATATATATATATATATATATATATATATATATATATATATATATATATATATATATATATATATATATATATATATATATATATATATATATATATGTAACCTGTTTATGTTGAATTAATTAAACAACCAAATTCTATTCTACTCTGTATAGCACGTCCACGGTCCGGTCTTACTAAGAGAACGTTCCAAGGAACGATTTTTTTTTAGTATTATGTTTGATTTGCAGAGATGTTGTAGCAGTTTTCAAAGTATATAATTTAAGCATTATATACTCAAATGCATATAAAGTTCACGAATTAAAAAACAAAAATTACAAGAATTAAAAGGAAATCCTACATCTCAACAGCATCATTTTCGAAAATTCATTTCGCAATCTGATTCATTAGTCAATACAATAGGCGTTGCGAAGGCATAGCACAATCGAGCGAAAGCACTGCACTTTGGATGAAAGTACTGATGTTACTGATATTGCACAACTTCCCATATTTTTTCGAGGAATTGACAAGGACTTTAACATCACAAAGGAATTGGCCTCCATTGTTCCACTGAAGAACTAAGTCTGTTGATTTATATGAAGCAGTGAAAGCAACATTACTCATAGTAATTTTTTCTCTTCTTTGATAATTGATAACATGTCTGGCTTAGCCACTGATGATGCCCCACCTATGAATGGAATGGAAAGCATGCAGGCCTGACAAAAAATGTTTAACTCGAGTATGGCACAAGTAGGAGGGGCTTATATCATTTTAAGTGATTTGATTGATCGAGAGACCGGGAATTGAACAATAAATGTAGTTTTATTATAAGAATTAGTCAAAAAGGTTATACTAGTAACCTAAAATAAAAATAAAATTTTATATGTGGCCCTTAGCAGAATTTTTTTTTTTGCTAAGTGGCTCAGACATTGTAAGAGGTTGGACACCTATGCTCTATAGTATCGGGGACACAAAAATTTAAAAGAATCATTCAAAAATCATCCTATACGAATTTTGTAATAAAACAATTATACGGAAGACTACTATATTTTGGAACAAGCTTACATTTTTCAATCATTTTTGCATTTTAGATAAACTATTTGTGGCTTCTAACAGCTCATAACAAAATTTTGTTCATAGTTTGTAAAACAGGTTCGGTTGTGTTAAAAAATCGGAGTGATAAAAATCTTTTCAATTAAAAATAATTCGGGGACTTCTGACTAAACTCGAATACAGTCCGCCCCATGGTAAGACGAATTCCAATTCCGGAAGGCTAACAGCGTAACCAAGTTATTAAAAAACCAAGTCGTTCAGATAACCAGAACTTATCCTAAAACGTGCCAGACTGCTCTAAGACTTCGTTTTGACAAAATTTATGTTTTCATGAATCAATTTTCTAAAAGTATTATGATGTTAAGCGATTTGCAAATGTGAACTCAAGAGCCAGGCAGTGGTAGCTTAAAGAGGATACTTACATACTTAATCAGATATTACGTGCCCCTGAGGTGCCATTCTTAGTTACTTAGAGAATGCAGTGGCGTAACAACAAGAAAGCAAACCTTGCGTTGCGAGAGGGCCTGCAACGTTGGAAGACCGCGCTGGTTTTTGTTCTCGTACTCAGTAGTGGCGTGTGGGATTTCAACCATATTATGAGCTGCATTGTACTATTGAATGTTAAAATTAAAAATGGGAAATACAATCGATATATTATGTGTAGATACATTTTATAACATTTTATGAATAAAATAGAATATTACCAAAACACATAAATTAGTTAATTAAAAATTTAATTTTAATTAAGAAATATACTCAAATAATTTACTTAGTCATGCTTACCAGTACCACTTTTAGTTCTGCCCATTTTGCCACCTTCAAGTGGTATAAACTCCAATACGTCCTAGATATTTATTGTTCACCACAAAATGCTTCAAATGCCAGATGGATGTTGATTCTTAGCCTAGAGTAAATATTAATTCATTTCCGTAATGTATAGCAAACTTAGATGTAGTGATTAAATGCAGTAGAGGCCTTAAACCAGTGGGTCTTAAACCAGACTAAGCAATATACAGTAGTTATAATGATAAACAACAATCAACACAATAATCATGAACTACAATATTAAAAATTCGCGATATCAATTTTTATTCGACCTTTGACCACAGACAAGAAGTACAGATATGGAAGTTCCATGGGCATTATTTACATGAGAATATTCAGCTTATAAAATTTGTTCAAGCTCGAATCTAGCCAGTTACGAAAAGGTCGACATAATAATATATTATATGTGCATCTCTTCTATTTTACGTTTACGCAATCAATAGAGAAAAAACGACACAATTAAAAAATAGTAACCAATACTAGTTTAAATTTATCGTTTAATGAATGAAAAAGAATACAAAACCAACGCAATTGCATAATAATAAACTTCGTTTCACGAATAATCAAAAATATAACAAAACAATGAATTACAACAACACTTAAACGTTGTAAAAAAATGTTGTGCATAGTATGTACGTTGTTTTAAAAATTACACAACCAAGGATAATTTGATTTTGTATTATGAACTAAGATATGTTTTGTTTACAATAATTAGGACAAGATCCTTATATTACAAATCAATAAGAGATTGTTTTTGTTGGTTTGGAAAAAATACATATTATGTAATTTGATAATATGTATGCATTGTTATTTTGTCTCAATATCAACAAGGCTTTGTTGAATTAAATTTTTTAACAAAACGAATGCGCATGATCACGAATGATCTAAAAAAAAATCCTTTTGTTTTGTTATTGTTAAATGATAGGTAATTTTGGAAAGATCATATTTTATATATATATATATATATATATATATATATATATATATATATATATATATATATATATATATATATATATATATATATATATATATATATATATATATATATATATATATATATATATATATATATATATATATATATATATATATATATATATATATATATATATATATATATATATATATATATATATATATATATATATATATATATATATATATATATATATATGTATGTATATAATATATATTATGTACATCGGCCTAATAATTATCAATAAGTCGCCTTTATGATACGATAAAAAGCAATATAAAACAGGCAACATTTTTGTTAGGATTGAAGTATTGAACATATAATATAATACATATTATACAACGTTGCCATAATTAATTTTTATCTTATATGTATATTTGTATTATGGTTTTTCCGTCGTAAAAACAAAATTACCATTTATTTATTGGTTTGTTGGTTTTAAAATATAGTCTAATGATTATGAATGCTAGATATTTTCTGAAAAATGTTTTTAAAAATAAATTACATAATTACATAAATATTCGGGGAAATAAAAATTTATGAAACATCTAAAATCGAAAAATAATTATTTTCCAAACGCATTTTCCAAAATTAGTTTTATGAACTAATTAATCTGACCTTGACTAAATGATGAATGATGAATGAATGATAATGTTATTCGTTTATTGGCCATCATATTGATGAATTTACGAATCAGATATTCAGATGATAGATTAATTTCGAGACAAAAGTTGCTTCCTAAGTAATAATCTGGTAATAAAAATAAGCCAACAAATATCCCCACTCCAACATAGTTTATAGGCTTAGAGGTAAGAAACGATTAAGGTACATACTGAATGCCAGTGTGCACAAGCATATAAAATAGCATATAGCTTTACCAATTATGTACATTATCCAAAGACCATAAATATTAACGATCACATCTCTGTTGTCTGGTTGCGTGATCAAAATTTGTTAATTTAACGATCAAATTGAGCACTCAAAATACATCAAGCCGCTCTCATACGAATATTCGTAAGGTTTTTTCGATCCGAACTCATGACGAATCACGGTTGGGTGTTTTAATGTGTAAGTATATGTGTTTGTCCGGGTATTGCACCGTTGGCCCGTTAGTGGCATTGAGTGCTGGAGTAATCCGCCCAATTTTATTTTTTTTTTGTTACAACACATACTATTAAATGTAGCACAAAATCATTATGTAGAAATATTTTTTGCTTATATGTACAGGGTGTTCGGAGTAAGGATGCTAAACCGTTAAGGAGTGATCCCTTGGTTCGTTCTGAGCAAAAAATAGTATGGAATGCGAGAGTTCTTGTCCTCTAATATTGTTACAGGTGCTGATCTGAATTACAGGGTGTTGGAAAAAATTGTTTTTTTTAAATTAAACTTATACAAATATTAAAATATAACTTCGAAAATACGTAAGTCAGAGCAACCAACTTATAGACTTATTTGGCTTGCAATATAGAATCAGCTTTATTTAAGAACTAATAAATTATATTATATCTCGATCCGCTTGTGAGGTATAATGCTTTAAGTAAAAAAAATAATTCTTTTCAATTACCCTTTTTTTGAAAATTCATTTTTTCTCGATAGTATCCATTATAGTTTATATTTTTTTATGTTTGATTTTAATGCACCATGATATTCTATTCAAACCCTCAATACATTATTTTTACCCACGTAACACGTAGCATTAATGCAAAGCGTGTAAATTTTCTTTATAAACCTATTTTTTCAACAACCTGTAACTCGGAGGATATATAAAATGGATCCCTCCATCTATAATACGGTTTTTTCCTCAGAATGAATCAAGGAATCGACGCTTAACGGATTATCATCGCACACCTGGACACCCTGTATATTTGATGGTTTTGAAAATAGCACTATACATACACATAACGAATAACACAATAAAATTTAAAAAAATATTATAAATATAATAAAAAACAGTTATTTGTGAATTTGACTATTAGTTTTTGAAAAATCATTTCTTTGTTTAGTTTGCATTATACCAGTGATTCAGTATAGTCGTTTAATTTGTAATTCATTTATCTAGCAAAACAACAGATTACCAATTTTATTTACTATGTCAAGCAGCAAAATTACATACGCCACATGTATCGTTCACAATTGTCGAGCCAAATCAGCTGAATGGATTACCGCGATAGGGCTGCAGTCAGAATATTTGACAAACAAACATTACTTCGTTTGTCAAGATCATTTTTTAAAAGAGCAGATTGGCAATCATTATTTAACGCGCAATGCAGTGCCGGTACTTAATATAATAAAACAACACCATGTCAATAGTTCTACTGATTTAGCATCAAGTGGTGAGGTAACTAATGAAGCAACCACTTCAATGCCTTCATTAAATATGAATAACACCTCTAAACTAACATTTAATTCAATTAGTACTCAAACCGACAAATTAGATGAGGAAATTGAATTTTTGGAACTAATTAATAAAATTAATTGTTACTCTTGCGACGGTGAACGACAAAATGCAACTTCCTGTAACAAATGTGTCAAAAATTTTAAGAATACTCAAAAATTTCATAACAATTTTAATAATTTAAATAAAAAATATAAATTACTTAAAATCAAATATGGTAGACTACACAGAAATTTTTATAATTTACAAAACAAAAGCTTGTATTCTAAAAAAATGACAGTTGATCAAACTATAGATCAATTAACAGTGAACGATAATACTAAAAGTGTGTGTAAATTACTTTTAAAAAGTGACTATTACTATAACGAAAGTGAAAAAAATTTCGCACAATGTTTGTTTTATAAATCTTCAAGGATTTATAAATATTTACTATCAAATTTAAAATTAAAGCTTCCATCCATTTCATCCATTTATAAATGGTCGCCAATTCAATTCGTTCCTCCAGGAACAAATTCTATTTTAATGGCACAGTTGGAGAGTTTATTTAAAAATATGGCATCTAAATCAAAAATATGTGTTTTGTCTTTTGACGAAATTAAAATTAAAAAAGATCTGACCATGAACGTATCAACAGAGAGAATTGACGGTTTCTGTGACGACGGCATTATTAGAACAAATGAGCTGGCAACATCAGCATTATTTTTTATGTTGAGAGGAGTAATTGAAAACTGGAAACATGTTCTGAGCTACGTTTTAGTTAACAAACTAGACGCTAAATCGTTATCAGAACTAATAATAAATAATATAAAAACATGCCAAGAAGTATTTAAATTGAACGTTGTTATGGTAACGTGCGATCAGGCAGCGACAAATATTCAAACATTGAAATATCTGGGTGTTGATCAAGATAAAACATATATAATAGTGAATAATTCAAAAATATTTTTCCAGTTTGACCCACCTCACCTAATAAAGTCAGCAAGAAATGCATTTCTTAAAGAAAATATAATGCATTCCGAGTTTGGCACTTCCGACAGTGTTATTGTAAGAAAGGTGTTTGAATATGATGTAATTAACAAAATTAAATTAATGCCGAAGGTTACAAAAAATCATATCCAGCCTACTAATTTTCAAAAAATGAATGTCAAGCTAGCTGCTCAATTATTAAGCTATACTGTTGCTAGTTCAATTAGAACTGCATTGAGTATTTCACCAGAAATTTTTGAACAACACATAGATAACGTTTTGCCAACGGCGAAAATGATCGAGTTTTTTAACAATTTATTTGATTGTCTAAATTCTAGAAACTTTTCTTCCACCGCTCCTTATTGCCAGCCATTATCTAAAGATAATAAAATTTATAAATTTCTAGAAAATAGCTTGGAATATTTAAAAAATATTAAAATAATATCGAAAAACGAGAACTACTTTAAATTCATTAAAGGTTTCCAGTTAACAATAACAAGTCAACTAGGTTTGATCGATTATTTAACTGAAAATGGCATAAAATTTATCTTAACGGGTAGGACAAATCAAGATGCTCTCGAAAATTTTTTCTCACAGCTTCGGGGAAAAGGCGGATTTAACTATATGCCAACAAGCTACGACATCGGTCATCACTTTGCAAATATCCTAGTAGTTAAAATACTACACAATTCAAGCCACGCTAACTGTATCTTGGAAGATAGTGAGGCGATAGAATTTGATTGGGACCTTTTTAGGAAAGAATACAAATCAAGCATTAAAGAATTCAGCAGGGAAAACGACGATTGTCCAAATGAGGAATTAGATACGTCAATCGAAAACCTGGATATGGGTAATTTAGAATGTAATGCAATAACCTGGATATTGTTTACATAAAAAAATAAAGTGCGAGTCGTGTCAGTTGAAACTATTTAAATCAAATCTAAATTTCTGTAACAGTGAAACGTTTATCACAGAAAAGAATTTTAAAAAGGAAGTCAGTACATTTGGTTCTTTGAAAGTTCCTTCCGAGGAATTTGTTTTAATATCCAAGTTAGTTTTTAAAATATTTGAATCAAACTTTTCAGTAGAAAGTCATCTTCCAAATATTCGAGAGAAAATAGCTTCAAAAAGTTTCAGGAATATATCTGAATTATATCCAACATTTCTTCCGAAAAATGATGATCCTTGCTATAAACATTTTGAAGATTTGATTAATTTTTTTATATTGGTTCTTATTAGAAAAAACTGTAAGTGGTCAGTATTAAATAATGAATTTTCTTCCAAAACGTCGAAACATCAAAATAATTTTCAATCGACACCAGCTTCGAAAAAATTAAAAATTTTAATTAATTAGATAATGTAAAGTATGTATTACGAAATAATATTATATAAATATTATGAGTTTATGACTACTTTATTGATTTTTTGTGAATTAAATAAAATGTTTGTTTGTTTTAAATTATCTTTTATTATATTTAATTATGTTTTTAAGTGCAAGGGCACTTCTATATAGAAAGATGCGCGACTTATTTTGTCATAATAGGTTGACGAACATTTAAATAAGAAGATACTTGTATCATATAGTGTTGAATTGCTGATGTAAAACAAATGGTTCAGCGGGCACTGAAAGTTGAGCCGCCCTGTAATAGACGCAAAGGTCTTTGTCGGGAATAAAAGTTCCACGACGCGAGCGTAGGAAACGAACTATCATATTCAGACTGTTTAACAGTATAATTCAAGCTCAGGATCGAAACTGACAGAGTCATTTTGTCGACTCAGTACGGCCTAATTTTTTAGAACATCTATAAAAATTTTTTCATTTTCGAATTTTTGCAGTTAAACTTTTTCAAATCTAGTTTTTATTACCAGATTATTACTTAGGAAGCAACTTTTGTCTCGAAATTAATCTATCATCTGAATATCTGATTCGTAAATTCATCAATATGATGGCCAATAAACGAATAACATTATCATTCATTCATCATTCATCATTTAGTCAAGGTCAGATTAATTAGTTCATAAAACTAATTTTGGAAAATGCGTTTGGAAAATAATTATTTTTCGATTTTAGATGTTTCATAAATTTTTATTTCCCCGAATATTTATGTAATTATGTAATTTATTTTTAAAAACATTTTTCAGAAAATATCTAGCATTCATAATCATTAGACTATATTTTAAAACCAACAAACCAATAAATAAATGGTAATTTTGTTTTTACGACGGAAAAACCATAATACAAATATACATATAAGATAAAAATTAATTATGGCAACGTTGTATAATATGTATTATATTATATGTTCAATACTTCAATCCTAACAAAAATGTTGCCTGTTTTATATTGCTTTTTATCGTATCATAAAGGCGACTTATTGATAATTATTAGGCCGATGTACATAATATATATTATATACATACATATATATATATATATATATATATATATATATATATATATATATATATATATATATATATATATATATATATATATATATATATATATATATATATATGTATATATATATATATATATATATATATATATATATATATATATATATATATATATATATATATATATATATATATATATATATATATATATATATATATATATATATATATATATAAAAATATGATCTTTCCAAAATTACCTATCATTTAACAATAACAAAACAAAAGGATTTTTTTTTAGATCATTCGTGATCATGCGCATTCGTTTTGTTAAAAAATTTAATTCAACAAAGCCTTGTTGATATTGAGACAAAATAACAATGCATACATATTATCAAATTACATAATATGTATTTTTTCCAAACCAACAAAAACAATCTCTTATTGATTTGTAATATAAGGATCTTGTCCTAATTATTGTAAACAAAACATATCTTAGTTCATAATACAAAATCAAATTATCCTTGGTTGTGTAATTTTTAAAACAACGTACATACTATGCACAACATTTTTTTACAACGTTTAAGTGTTGTTGTAATTCATTGTTTTGTTATATTTTTGATTATTCGTGAAACGAAGTTTATTATTATGCAATTGCGTTGGTTTTGTATTCTTTTTCATTCATTAAACGATAAATTTAAACTAGTATTGGTTACTATTTTTTAATTGTGTCGTTTTTTCTCTATTGATTGCGTAAACGTAAAATAGAAGAGATGCACATATAATATATTATTATGTCGACCTTTTCGTAACTGGCTAGATTCGAGCTTGAACAAATTTTATAAGCTGAATATTCTCATGTAAATAATGCCCATGGAACTTCCATATCTGTACTTCTTGTCTGTGCTTTGACAACCTTTTGTCGACAATTGTTCATGTATTTTACTATGTAAGTGCTTATAGAAATTTAATTTTTTTATAAATTTCCAATTACTATAATTTAAGAAGACTAATATTTGGTTGATGTGGTTGGATTTATGTTTTTGTAAATAAAAATGTTCTTGGTTGGTGAGAGGCCTACATCTTTGGCGAAATGAACCATGAGGGTCGCATCTGATTAAAAGTTTTTTGAATCTACAACATTTGTTAATAAATTTATATTTAACCTTTTGCTTATTTGAAAAATTTATTTTAAAGTATATAATAATTTTTAGAGTTAAAAGACAATTTTTATTCTTCGTTGGCTTATAAAATAAAATATAGCACACAAGAAAAACATGGATTAAATGGTTTTACAGAATATAGAAGAAAAAAAAGTTAAATCTAGCAAAGAGACCCCAAAAGCACGAGACCACAAGCAGGTGCCTTGGTTGCCCATGCTTAAAACCACCACTGGAGCCACTGGTATTTCTCATATACTCCACTGTGGCGGTGAATGTGTACGTACATAAAAGAATGACTACAGAAACATAATTTGCCTCTAATCCGTTGACATGATTCAACAGTAAAGTTTTGGCCTGATTAAGCTAGTTTAAACTTCTCTATAAGGACGCAATAAATTGGTTCGAGGCTAATCCAAATCAATGTTACCTCAGAGTACCGAAGACGACTGGTTTTCGGTGAAAAAAAGAATGACGGATATGATAAAATTATATAAATATGGGTTTTGTAGAATCTCACGAGGAACACTAACCACAATTGCTTGACTTTAATCGTAATAACAAAATTTAAAATTTAGATCAATCCGAACATTTAGTACAATAAACTTTCTATAATTAAAAAGCTATTGTTTATTATATTTCAAAATATATTTCCAAAATTATAGTATGGTATGCAATTTTCAATTTAGTTTGAATTATTCTTTAATTTCTTCTTATACGGCTTAACTGAATTGCCCTTTTACAAAAGACCACTGCGAGCTAGAGCATTTTATTTCAAATCATTATCATATATCGTAGGTTGTTGGTATTGTCTTCATTGTTGACGTCAACCAAAAATATTGCCAAGTAATCTACGTAATAGTTTACGTGTTGATAACCGCGTAGATTAGACAGAGCCCATCCCCGGTCATACAATTGCTCTCAAACTTTTGTCCGATTAAATTGAATCCCAAAAGTATGTACAAGATTTTCTCGATTGCGCATATTGCACGACAACCACCATAACTACCTCATAAAAAAAACTATAATATCCATGTAGATTTCGTATATAAAAGCTCAATATTAATTGAATTTTCGTTTTCGCTTTAATTTATTGTGTATACAACAGCAAAATAAGTCATTTAGCCGCGGTGCTTTTTATTTTCGCTCGTAGCGATTTTCTTTTGTTATATTCCTTTTAAACTATTTTAGTATTAGGTAAATATGTATATATACGTACATAAGATATCACAAAAAGCCAAAAAGAATAAAATTACACGAGAGCTTTATGTTCTACTATATACGATACACAAAAATACAAAATTTTTATTTAAGCTACTTTTTGTGTACTTCACGAGTACATAAAAAAAGCTCTTGTTTATGTGTGATCTAAGCGCTCAAATGACAACATAAACAAAACGTTGAACTGTATTTTCGTCTTGTATATATACTTATATAAGTATATATGATTATCGTGAAGCTTTCAAATAAATTAAAATATGTACAAAACTTTGTAAAAAAAAATATAAACTCGACCTTTTTGTTGTGAGCATTTTTTAATTTCATTCTGTTTTCTATGTGTGTGTGTGTGTTTTGTAATTATTTTGCTATAAATAAAGGATTTTTGTTGGCTTAATCTTTAATTTATTCCGCTTTTTTGTGTTTGTTCTATGTTCTCGGTGCGCGGTGCCTAGAAAATATGTATTTTGGATTTTGTATTTGTTTTTTTTTTGTTTTTTTTGGAACTTCGGTATCCACGTAACGACATTTTGTGATGAACCGAATTTAATGAATACGTGAAAATATTATTGTGTTTAAAATGAAATTAAAATGTAATTTATGACAAATTGTTGTAATTAGAAGGAATTAAATAAATTGTTGACAGTATCCATATATATTGTGATCACAAGAATTCTAATTAAGAGGTCATGTATTTTCTCATATATACCTAAATAATATATACGAAAACATGAACTTTTATATAATTAAAACACTTTTATCCATACTTGTCCCATTCTCGAAAAAAATATATTTATATCAAACCGTAAAATTTAACGAAAACAACTTTTTCGTGTTTGTGGCAATTTGTTTTTTTGTGGGTGTACAAAGTGTAATAATACACAGAAATACCAAAAAACCATAAATTAATCAAAATTAAACAGCAATAAGCATCTGGAAAAGCTTTTTATGTTGTGGAAAAAATGTGTAACAATTAAATTATTTATGTTTGTTCTATAAACTTAAATGGATTAAGCTCGTGTGTTTATTATATAACTTATGTACTCGTAATTTCAATATGTATACCAATGTGTCTGCAGATTTCTGTAACCAATATAGGTTTTCATTTAAACAGTGCAAAATCTATCTATGATCTGAAAAATGATAATATAGTTTGTGGATTCGGTGAATCGTCATTTTCGATAATTTGTCTATTTCGATTAATTGACGTTTTCGACGAAATGTCGTGAAACCGGTAAAGTACTATAAAAAAAGTAGGACCAGATCCCCAAAGGAATACTGGGTTCGAACCACAATAGAGTCATGACAGTGTAGTTAATACTAATACAACAACAAAAAATTACACTCTTAAATTTGGTTATTTCGTTAATTGGGATTTTATTGATAGGATTTGAATTTGACGTGTTTTGGAAGTTTCGTACCACCGATGTAGTTTAAATCAACTAGGATTTCTGTGGTCAACCGGTTAACCGGAGTTTAAAAATTATGTGATTTGTTATATCCATGCAATAATACTCAAGAAGAACAACCACTACCGTTAAACGATTTTTCATCCAAAATCTTTATTATTTATCCGGTACAATATAGACGATGAGAATGTTCTATCCATGTTGACAGCCGGTACAGAAGTGACAGTCTCCTAGTATATGATTATCATATGCCTGGTTATACCAATTGGTTGACATCGTCCATACCTATAATATACTTCGCTCATAGGAACATATTTTTTATGACTATGTTCATATATACAACACTCTCCTCGCCTTATTTTTAAACACGCTAGACTAATGGTGCAAACCGAACTAATGGTGTTCGAGTTCGAATTGATCTTCTTGGCAACATCCGTAGATCCGAATCTGCTATAAACAAACGCTGGTTTTGGTTACTTATTTTATCACCCGTTGTTCGTTTTCAACTGATGGCTTTATGTCAAGATGTTTATTCTATCATTATGCAGACGAATACGGATGCGTATTTTCATCGATGCAGGCATGCAGTGCAAATCTCTGCAGTCTGTATTAGAGGTGGCTCAAACACAGTCTGTGACGCATGATGAACATCAAGCAGGTTAGTAAAGTGTCCACTCCATGTGTCTAGTACTACGTCGATGTTGACACAAAGGTTTCCATCCCGATTCCGAATGGCGGTTGACGAAGGCCTGAAAGTATGGCGCAGTCCAGTAATTCCTTTAAAGAAATTACGCGAACTGCGCTCATTGCTGAGTTGTTGTACTTTCAGAACCTCGGCCTTCCACCATTCTCGCTTCTTCCGTCTACAAATCCGCTCAGCTGCCCTTCTTGCAAGAGCAGCCTTGTTTTTCCTCGCGATTGTGAGACGTTGTTGCACTTCATTATGGGCCATATTTTGATGCTCAACTGCAAGACGACACTCGTCATCAAACCAATCATTCTTGGGTCTGACTTTCACTATACCTAAAGTATGTTGAGCAGCACTGACAACCGAAGTTTTCAGTACCTCCCAGACCGAGTTCACGCAGTCAGACTGGTAATTAGTCAATGTTGTCGCTGACAAGATACTGATGTATAGTTTCTTTTGATCTTCATTTATCAGACCGTCACAGTCGAAACATACCATGTATTCCGAGACTTGTACGAAAACTTCCATCGGTGCCTACGTATTTGGTTGCTGACCGTTAAGTTCTCACATCCTGCACAACCCGAGCCCGCCCTTTAAAAACTAACACATGGTCAATTTGGCTGCGGGAACTTCCGCGAGGATGTGTCCATGTCTCTAGATGTATCTGTTTGTGAGGGAAGAACGTGCTTGCTACTCGAAGATCATGAGCAATAGCAAAGTACATCATTCTCTCACCATTATCACAGTATCGTGTCGGGAGTACGTATACCTATATGTTTTCACACAAATCGGTCTGATTTCTTCCAGCTCTAGCATTAAAGTCGTCAATTACCATTCTAACATCGTGTTCGGGTTTGGATCCGATCAGATCGTCCAAGTCATTGTAAAATGAGTCTTTATCTTGTGGCTGGCGGACTTCTGTGGACGCATGTACACAAATTATCGACAGGTTGGTTAACTTCATTCGCAAGCGAAGCTTACACAATCGGTTATTGACTGCTTGGAAATCTAAAATAGCGTTATTTACCTGCGGCCCAAGAAGAAATCCACCTCCAAGATTTCCGATGGCATCTCCACTGTAGAGCAAAGTATAGCCCTGGGACTAATGGTCTCCACTTTTAGGCCAGCGAGTTTTTTGAAGAGCAACAAGTTCCAGCCAATACTCCTTTATGCACGTGATTAGACCAACCAACGCTCCTGGTTTTGTAAGTGACTGCACGTTCCACGTGCCGATCTTAAATCTCGTGTCCGGGTACTTGAGCGGGGGTCCGGTGTTGTTTTGGCGGTATCCATTTTTCTTTTTGTTGACTTTATAAACAGTTCATTTTTTCATATATTCACATAGTAAAACATACAAAAACTTATAGTACAGCTGTGTTAGACAATTTTTTGTGTGTATTACTTTGTGAGTGCTGGGCAAGGTCAACCTAAATTTTGGATCGACATTTTGAATTATCTTAATATTAAAACTGATCAAATATGAATATGTTTAAATCATGATCTTTAACAAAAAATTGTGTATGCAGTTTAAGACAGTGTTGAAGGAAGTTTTACTTATTTTGTTAACTTTGAATAGAATATGAAATATCGTCAATTTAAAAACAAATAGACTCAATTTTCTAAAATAACGTAGTTTGAAAAAAATATTGATGTGAATTTGAATGAAATTTGAACAATGTTAGTGGAAATCTTGAAATATTTGCAATCTTAACAAGTTCAGTGAATTTAAATCATTTTAACATGAATTGGAATGATTTTTGAAGTGACCTTGATAAACAAATATTGTTTTGGCGAAAAAATTTGATTTAATTTGAAAGAAAAACTAAACTTTTACACACTGTTTAAACGAAAATTAATTTTAAAATTGAAAAAAATCATTCACTACTGGTGGGGCCGCAAATAAGTTTGAATACTATTATCAACTGTATTCATGTTTGGATAATGTCATTGAGAAAATGCTTTAAGTTTTCAAAATTAAATTTTGTAGACAATGTCAGATTGCTTGGATACAGTTTTGTATAGAACTTGTAGCAAATTTGAATGGAATTCACTTTCAGATTTGTGTGTTTTAAAATTTTCTAAGCAGTTTGAAATTTGAAAATTGCCATACTTAATTAATTAATTAATTTGCGTGAATTTGACTGAAGTTTGAATTGAAGTTGTAAAACATTATTTGAATATTTTTGATTGTTTGCGGAGTACAAAGCCACACATCCTAATAGATTTCAAATGGGAACGATATGTATTTTACAATTTGTCATGTATACTACGATGGTGCTCTTCGTTAACACAATCAGTCATCAAATTGCAGAAATAAGTATATGTATGATTAAATCCGAAACCCCCCACAATATAGTTTCAATGTCGGGCGAATTGAATATTGGTTGAAATCTTTAAAATGCTATTTTACATATAAATCACCTAAAAGCAACAAATACCATTCAAAATATAGCTAATACCAAGGATAAATATCTTAATCAATTCAATTTCACATTCATTACCGATAACTTCCTCCCGCTTCTCAAAAAATTGTAACAATAGATTCGTATGTATGTGTACATAATCGAATTAAATTCCATTCAATAAACTTTTATTAATTGAATGAATCAGAACACACATATGTATGGCTGGGCTGGTACAGGGAGGGGTTGTGTACAAAGAGAATAAAAAACAAACAAACTATATACATAATACAGATACAAAATCTAAGGACATAAAGTAATATCTTCTTAATCGAATTGTCCTTTTTTTTGCGCTCTTCGTATACATATATACAGATTACATATATATATAAATTTCAAGTTCCTGGAATATTATATTTAAGGACACAAAATGAAACAATATTAAATGGATAATTGAATTTAATAAAAGAAACAAAAATAACATCTGAGACATAATCTCTAAAGCTCGTTGCGTATATATTTATATACAATACAGAGAAGCTTTTTATTTTTATTTTAACAAACTTTTCAAAATCATATCAAGTTTTTATTTTTTATTGACTTATTTAATATTGTTGTTGTTGTTTTTGTTGTTGAAATATCCCTGAAACCATTATATTTCTATTGTGTACTTGTTTAATTCATATCTAAGGGGAATCGATATTTTTAATGCGCCCTCCTATTACATTGCCATCGATATATAGATTTAACTATATACATATATATGTACATATATGTATGTATGTAGTCATGGATTTCGCCTAGTAACAACTTTTTCACTTAATAACAAATAACTCGTTGCTTCAGCGAACGTTGAGTAAAATAAAAAATACGAAAACTTTTCCACTTATTTTTGTAGAGATATGCAAATGCATTTCATCTGCATCAAAATTTGTTTCGTTATACATATATTCGCGTACATGTATGTATGAAAACTAATGAAAAGTTTTTATTTGAAAAACTGTAAAACTTGTTTATATAAGAAAAAGTTTATTAAGTTTTTAATATACGAAACAGGACATGAAAATGGCTTGCCTCTTATAAAAATCGCGTGCAAATTTCATTTCGTTAAAAAAAACACACACAAGAATTTGGAAGTCATGAATGATGATATTTATACTTATGAAATTATGTTTTAAACTTTTTTTTGTATACTGTTACTATCCCGAGTGATTTGCACATCTGAAAATTGTTAAGAGATGCCACATAGTTGAAAATATAGGGAGGAATAGTATCGAAAACTTGAATAATTGTATACATAAAGTGAAGGTAGCCATAATCCTCCTCAAGGTAGACCCAACATAAAATATCCTGACCTAATCCCAAAAACTGAAATTGGGCTCGCTTCATTGCTCCTTCCACTGTAGCTAAAAGACAAAAGAGCCCGAGTTAATATATAAACTAGCTTTCTCTAAACAGTCGGCAACCGCACATGTTCGTAACTCTATATAGTTTAAGCAAAGAAGGTTAAAGAAATATTTACAATCCTTGACAAGTTTGGAAATGGCCAAAGTGCAGTTATAATCAATACTATTATTTTAACTAGAAAAGCTATGCACGAACGTAGTAGATTTCAAATCCAATTTTGAGGTTAGCGCGAGAGTAACGGAAACGAAGAATGTGAACTCTAAACCTGATCTAACATTTTGAGTAAATCATACAAAATCCAATATTATCATTAACTATATAGATTTCTGTTATCAATGCACAACAGTTAAAAGTTCGCTTTTATTCCACTATAGCACCGACTATGAGGGTAATCGCTAGCTATTCCCTAATAGATACCCTTAAGATAATATCGGCAGGACCAGCGATTTATAAATAAAAGATAACATGTTTGAGCTTGAGCAATCCCGCACTCAATACCACAAAGGCCTATGGGGCCAACCCTTTATCCTAATTCGCAAGCACGTATTGTTGCCTTGTTAAACTCAACAAAACATGCTTTGGTCTAGCAGCAAAAAGGACAAGGGACCTATATATATATTATTTAAAGACATAATTTGTAAAGCAAGAATTGCACCGTACTGAAAGCTGTCCTCGCATATATCATCCCGAGATCTTTAAAGTGCCTATGTCGCGGCTTTGGCTAAATAATCCGCGATTACCTGCAATATGCACAATGTAACTCATGACTGTAACTTAATTGTTGGAACAAAGAAGGGTTCAATGTTTACAATCCTTGACAAGTTTGGAAACAGCCAGACGTTTTGTTAACGAATTAGTTACAACTTTACCATATGTACACAGAAAAATATGTTTGACTTTATCACCCAAATTCTGAGCCTATGTGTCAGCGCTATTAATTCCGTGTCCAACGCGAACCAAGACTACGATCTCAGATCAGACCATGGTCAGTAGACTCCTCTATCTTTTTGAGAAAATACTGTGAAATCCACATATTTCTCAAAGGATAACCCATCAAGAATAAATTGGAAAAGTTGAATTTCGGGAAGTGATCAAGGATTAGCGATTTTTGGTAAATACGAACAAGTTTTCTATGTCTCACGATAGAACCGAGAACATTTCACGCCCCGTGGGGAACATTGCAATGCACCACAAGCGATTTAATAGAAAGAAGTGGAGTCGAGGACATAGCTCCAGCCATTAACCACTGGCAAATAATGCTAGGACCGGCATTTAAAAATGTAAGACAACATCCTGGTACTTAAACAACACGATTTCCCTAAAGCTCTTGGACATTGCCAAAATATAGCAGTGGTTTTTGAAATCTCTAGTCTAGGTGATATTTCCATAAAAATTACTATCCAACACCAAGGTGCTTGATGTGGTAATATGTGATCGTTCTCGCCAAGTAAAGACAATAAATTTAATTTTCTCAATCCATCAATGCTCCCACATTAGTTAAACCATATGTTGTGTTAAGTCCACTCAGTTAATGTTCTCTATAATGAATCTGTCGATGATTATTTCCAGAGCTCTAAGAAAAGTTAAGGACAAAGTAATGGGCCGAAAAGACTTAGGAACAGTGGCATCAATTTTGACAATATCACAACCAGGAGAAGGAACATAGAAAATCAGCTCAACTTGTCTATATTGGAGGAGCTAAACGACAAGCATCAAATTTACACACATCATTGTTAGAATCATAAGCGGATTTTACACCCCATTTGTTCATGGATTTGTTCATTTTATTTTTCAGTTTCCTATTTCATTTCCTTAACTTCTTAAGGTCAGAATTCGATATGTAAAGAAACCAGCGGTTGATTTGCTTTATATTAAAAATGTACGCTCGAGTTTTAGCGACACAGTTCTTACAGACGATTCTCCTAATAATAAACAAATATTACAGGTTAGGCACACCTAGACTGATGATGCTCCAGGATCTTACTTCCCTGAGATATGTCACGCTCTACAGTTTTCCAGATCCGAGAGTTTGTCCATACTATTCTTACCCACATGATTATAATTAGTCACTTTTCATTTAATCGGTCATTGGTTTTTTTCTAAGCATCAATTTAAGCGCTGGATTAGAGCTCCCCAACCAGTTTGGGGACATATTTAATCCAACACATTAAATTCAACATATCTTTTTAAGAGATGAGTGGCTACAAAACGCCATGGATATCATCTTAAAATCCTGCAGATAGGAAAGAAAAATGTTGTCTACGGACCAGAGGTAATCTTAAATGAGATCCTCTTCAGAACGTATTGTAACATCAAACCAGAATCAGTTATACACTCGTTAGATTTTTGGTCAACTCGCGAGATATTTGATTAGCGATCAGGTTTACATCGGCCGACCTTCGATCCTTGAATTAAAAGAACTGGCTACATTAGCTTGATGTTAGTGGATACAAACAACACAAGGATGTTGGATGTCGTTAATTTAGGAAACTTTCTCGAAAATTCACTTTCATGTTTCATCATACTGCATACATCCACACATAGGAAGACCATATCCTCTTCAAGAAGCGTGATATCATAATCATTAATTTTGGATTGGATGAAACTATTGCGTTCGAAAAGTATTTTCCAGAAATTCAAATCTTCTGTTGATTTCTACGTAAAATAAAATATCTATCAAAATTTACATAAATGTTCAAGTTGAAATAAAAAAAATTAAATTAAATTAAAAATACGGAAGAGCAGCAAAATAGTTTGCAGACGATCTATTGCAAAAACGCGACGATGCTTTACCGAAATGCCGAATAAAATATGGAATGTGTCTATATACCACGCTGCACGAAATCGGGAACATAATACCAATAATTGAGATAGTATAGGATCATAGTATGCCATAGGGTATCGGGCTCAAGGGCCAGTTTTATTATAGCGCCCGGATACCAAACGGATAATTTATTCGTTTTTCTCTCAAAATTAATAAAAAATTTGATGACGAATTATTTACACTATGAATGTAATGAAATTTCTTCTGAAACAAAAATCAAACTACTTATCCAGTGTCCAGTTTTAAATACTTAATACTTAATATAAAATATTGCTACTTACAGGTAGTCGAAAAGATGTATGTACATGTATTATGTACATGTTTAAAGATGTACATCACTTTCTGATAATTCTTCGAGATGGAAACTTGACGTTTACAATAAAATCAACATTTTTTAAAGCTTTCAAATTTCTTAAAATTGAAAATATTTCGAAAATAATTTTCACGTTTACGATTCTGGAGATAAAATTTAAAATTCGAAATTTGAATATTAAACGCTCATGAATATCTCCAATTTATGGAGGAAAATGAATTAAAGAGCATTTCTCCAATTTTTGAAGTTTTCAAAATTCACAAATTTACAGAAAATTAACTAAACTTCTGGGATATGTTCCAAATTCGAAATTGAGATGATTATTCGAATTTTGGAAAAACTCTCGAAATATAAAAGATTAAAACAAAATGTTGAAGATTTAACAAATTTCCATGAATTTTTAAAGACACCAATAAATTTAATATTGGCACCAACTATTCCTATTTCCCCCAACACCCTCATATTTATAAAATAATCAAACTTTTGACGCATACTTCAATTTTTAAAACACTTTTATGATTTGATAAAATTGAGTGGATTATACTTTTTTTTAAATTTGGCGAATTTTGAAAATTTTGTAAAATCCTTGATTTAATCAGCGAAATGTGCGAAATGAGTGATGCTTTGTAAAATTTTTGATTGAATAAAGTTCAAAAGTATATTGATAAAATTCATTTGACTTAATTGCACAATTTCGAATAACAATAACTATAATTGTTAAACCTAGTTGTAAGCTTTGAACAGAACTTGCTAGAATTTAAAGTTTTAGTTTAATTTGTCACAACAAAGAGAGAGATGCATGGAAAACTCAATTCACCACATTAAATTTATATAATAATAATAATAATAACAGTGTTAAAGGCCATTACTGGCCCCTTACTGAATCAACAATCTGGCTCCAACGGTTTCGATCCTGAGCTTGGTCTTCATACTGTCTTAGACAATCTGAAGAGGCCAAGTCGTTCTCTACATCGTGGAGCCATCGTCGCCTGCAACGACCTCTGCGCCTACCATATGGTGGCTCTCCTTTCAGAGATCGCTGCACAATTCGTTCCGGATCAGCACGCAGAACGTGACCGAGCCAGCGTACTCGCTGAGATCTAACTTCATGTACAATATCGGGGATCTTCATCAGATCTCTGATCTCGAAATTGTACAGAGCTCGGTATGTACCATCTATTTCGCGTTTAGGGCCGTAAATCACACGCATGATTCTTCTCTCAAATGTAAGGAGCCATCTCTCGTACTCATCCGTCAGCGCCCAACTTTCATATCCAAACATAACAACGGGCCTGATCAACGCTTTGTAAAGCTTCAGCCTCACGGCACTTGATAAGTGTTTAGATTTTAGCAGTGGCCTTAGAGGATATAAAGAACGACTGCCAGCTGCCAGCCGCACTTTAATATCCTCACCCACACTGTTATCGTGAGTGATAAGAGAGCCCAAATATTTGAACCTCCTCACTCCCTCAAACGTGTGGTGGCCACTACTAAAATCTGGTGTGCCATTGTCTCTAAAACCAGAGATCAGGTATTTCGTTTTGGACTCATTGATCTGGAGTCCAACAGAAGCTGAAAACTCTACAAGCGGATCAAGTATTTCTTTCACTCCGTTGCTATTCAGTCCAATCACGCATATGTCATCTGCATATGCAAGCACTTGATTGGACTGGCGATATAAGATGTTGCGCTGAGGTGTTTCAGTTTTACGAAAGATGTACTCCAACATGAGATTAAAGAGTATCGGGGACAGAGCATCTCCCTGCCGAACACCCGAGTTAACTGCAAAAATTGTCGATAGCCTGTTCTCAACTTTAACACAGCATTGAGACTGCGTCACTGTCATCCTACACAATCGTACCAATTTTGTTGGCATTCCTAGGTATTCCAGGGCAGACCACAAACTCTCTCGATTGATCGAGTCGTAGGCCTGCCGGAAATCCAGGAAAACCTGATGTACGGAGATGGATGTCTCATAATATTTAGATAGAATCATCCGCAGCGAAAAGACCTGATCAGTGACTGATCGATTCAGACGAAATCCTCCCTGATAGTCACCAACCAAGCCCTCCGCCAGAGGAGTGATTCTATCCAATAAAATGTATGACAGTAACTTGTATGCTGTGCAAAGGAGAGCTATACCGCGATAATTCTCACACTTCAAGCGGTCTCCCTTCTTGAAGATGGGGCATATCGCGGCCACTTTCCATTCATCAGGCATAACTTCGGTTCGCCATACTAATCGAATAAGGTCGAAAAGACAGTTCCACAAAGTATCCCCTCCGAATATCAAGAGCTCCGAATTAATGCAGTCCACTCCAGGTGAGCGGTTTCGTTTCATTCTCTGCATGGCCTTAGTGAATTCCTCATGGGACGGCTCCTCAGTGCAAATCTCCGCAGACTGTTTTAGAGGTGGCTCAACAACAGTCTGTGACGCATGATGAACATCAAGCAGCTCAGTAAAGTGTCCACTCCATGCGTCAAGTACTGCGTCGATGTTGACACAGAGGTTTCCATCCCGGTCCCGAATGGCGGTTGACGAAGGCCTGAAAGTATGGTGCAATCCAGTAATTCCTTTAAAGAAATTACGTGAACTACGCTCATTGCTGAGTTGTTGTACTTTCAGAACCTCGGCCTTCCACCATTCTCGCTTCTTCCGTCTACAAATCCGCTTAGCTGCCCTTCTTGCAAGAGCTGCCTTGTTTTTCCTCGCGATTGTGAGACGTTGTTGCACTTCATTATGGGCTATATTTTGTTGCTCAACTGCAAGACGACACTCGTCATCAAACCAATCATTCTTGGGTCTGACTTTCACTATACCTAAAATCTGTTGAGCAGCACTGACAACCGAAGATTTCAGTACCTCCCAGACAAAGTTCACGCAGTCAGACTGGTAATTAGCTCCCTCAATGTTGTCGCTGACAAGATCCTGATATCGTTTCTTTTGATCTTCGTTTATCAGACCTTCACAGTCGAAACGTTCCATCCGATTCGCTGTGTTCCCCGACCTGTACGAAAACTTCCACCGTAGCTTTGCAGCGACCAAATAATGATCGCTGCCTACGTATTTGGTTGCTGACCGATAAGTTCTCACATCCTGCACAACCCGAGCTCGCCTTTTTGAAATTAACACGTGGTCAATTTGGCTCCGGAATGTTTTGCGAGGATGTGTCCATGTCTCTATTAAATTTATATAAAAAGTTCAAAAATAAATTAAAATTCAGAATTTTCAGAATTCGATTTCGATCATATTGATTATTTGAATTTTATTAATTCAATCGATCCAAGATGAACCGTACGTATAAAATTGAATTTTAACTCGGAAAACGTGTACTTGAAATTCACCAATTCACAGTACTATAAAAAATTACCTACAATCAAATTTTAAAATTTGATAAAATTCCGTAACCGCATATCACATTTTGAGTTTCACGATTCTGAAGATAAAATTTAAAATTCGAATTGATATATTTTGAAAATTTTAAACGCAAAACGCTCATGAAAATCTCAAATTTACGGTGAACATTATTTTGAATTTTGGTGCATTCCTGCAATTTTTCCAATATTCGAATTTCACAAATTTAGAGAAAGTTAACTAAAACTATTTAAGCGTTTTTTTAAATTTTAAATTTTCAATCGAAGTTAAGAAGATTTATAGAACGATAAACAAATCTCTGATCTTCTGTTAGGAGTATAGAATTCATGGGCCGGTTATGGTGGTAGAGACTGACATGGAGCAAATTAAGGAGGGAGCCTTGGGTCACATTACAAGTAAATATTTGATATGTTGGTTGAACATGAGATTCGAAAATGATTTATGGTAGAAATTTGTTTTAAAGCCCTTTATTTAATACTCATCCCCAGGGCCCGCAATACCCTTAAAAATTAAAATTGGGCGGATTTTACTCCAGCACTCAATGCCACCAATGGGCCCACGGTGCAATACCCACATTCACACTAATTCTCATTCAACCCATTCATCCCATATTCACACAAATACAGTATACCACCTGCGCATTGCATAGCTCCTTGTCACCCTGTACAGTGACATGGAAAATGGGTCGGCCCATAAGTTCTACATTCCAACAGAGGGTCATAGATGTTTTCAATTTAATCACCGATCGTAATCGTCGCAGCTTTAACCACCGCGCTATTTGCTCGGTATAGCATCGTAATACCCTTAATCCGCTATTTGTATGTTTATGATCGGCCAAATGGTTTACTGAGCTTACTGTAAAGGGTATATAAATTGTAATTACGTTATTACTTGTAAAATTCATCTCTCTTTCTAATAAATAACCATTACACGATCAGCATTAATGTTATTACCAGTAATGTCAATACCTGCATCATTACCACTTCAATATTTTTTAACCTTACACAATGCATCCAAAAAATGAGTTTTTAGTTTCCTAAAACTCCCGAATAGTGGATTAATATTTCGAATGATTTTGGAAACCTAAATCAATTGTAAAGGGTTTTATAGCACCATTCTGTTGGCTGTTGTGAATGCACATAACGAGTATATATATATAATGGTTGACGCTGGTATGAATGGGCGAATTTAAGACGGAGGCGTCATGAACTATTCCAAATTTGAGCAACATAAATGAAAAGTTTCCTTTTGCATTTTTAAAGATCTTTTAGAAAATTTCGTCAATCAAGACCGATTTGAAATAATTTTTGAACGTAGCAAAACTAGTGCTCCGATGGTAAACTGGTGTGTGGGTTGTGTGCCATGTAAAGTTATACAGCTCGAGAACGAATTTTGGTAATAGTTCATCTGGTCCAGCGCACATACTACACCTGATAAAATATTTTATAATTAATGCGCTTTTAAAATACAGGTAAATCCATTCTGATATATTATCTATGTAAATTTACATAATCTGGGTTAGAACACAGGCAATTAAACTTTAATTTGAAAACCTTTCGACTAAATCGAATTAAAATTACCTGGCATGGAAACACACACACACACGTACATATTTTTATATATGTATGTATATAGACAAAAAAATAACCTTTTCTCGTAAATAATCTACATATTCCATAAAATGTCATGCCATCAATCAATAATCATAAAATTATATTTTTTATGAACTTTGTTGATTGAGTCCATATCCATAACACCGTACCACCCATCCACAATTATACCGATTTATCTAATATATCAAAATATTTCGATATATGTATGTATATCTGAATTTTTTTTTTTTAGCTCCACAAATTTATGGCCCCAGAAGATAATATTTCAATTAACCTTTTTCTGTTGTTGTTGTCGATTTTACTTTTATTTTTGTTGTAAATACATAATCGAAAAATTCCGTATGAAAATTCTTTTCATTTCTTCGGCACAGTACTCTTTGTCGATTTGCTTTCAAATTGAAAAATTTAAATATTTTCATAATTTTCAAAAAAAAAAAAAAAAACTCGAGGAAAAATAAATTAAATTCTTTGACCTCAAAAACACAAAGTATTAAGAAATAACGATAAATTCAACATCTTTTACAAATTGGATTTTTTTTTTGTTGTGAAAATACCTTAACCGAAAATGAACGCCGCGGTACGAGTAGATTGGGCAAAAAAAATAAAAAACAACCATTTTCTCGCATTTTCTTTTCTTTCACCTTTATGCAAAAAGAAAAAAACAAAAAAAATCATTACAACAACCAAAAGCGAAATCATATTTTTTGCGTTAAGAAGTTGATTGTTTTCTAGCGAGAGTATACGTTTTCATCGAGGGATGGTGGCGCGAGAAGAAGCGCACGAAGAATAAAATTTAAATATTTAGAATGGAATACGGAATTTTCCAATAAATATTAAAATAGAGAAACGAAAATGGAAAATGTGAAAAATTGCCTTATTGTTTGATGAAAAGTTTTATTTTTTATTATTTTTTTTGGTTCAGAGTGTTTATGTTGAGTATTGTTTATATTTAGACGGGGTAAGAAGGGCTGCGTGTTGTACGAAAATATTGGAATTGTTTTACGGAAAACTTTTTCTTTTTTTTTTATTACTTTTTATGTTATTACGCGTGTACTTGTAATAATGGTGTGCTTAACGGTGAAATAACCTAAACAAATATATTTAATTGTAGATTCTGTATTTTATTTTATGGCAGTTTTTCAATGTGACATTGTCAAAAGCCATAAAAATGGTTTGGTAATTTAAAAGCGACCAATATTGGTGTAGCTAATTTTTGAAGACAGAAAATGGTATTTTCTTTAATATAATTGTTGCTACTCCAGGCTCCTATTTTTCATATATAAGTTAATTAAAAAATAAATAATTAAATCTTAGTTTCACCGAGAATAAACATCACATCTGTGAGTGTTTCGTGATCACAATTTGCGATTTGTGAAGATAGATTTCATTTGATTGGAATGTTCTACCAAGCATTACTCAGAATCTCCAGGAGATGGCCGGGTCTCATCGAACACCCGTTTACATATAACAAAAATAGGATTTGGATAGTTTCAGTTAGTATGATAGAAATTGACTCGGTTATACAGACACCTAGTATAGCCAATAGTTAGTAACACAGGACGATACACTTCTAATCTACTTTTATAATTTTTTTCAGCATCACTGGGCTTTGAAATAAAATTTATTAATTTGCTGGATCAGTCTTATGAGATACTCCTGAAAATTAAACTCAAATTCGTGCCGGTTTATCTCATTCTGCATTCCAACCTTTAATTAATTAATTTACATTACTTTAAAACTCATGGGCCCACCCATCTTAAATGTCACTGTGGAGGGTGATATGGAGCTATGCAATGCGCAGGTGGTATACTGTACATGAGTGAATGGGATGAATGGGTTGAATGAAAGTTAGTGTGAATGTGGGTATTGCACCGTGGGCCCATTAGTGGCATTGAGTGCTGGAGTAAAATCCGCCCAATTTTAATAAAAAAAATTTAAAAAAAACTGGCAGAGATCCTGTAATTTAAATCAATTTATTATTATTACTTCCATATATTCGAGCTGTGATAGGCACTGTAATGAATGATAATTAGTTTATACTGTTAAATGGTTCAATATTTTTACACAAAAAGTCAAGAAAAGCAAAGGAGTTAAAGAGGGATGCCCCATATCTCCCCGTTTGTTTAATTTCATCCTGAATGTGGTTTTACTAACTGAAGCAGACCAATTCCCTGAGTTGACACTAGATCAGCGTGTTGAGTTGCAACTTCCTCTCATACTCGCCTATGCAGTTGACATTATACTCATCGCACGAGACACCAGAGCATTAGAGCCCAGCTTTCCAAATCATTGACAAACACCGCTAATCCCAACCACTCCGAGAGCAACCGATACAACTTCCACAATATCTATACAAAATACCACTACAAACATTAAAACGGGTCGTTAAAATTAGCTGTTCATCCGACTACCAACAGGGTTGGTGCAACACGTTACAATGGGTGTCCCGGAGGGTCACATTTGAGACACGAGAAATGTCACCACACGATTAGCCATAGCATTATTTTACAGGGGATTAGGCCTGATTTAATTGGGGATACCCCTATACCAAAAACGCATTGGAGCCTCCCTCTTGGAGTCTAACTCACCATATGATCTATCCTACTTCCATTGACCCCCTAAATATTTTACATCATAAATTAAGCATCTATTTGTACAAATAGCACATAACTTATAACACTATAAGGGAAATTGCTGCAGATTTGCGTATCAAGATATAGTAGTTTCTCGCAGTTAGGTTATTTTAACTAGATGGCACCACTGACAAATAAACGCAATGTTTTTTTTAAAGAAAATGTAAAAAATTATGTAAATTATCCACAAACTTGACATAACTCACTTTTTCCGATTTGTCTTCTTTACCATCTTTTTCCATTTAGTTGGTATTGCAGTTCATATATTTTTTGTTCAATAAAATATGGTGGTGAAGATGATGGTTTGCGTCTCTGCTGATATTCGCAATTGTGTTTCTGCATGAATATTTGTTGTTGTTGTTTTTTTTTTTTTTTTTGCCACTACACCTTTACATTACACCAACCACACTGCTTTAACCCGTCTATAGCACTATTAAAATAACCTACCTATTTTATATTGGAGATCAAAAACGCACATCTGATCAATATGACAGTTTTGATCATCCCAAGATAGTAAAGCTGTTCCATAGTGTTACAATATTTAAAGATGATTTGTTTGATATGCCTATATACTAGCCTATTGACTTTCTCAAAAGATTAACATTTTCGTCTTGGGAAAATACTTATAAACGGCTAGCAGGTTCGCGGCCACCATTGAGATCTCTTAGCTATAAGTTAAAAATCCCTTACGATCTAGTCGTTTGTTTAGCAAAACATAACATTCATTTCTCTTTTAATAACTTTCTGCCCTGAATCCCCTTCTCGTTGTTCAATTGATCGTTTCAAAATGGAATTTCAGTCAAAAAAGATTTGGCTTGAACCTTTAGTTTTAATTTTTTTTTTTCGATTGAAGCACATTCTGAAAAGGCATTTCAATCTAAAAGTATATTTTGACTAAATTACCTTCCAATTTTTGTCTTTTTATGAATAAAATTCCTGAAAAATTTGAGAGATTGCTTATAAAAAATATGGCTGACTATACATCGAAAGTGTATAAGAAAACAGTATTCTCTTGAAGAAAGCCCATCATGTTCAATTATAACTTGGGAGACCACATCATTATGTTCCTATTGTTATTAAGGACTTTATTGCCGTACTATGCCTGTATGTCCATCGTCCTTCTATTTTGAAATTAAACAATGGTGATCATAGCATACATGGACGATCATAGCATATATTGACACTTCAAGCAAAGTTTAAGCCTTATTAAACGTAACTTCTTCGATTCTGGAATGTCTACAGGCATTTCCACATCATCCTAGACTGAAGTTTAAATAGAATCTATTCGATCTTGGAGTGATGGAGTTTTAGATGTTTAATGTAAACCACTGAAAACTAATTATTGTTCGAAACAATTAAAATATGGATACCTAAACAAATATAAAAAATTCGTTGTATCTATTGTTTCCAGGGCCATTTACGCGTCATCTTTTATTTTCTACACCGACATGTAGACAACTCGCAGATAACACCACATTTAAAGACAACATAGAAAACTTCGATAATGTAGAAGATTATTAGAGTGATTTAGTGGCCTGATTTCTTGACGTTTAATGCGATAGGGGCCCCAAGAGTTTTATAATATCTTTTAATGTATTTTAATCTGTTTCCAAATTTGGTTAGGCTAGAAAAGTTCAAATTAAAATATTTTCAGAATCTATCTCTAGAAATTAAGGGAATTAGGGAGAATATCATGTTTTTTCTAATAATTTAATCGATTATGTACGTTTATCAAATAAATAAATTTCCAAATTCTCTTGGGGAAACCCTGGAAAACTAACTTCAGAATGATGTAAATACCAAGAGATCATTGGGTAATCCGATTTGGAAAAAGTAGGGTATTTGGGGATTTGGTGACAACCAGGTTTGGTATAACCTCATTTAAGTTGATTATATGATTTATCCGGATTTTCTTGGGAAAACACCATAATAGTAAACCCAATCAAAAAAATATTTCAACTTTGGTTAAAACAGGGGATTGAGAAATTTAGGTTAACATATTATTTCGATTACATGACTTTTCCGAATTGTTGCCCTAAACCTATTTTAAAACCTGAAATAATTTTCGGAGAACTTAGACTCAGTGATATCTCGGTGTGTACGTCATTATGGGTTAAATTTCATAGGAGTTTCTCAAGAAAAATCATATATAAAATGTATACGACGTAATTGTATGAGGTCATACCCAACATGGTTGTCCTAAACCTCCTAATCCCCTATATTTTCTAATTTTGATCAATACGCGTTATATCGAGACATTCTACGCTTTGCACACTAACGCATATATGAGGATATTGTTTTTGCTACTATTCAGGACAGACTTAGGACAAATTTCACATACATGTTTAATCATTTTCTTTATTTTATAAATTAATACAACTGTGAACTGAAAAAAAATTTATAAAATCGAATTATTAAAATTTCCCACATGTGTCCTTCACCTGCCGTATTAGATAATATGGTTATACATCATTTTCATATTCAACATTTTCAAAAAAATTCTATTTGAATCTTGAAAATTCAAATTTCCTAAATCTCCTAAACTTTCAAATAATCCTAATTTTGCAAAATTTATAATATATTAATCTCGAATAATTGTAAATGTCTAGTAATATACCTACCCGTCTACGGAAAATTGATCGCCCACCTGGAGAAAATCTTAGGAAAAACTTCACGTGATAAAAGTCATATTTTTTTTACAGAATGTAGGACTTCCGATTTTCAGGAAGAGTTCACCAAATAAAAGTTTCGTAAATCAAACCTCAGCAGAGAATTTACAGTCCAAATTTGCGCTTCTGACAAGTGGTATATAAGTGAAAACTGAATTTCCCAGTGAGCTCATCTTAAAATTCTTGAACAAGATTGTAAAAATTTAGTCATAATTTAAAACATTCGGGCATATGTACGTATGCGCATGTTACAAGGTAACAACTAACTACCGAAATGCACAGAAACTATAATCATTTCTTTATCACAAATCTCTACTATTTATTCAACAAAAGAGAAATCCATCATCAAAAAAATAATAATTTTAAACAAATAGTTTCCATTATGAACAAAGTTAAAAGCATTTTGTAAGAAAAAAATTAAAAACAAAACAGCTCCAGGTGTGATTACTTTTAAAATGAAATATGAAAAATTAATAACGTTTCAGGAGCTGCTGTTGTTGTTGTTGTTATTTGTTGATAAAATATTACATATATGTATATAGCATTTTTATGTTGTTATAAAAACATAAATAATGATAACAGCAGTAGTAATCATATAATGTTTGAATATCCGTTGTAATGTTTTCAATTTGTTTGGTGTACATAACTGAGCTTTTTACATAAATTTCGCCATGGAAAATACTCATCTGTGCGCTTCCCAAAAAAAAAAACACAAAATTTTAAGATTATTGCAAAATTATTAAAACATTCCGTTTTGTTATAAATATTTTATAAGCTTTATGGATTTGAACTATAAATAAAGTACGAGATGATAAAACACAAAAAAAAAAGCTTTCAGTTTACTAAAATGTTTGTTCTTCCCCATCTATGTATGGATATATGTATGTATGTGTATACGTAATATTTATGAGTGAACAAAATAGGGTTGATCTCTTTCTACTCAATATAATTTCAAATTTATTCATAACGTTTTATTTATATTTTGAATCCTTTTCATTGTTCTGCGAACGAAGCTCCTCCAACTCTTTCATATATATACATGTAAGTATATAATGTCTTGAACATCACATTTTGACAATTAAGTAAACATATAGGATCTAATCCATTCTAAGCTCTAATGTTATGACAAACAAATTTGAAGGATTGAGTATTTCAATATTGTTCGTGAAAAATGTAGACTGGATTAGTTTCCGTGGTACCTCTTTTACTCTCTCTGCCTGCGTGACCTTATATTCGCTTTAAAAATACTTATCCGATTTTGATGAAACATAAATATTCTAACAAATATTGAGGGGCCTTGGAAGTATGCTATATACCTGTATGATATGTAAAACATGATAACTTATTTATAGTCGTTATGTTTATTCAACGACAAATCAACCGAGACTAAAAAAAATCTTAACCCGTAAAGCACATAGTATTTGTTTTAATTTAATTTTTTTGATACGCCCACCTAAATTGAACCAAGGAAAATCTATAATTACGTTAAATCACAAACACGGTATGTCATCAATCAATGCACGAAATTTCCTAAATTAAATTTCACAGAGAGCCTTAGTAAAATTATCTCCAAGCTGTTCGTTGCCTGCACCGAAATCTCGAAAACTTTTCCCCAATACTTTTCCCGAATAAAATGATACCTCACGAGCTCTGATTATCACATCATTTCCTTGATAGTTTGTGACGCTGCAATATATTCAGATTTCGTCGTTGATAGAGCTACACACTTTTGTTTTTCAGAGCCCCAACTAACTGCCCCAAGCATAAAAACATAACCATAATAGTATAACCGGCATCACTGCAACAAGATAACGAAAAACTTTGTACAAAATACCTTTTGCAACCAGTCCCATTGATGTATTTCAAAATTCATTTAAATGCTGTAACGTGTGCATTGAATGGATTCTCCATTAAACGATTTATGTAGCCTAATGCAAATGATATATCCTGTCTAGTCGCCATAGCCAGAACATTAAACTTCCAATCCCTTCTCTGTACAGATAATTAACCTTCCGCTTTGAGTTCAAATCTGGAAGTCGGCCTGGCTCAGCTGGAATTGCCACTGGATTGCTATATCTGACATAAACAATCTACGAATAATCTTGTTTGCATAGTTGTTCAATATTCAAATTTGAAGTTTGTTTAGTAATTTTTGATAGTAATCTATCGTGCAACACTTAATGCAACTAAACCAATGTCAATGTAAATTGCAAGCATCATTCTGTTACAATTCACAAATACACAAAGATCTGCATTTGTGGGATGCAATATATTTTATGTGTAAACTCATAAAGAGTTACCGGATCCTGCATTATACATAAAAAGATACCACTGGACTGAAGTTTTCCAGATAATCTGTACGCCATATTATTGGGTAAAACCACGAACCACCAACTGTGCTTTGTATCGTTCAATTCAGATATTCTTTTTATATTTAACTTTATAGATAAAAAAGTATTGTTTTTAAGGAATGCACGGTATTCTTCGTCTATCGCCTTTAACCATCATTTACTGTGACTGGCTTTAATTGTTTCCTGACAATTCATTGGTGCTTGGTAATTCGCATATAAACAACTTAATCGATATCGTTTGCTCATGTTTTTCCCGGAGCAATAGAGATTACGTAATCTTCCTGGAGTGGAGAATTTTTATATACTGGTACTTCATCTAGTATCTTATCTCCATCTTCTTTTTCTGGTACGAACTATTTAATATTTGATGTGCATTACGGCACCTGTAACGCAACATTCAGTAATGGATTCTTTAAATTTTACATCGCATGATATTTTAATTTGGTTTGAGTGCGAGTTCCATACTCCATATCGCTTGGTACCTTCAGCGTTCCCAACTAAGAAACACATATTTTCCTATTTGTTCCATTTCCTGCGACGCCATTATGGTATGTGAATAAACACCTCCGATCCAAATAGATTTAAACCACAATTCAAAAGATGTTACACCTGAAATTTGGCTATAGCATTGCTTACTGCTTCGGCCATAAACTTAAAAGACATCTGATTCGCATGGATCATAGTTAAAGCTGCTTCGATTATAGTATAGCGCATTTAAAACACTTTCCGGGTTTCCGATTTTTAGATTTGAAATTTGGTTTACGATGTTGATTATGCTTTGCAACTAATACTTCACTTAATTCGCGAGACAATAATTTAGTTAGCGTTTGAACTTCTTTCGCTGTTGTCATGGGGATGGCTGGTACAAAAGAGTAGTACTATGTCACATTAATTCATTCAAAAGGCCCGTCAAAAGTTAAATTCTAAGGATCAGATCTCATCTAAAAATACTTGAAGTTGTTAGACTGTAAAAAAAGAGGTTCCGGCAGATTAAGGCTCCAGACAAAATCGAATATGCCTTGCTTTTGTTACTCCATGAGCCATTCGTATTGGCCGCAGCGTGGGAAATATGTCATCAAATAATGAACATTTTCTTAATTAAAAAAATATACAGAATGTTAAGTGTCCAATATACGATATATGTACGTATATGGTAGTATATGACAAAACTAAAAGCAAATTGATTAAAAACGATACTACGTTTGTATGCGATTCTCAACAGGAATTCGAAAAACTATAGGAAGCACTAACAAATGCATCGGTGTTGATGTAAGACTGATTGTGAAATAACATTAGGAGTAGAACTCCTTCAAGACGAACATCGAATTGCCTATACAACAAGATCATTGATTCTGGCAGAACTAAATTATCCAAAAATGTAGATCAAATGGGGCTAAAACAACATATTTGCTTGTAAAGAATTCCACGACTACATATGAAAACAAAATATACAGGAAGCGGTCGATAATTGAGAGTGATCATTAACAATTTGAAGTAATAATTAAAAAGCCAAACCGAGAAGGATTATTAGTTAATTTGATAGAAGAAACTAATAATGACCCAATCTCAAACTATTAAAAAATGACTTATGATTGGTTGGCCAGAAGGTAATAAAATCCCACAGAATTCCGAAAAAAAATGTTGACAAAGTTTTTATAGGCAAAATTTAGCTGGACGTGTCAACAAACACAGCGCAAAAAAAGAACTGAATACTCAGAAATTAGTCTCAATAATCGGTCAGTTCTGTTTACGTTCAATTCTGAGTCTTTATAACTCTAAAGATATTAGAAGCCGCAATACTCGTCACATGATTTCTCGAAATTTACTGAAGAATGACATTGCAGACCTCAAACCTCAAGTCCGGTTTAGCGATAGATAGTGTCTAAATAACTACGTTGTTGCTAAGAAAATGTTTTACAAACACTTCTCATAGTAAAACATGAAAAATATTTACCATTCATTGATGAAATCTTACATCAGTGCTAGGTAATTTTTAAAGTTTTACTTTGTGAGTACTCAAGGTCGACCAAAATTTTCAATAAAAAATAATAAATTAAATTATTGCTACCAAATTGTAGCCAACCTTTTCACGCAGTCACATAGTAAAACCCACGAAAAAATGTCTTCAATCAGTGTGAGACAATTTTTTGTGTAAATCAGTATGTGAATGCTTGGCAAAATTAACTAAAATTTGGTATCGAATTGTTTTTTTAAATATTCACTTTAGTATAATTTATAATTATTAATAAAAAATAACATTCGGGTTTGACACAATATACGAGGGCCAATCAAATTACAATAAGTCAAAAATTTTACAGTTCCTTTTAAAAGAATTTTAAAATGTATGAAATTGACAATCGCACCAGATACTATTAGCCATGAAAACGTAATTTTGGCAGAATCAATTATATGCCACTGGAAACCAAAATCCCTAGTCATCTATTACGCAGAGCATTTACGAAAATAGTAAAAAGCGATACGGGAATAACGGCCTCACTCAATCTTTTTTTTCTATGATATTGCAAGACATTTTGAGTCATCCTCGTACACGTGGAAAATGTAAAGTGCTACATAAACTAGCATTTGTTTGGTGTCGATGGATTTATCTTTCCGCTCATCTTGCCCAATATGACGGGCCACGTGTGACTATTGTTATTCCTATACACAATCATTACTCTCGTTTACCTACAAAAAATTATGAAGTTTTATCTATTTTGTCTTTGAAATCGACAAATGCTTCAAAATTTATGTTTTCTGGTTTATTTTATCTAAACAGCGTACATATCCATTGGAATTCGATATAACGAATAACTTTAAGAATCACGAAAAAAATACAAATCTAGAGTAAAATTTGTGTATAGTGGTTTGGAGATAAACTGGCAATTTGTGTAATTGTGCATAATTCGATGTCTGCAATTTTTGTGCTTTTTTTTAATTGAAAAATTAAATTTTTCACTATTAAATTGAAATCTACTGACATTCTTTATAAATTAATTATTCAAATTTTATTTGGTACTTTGGATATAGTCGATAATCATTATTTTAACCTCATTATTCCATAACGTACAAAGTTATAGATTTTTTGGGAATTCAATATATAAATTCATAAATGTGACATTAGTGTCAATGGTTTAAAGAGTAACGAACATTTAAAATTTAAAATAAATGTTTTGAACTCACACTGTATAATTCTGGCTGTGATGTGATGTGATCTGAAAACATAATCACAAATGTAGATAGAACGCGAAAGAGAAAGATGAGGTCAAAATGAACTGTCGGTTGGTGAGAATCATCGCTTATCTTAAACACTTGAGTTACTGGGTCTGTGAGAACCACAGTGATATTATTAGTTTCGGCAATAAGTTGATCGTTCTCGTCAACTGAAGGCGTTCAATTCCTTTTAAATAGCTTAAAATGTAACTTCCATTCCTGAATTAAATCAGATGACATATAGTAACTTAGCTTCATGAGAAATTGCTAATGCACATGTTTCTATAATTTACGAAACAATTGTAAACAATTTCGATCAAAGTTGATCGAATTTGATCACTTTATTTTTCAATTTTCTAGGAAATTTCTTTAACCTTTTAAGGTCAGAATTCGAGAAGTAAAGAAACCAACTTCAGAGAGAATAATCAATCGGACAATTTCACGGCGTAGAGAATGACTTGCCTTATTCAGAATATTTAAGACTGAATGACCATGCTCAGGTTCGAAACCATTGGAGCCAAATTGTTGACTTATTAGAGACAAATTTATATCCTGCTCTCCGCTGTGCATACAACATTCTCAAAACTTATATATGCACGAAAGTCCTTGGTGCAAACAGTTACAGTTCGCTTTTTAATATTTTTTTAATTTTTTTTTTTTAATCCCTACTTGTCCTACAGTCTCTCTCGACTCTCTCGCAGTTAGTTTATTTGCGTCCTTGCCATACGCTATTGCCAGCCAAATCGAACACGCACGGCCACAGTTTGTTGTAGCCAATAGGTTAGGTTAGGTAAGGGTGGCCGTCCTAAAGGACTAGCATTGACACAAAATTGGTCCGTAGCTGTACCACATTCGAGTTTACTCCTCTTATCCCAATGAGACAATGTACCGTTATAGCTCCCACGACCATACCAATATGGTGCCGTCGAACCGATATCAGTTGGCCTGATCTGGACCGGTCAAGTCCAGGGCAGATCTGCCTGGTTATTACACACGAACTGGCGTTAGACCATCTGACGTTCGTTTCTTTTATCGCTTCTTCCTGAAGCAGCAGTTTACATGAAGCAAGCGGTATCTTTATATCCCGCCTGCTTTGAGTTATTATATTACGAATATTAAATTATACTTCAACCAGTCCATGACTTCCATTATCGCGATCAGTTCAGCTTGAAACACGCTGCAAAAGTCAGGAAGACGAAAAGAGAGGTTAACCCCTAGTGCCTCACAGAATACCCCGCAGCCAACCGCTCTATCCCTTTTTGAGCGATCCGTGAAGAAGCTTAGCGCCTCATTGTTCATAACCGTTTCGTTCACCCAGTCCTCTCTGGTGGGAAACTCTGTTTTGAATTTCAACTCTACAGATGGCAAATGAATAGCGTAGTCGGTAGCTTCCGGAATACCCCTGTTGCATAGGATAGATGAGTGCCCTGCATTGTTACAGGTTCACACAGAACTGGATTTGAGCCGAATAGCTGTGCAAGATGCAGCTCGGCCGCAATATCCAAGGGAGTAAGATGAAAGAGCATCTCCAGAGCTTGAGTAGGTGTGCTCCTGAGAGCCCCAATTATACAGAAGCAGGCTGTTTTTTGGACTTTCATCAATAGTTTACGGTTGGCCATTATTTTTAACGCTGGCCATGGGATGGAAGGACTGGAACATAGTACTCCTGGATGTTGTCACAGTAGTGACGACTTATACAGAAGCAGGCTGTTTTTTGGACTTTCATCAATAGTTTACGGTTGGTCATTATTTTTAACGCTGGCCATGGGATGGAAGAACTGGAACATAGAACTCCTGGATGTTGTCACAGTAGTGCCTCTAGGCCCTCGTTTTGGCTGCTCTTAGCTCATATTTGTAGGTTTTAAGAACTTCCTTATAACAGTCCCAATCTACAGCAGCATTTGTGTTCCTCGCTTTCTTGAACAATCTCCTGCAGTTTATACCAGATTTTCTGGCCAATACATTGGGATGTTGTGGTAATGTTCACTGGTACTTTGATTACTTTATCGTATCTGCTGACGTTTTGAAGTGTAGGTTGCGGATGTATGGTCGCATTGCGTACATACCAAGGCATTTATGATTCTGCGTAATTTCTAGACTGCATTTTTTGAAGATTTATTGTGTTGGAAGCGCAAGCAGAGCCTCACAATTGATTACTATACGCTCAGATCGGTTTAAGTACCATTTTATATTTAAAAAAACCGTATTGTCTAGGCTTAGAAATGTTTTCCAGCTCATTAGTTCATCTTGGAATACCTTAACTTAATTTGTTGTAATTTAGTTTCAATGTGTTTTTTCTATCTAAGTGAAGACCCATACAGACTTTTTTACATTTTCATGTTCCGGTAGGCGGTCCTTAATAATTTATCCATCCTTCATGTCATCCTTTATCAAAAGCTTGAGCGATATCTAAAAATGGTGCTGAATAGTACTAGTTATCTTCTAGCTAGTTCTGATATCAGATATAATTTGATGAACTTGTTCCACGGTTCCATAGTTCTCTCTAAACCCTAATTGATGGTCTGGTAAAAAATTTTAATTTCCCTTAACTTCTTGCGCGTATGAGATTTTTGTGTTTATGGTGGGTAGATATTTCTCTCGGATTGATTCGAAGTTTATATAATTGGTTGAGAGCCTGTTGTTCAGCTCTTTGTCTTGAAGTCAACTTTCTCCGTAACTCTTTGTAGACATCCTTTAAGTAGTGTGACATTCTCCGTTAAATTTGAATTATAAAGAATCATTAGGTATTTTTGGTATAATGTCGAACACCTGCTAGAGTTTACATTTTTCCATTAACTGGCATTGTTTCCTTTATATGTAGTGGTAAAAGTCATTTTTCACAATCAAAACCACAATCGTATACGTTTTGATTGTGCTTTTGCCTTGTTTGAATGGTTTCTTCTGTTCATTTCACCATACCAGAACAAAAAAAAAATACAAAAATAAAGCTTGCTGTCATCACATTTCACGTCTGTCGCTCGTAAGGTATAATAAGAAAAGAAATGAATTTTATACAGTAAATGGTATGTATGTATATACATACATACATAAATATCGTGAAAGCTCTCCATTACGATTTACGAAAATTGGTGAATTATTTTTGTATTTCGACTTATGTTTTGATAAGATTTGATTAATGTGTGGCGTCGGCGGCATAATTAATTTTGTTTGGGTTTGATGACATAAATAATAATCATTTTCTCGTACCGCGAGATAAATCACCAAATTTCCAACACTCATATACAAACTATAACTCCTCTTCAAATCTTATCCTATTATGTAGTTGTATTTAATATACTGTATCAATTTGACGATTGTTATTGGCAGATCTAATTCAATTTGACAAAAAAAAAAATTTTGTCAAGTTGAATAAATTTAAATCAAAATAAGACGAGTAAAATCCTCTTAAGACATCATAACATTCATCTAGTTATGTACGTTTTATAAAATAACTCCTTCAAATCACCTTCATATGTGATGATACCAAACCAAAAAAAAAATCATTATCTCTCAGTTCTCGTATCACCAACATAAAAAGAGAAACAAAACAAAAAAAGGAATTATGATGTATCCTTTCCGTTTTTGTGTTTTGTGTTTAAATGATAACAATAAGACATTACAAATATAGCAAAAAAAATAAAAAACAGGAGGAAAATTGGAAATGGGAAATGATGATATGGGAACAAAACACAAAAAGGTTATTTACTTATTTGTGTAGAACAAATATAGATACGACGACTGTATATGGTAGGTATAATGTACGTTTTCAAATTATATCCTTTTTTTTACAGGATTTTCTATTTCTATTTTTTTTTTTATTTCCAAGTGTATCAAGTGTATATTTGTCGTATTTACTTATCTCGTATTTGATTTAAATGCGCAGAGGAAGGTGAATTTACTCTACTTCCCATTTTTGTTATGTATATATTGTCTCGGAATATCCTTGTGTCTATATATATATACATCCTTTCGCTCTCTTGTTTACATATTTTTATAAGACAGCACAAATGAATAATAATTAATAAATAGCTTAAGGGATAACTATAGAAAAAATAAATAGGGACTTACACTCTTATGTAATATACAGTTTGAATAAGGTTAATTTACAGTTTTGATATAATCAGCAGAAGTGCATTATTGTCCCAGTTCCAACAAACGACAATTCGTTTTATCACGACTCGACGTTTCCAAAAATATTTAATTGGGGACACGAACATGAGTTAGTTTACTTTTTAAACTATATCTTTCTATCCGCTTCATTAGTTTTTTCCCCTTCGATCTTACAAGCAAGATGCAAGCATCTAAACGGTTTCAGGCTTCCTTCCACGAGAAGCTCTTATTTCATTTTTTCTTACCATTTCTGCTTATGCATTCCTGTTTAAAATGTTCATGGCGCGTACAGTGGTACAGAGTCGAAAACTGTTATTAAAATTTCAAGATACCAAATTTTTGTCGTCAGTTCTAAATAATTGTTCGTTAGTTTTATCTAAAGAAAGCTGAGCAAATTCGACTAAAATTTGGTATCGAAATTTACTTTTTTTATGAATATTGAAATGAAATGAAGTTAGAAATTAGAAATACAAAAAGATTAGTTAAAAAGTGTATTTAACATTTTCGTTGGTTGAGAGGAAAATATAATTTAAAAAATAATAGTTTGTAGAGTTAAATAATATGCATTCTTGCAGGTTGGAAGAGATATAGTTTTTATGGATTGGGAGGGGACGATGCAAAATGATGCAAAATGAGCTTCCACGACATTGGGGGACATTTGCCTGGACCTCCCATTCTTTAAATGAACATCACCGCTGAGACACCGTCCTTATTCGTTTGCATATCCCTATATGACGCTAATAATAAATTAACTCATTAATGGTGCGATTTCTGGTTCAGATACACCGTCCTTAAAACCAGAGCGTGCATTTATATTTCTAATGATAATGAGGCCGTTCTTATTAATGAGCACAACTGATCTTGCGGCGGTGCTAATCACTCTCGTGTATGCTGACTCATGTTTGCAACTTGTCATTGCATCAGCCTATTAATCCTATGATTCCACCTCGACCCCACCATCAGAGGAACTTGTGAATCTTGTAATATGGTGTAGGGTCAACAATCTACCTCTCGTGATTGGTTGTGACGCTAATGCTCATCATACCATTTGGGGCAGTTCAAATACCAACAATAGAGGATCCTCACTGTTCAATTATATTTACTCCTCTGAGTTAGAGATTCTCAGATTGGTTATGAGCCAACTTTTATCAACTCGGTTCGTAAAGAAGTGATTGATATTATTTTGTGCTCTATGAATATCGTTGACTTGATTATTAACTCTGATTATAGTCACATCTCTTTTAATATTAACTTTAAAAGACCACCGGTTAAACCATATCGTATAATAGGAAACTTACAAATTGGGATTCATCCTCCTCTGAGCACGTTTCGCTACTAGATTTGGCTAATCAGATTAGATCTATCACAGATCTGGATTTGCATACAACTATATTAACGAAAGCAATCTTGACTGATTTTGAAAAGTCGTGCCCTCTTATTTACAACCAGAAGTAGCTTAACAAACCCTTCTGGTGTTCTGAACTTAAAAAGTTAAGGAAGAGTGACGGGTAAAATTAAAAATAAAGCCAAAAATACGAATCTCATTTCTGATTGGAATCGATTTTTGGTAGCTCCAAAACTCTATACAAAAAATCCTAAGATCCGAGCATAGGGCTGCGTGGAAAAAATTCTGTGAGGAAATTGATAGCTTATATCTGTTCTCCCTAGACTTAACAAAACTCTAGCTAAGAATGATACTTGTATACTTGATAAATACAAATTGGCGACAAATTGGTGAGCTACTGTTGTCTGTCGATTTTCCTCGACATTTTTGTCCATGAGACTCCTGACATTTTTGTCGGTACGCCGGTTTGGAACTTAGCCCGTAGACTGATCACTACTGATGTTCTACGCTGGAATGTTTTCTCGTTTGCACCGTTCAAATCGAGTGGTCCTGACGGCGTTTTCCCTGCTTAATTGCAGCATGGTTTTCTTCCCATCCGTACTCACCTGCTCAATCTGTTCCAGGCGTGCGTTGCTTTTAGTTATGCTAGGCATTATCCTAGGCATTATTCTAGATAGTAAACTCTCCTGGAAATTGCACCTTGATTATAAGCCACAATAGGCCATTGCTATCTTTTGCCAATGCAGAAGGGCCTTTGGCAGTTCCTGGGGTCTAACCTCCAAAATTATGTCATTCATCTACAAATCACTGATTTTACCTTTACTGTCGTATGCAGCAGTTGCATGGTGGCCAGTTGTTAAACTGACGTCTTCTGTAGCAAGGCTGGATGGCATGCAGATGACAGCCTGTACTCCCAAAGTATGGGATCAGATTCTCGAGTAGTCTAGGTAAACACTGCACCTTTTTTCAAGCTGAATTAATTGCACTTACCCATGTTGCGATTGAGGCGTTTAAGTTTAGTGATATAGAGAAGGATATTATTATCTGCACGAATAGTAAAGCCGTGCTCAATACCCTTAAAAATCCTTTGACTACATCTAAACTGGTCAAAGATTGCAAACACTACATTAATTTCCTTTACTCATTAATACGAAAGTAAGGATCATGTGGTTCCCTGCTCATTCTGGCGTTGTGGGAAATGAGATTGCTGACTTTTTAGCGAAAGCTGGATCGCTTAGTAAACTTGTTGATCCATCCAGTAATTCCTCTATCCTTCATTGGTAGTAAGGACACTAGTAAGAAGTTCGCTTTACTTGAACTGGGACTGATGTGAAGTTCTACTCCTAGATGTCGAAAGGCGAAACGGTTCATCATTGAACCCAACCTGAGGTTCACTAAATATGTGTTATTCTTAAAAAAAAGGCAACTCAGAATTCTGGTTGCACTTATTACGAGGCCATGGACGTTTCAAGGTTCATCTCCAACGCATGGGACTTGCTCAGTTAGGATAGATCCTAAAGGTTTGTACCATGGGCCCATTGTAGCATTGAGTGCGACACCTCTGTTGGTTCCAACCGTTTTAATAAAATAAAAACTGATTTTAACAAACCAATATAGTCTATCATATCTCCCTCATCTTAAAAGTTAACACGCAAAACACCTTCGACCCTGTAGCCGATAAAGCTTAACCCCGAATAGTATATCCTCAAACGCTATACATAGAAATTTATTTTGCATTTGAGATCGGATTTGAAACAAATTTTATAGCAATTCGTTAAAATGAAATTTTCTCGAATTTTCAATCTATGCAATTCAATTGTAAAATGTATCGCCTAATCTTGATTATATTGGTGCCCAAACCAGCAAAAATTTTATTCTGGGAAACTTGACATAGTTCTGAGAAATTTAGTACATATCCCAAAATAATTTCTGTCTTATAGACTGTCAGACTTATAGACTGTCAAACTTGTTCACTTTTCGTACATCTAAATATTATTCCAACAAGATCAGTAGAACGCAGCGGTCATTTAAAATGTGAACGCATGTTTTGATTGTTAGTTCTCCGAGACACATAAATTGTTGCAATCTTTCGACCAGCTCTGTATTTCGTGGCTCGACAGATAAAATTAAGTGATAATTTTCAAAGTTCCGGTCACAGAAGTAACAACGCGCTCCTATATAATAATCCACAAGAATTCATTTTCTATTTTAATTAGTCGACAAGTCAAAATGGAAACATCATTATTGGTATAACTCAAATTTTATTTAAAATAAAATAATGTGTGACAAATTAAACGTAGGATAAGGATCTACTTGCTGCACCCACACGTGTCACTTGCACTACTATCTTCTTCTCCTCCTCCTATAACCTCTATAACCTTAATTGTATAACTTTACAAGCTTCTAGTACTATTCACTTTCTATATTTTCCTCCTTTCTTCCTTTTTATTTCAGAAGGTTTCCCACTTCCACTTCCAAAACTCATGCCTTCCTTCATATTTTCACCAGTTTAATCCATTAGACGAGCAATTGATCTTTCGCACGTAATTTTTTTTTCGTCCGACAAATTTAAAATCCCTTCAAATTTGGGTATTTTTCTAAAACTGTATACCGGTGTTGTCTAATTTTTTCAAAAGCAATTTATGAGTTGAAAGAATTATTTTTTTTAAATTGAAGCATTGCCACGAAACAGTGGCGTCGTTGAAGCACACTACAATTGCTCAACTCTCCCTCAGCAAACTAAGGTGACATATTCTTCATCCACACAAAATGTTTACAAAGGTTTGCGTGAGAATTGATCTAACTATTTTGTGGTTGGCTATTTTCGTAAAATGTTTTTAACTAAACTAAGCTCCTTCATTTTGTGTTCTAAAAGAATATCAATAGTCCAACAGTAATGATCTCATAAAATATTGGCATGGCTTGTATAGCATTTCATACTTGATATTAAATTCGTGATCAGCGTTCTTGATAATTTCAGGTTCCTGCAATCTGAAGTTAGTGGATTTACAGTACTGTCTATTTTCAGGAATGTATCCAATCCAATATCGGGTCCAGCCCCCATTATTCGGTGTTATTTTAGTCTAGGTCTCGTGTGTGACCTTTTGGACTGACAAAATTGTGATAGTTTTGTAAATGTTTCATTACAGCTGTCTGCTAATTGTTTTAAAAATTTATAAGAACTGTTCGTTGGACAGGTGAATTTTAGGGAAGTATAAAACAAATTCTACAAAATATTCTTAATATTTTGCAACGATTTGTCAAATTTAACTGAGGTGAGACTGCATGAAAAATTTTTCTGGAAAATTGTCAAAACACAGCCATCCTGTAATTTAGTGTTTGAATAAAAATCAAGATTAGAAAGCATAGAGCGATTTAAATTTTAGCACACCTCTAGTTTTTTTCAACTGTTTAGTGAATAAACGTTTGGATAGGAACATATAATGTGCAGCAATTACTAAAACAGTAAAAATTCCGTTAAAATAGACAAAAATAGTCTTGGGCCGCGAGAGGGCCAACTATAATTTTCACAATACTCTTGGAGCTTTCAATAGGTTTTTAGTTGCACATTGTAAACGAACAGTTCTATAAGTAACTTGATTGTTTGATAAAATAAAATTTCACCAATTTAGAGAAAGGTATACATATAATCAAACGTAAAAAGCATTGACAAATGTTACAACTCTATAAAAATTTAGAGAGACGCAATTAAATGAAATACATATTCGAAGATGTCTCTGCGGGGAAGGAACAAAAAAATAAAAAAAAATGTATTGTAATTTTATGTTGGGACTAAAACCGCACACAAACATCTTTTATTGTATTTTCTACCCTTCCATTTTATTTACACAACCCACCCAGCCCAAAAACCATATACACCGCACTACCACACTATACGATGTATACGACAAAAATAAAATCGAAAAAATTTAAATTTTCTTCCATTTGAGACAATATGGAAATTCAGAAACTTTATTATGAAAAAAAAAATCTATATATAAAATAAAAAAGCTCAAATAAAAAAGCTTCTTATTTTTATTTATTCTTTGTTTTTGTGGAATCAACAATATTTTCGAGCACTTTTTTTTTATGTATTATTATCTTATTGAATTAATCAAGAGGCACACAAAATCAATAGAGATGAAATTTTTTTTTTGTGGAATTGACTTACAATTCGGGTATCGTATAATATACAGTAAATTTATGGTATTAGGTTTGAATTAAAAAGAAATTTATTGGTTCCAATTTTTATATTATGATTGTGGGGCGCATATAGGAGGTCGTGTAACCTTCCATTGAAAATAATTTGAATTATTTAGACATTCGCTGGCAAAATATCATTTAGTGTGTTGTATTATTATACAAATATTTCAGTTCAAGGTTTGAACACTTTTTTGGCATTTGTATTTTTCTTAAAGTGGACAATATATTACATTGTGGAATTTATGAAGGTGAACACTTGAATCCGATAAAAATTACAAATGGTGTCATAATAATTTACAGAGATTCCTTCGTAATCGATTCAAATTAATTTTGATAGTAATACATTTGTATTTTGTGGATAAGTGGTCCTCGATCTCTACCGTGTCTCGGTCTTTATGTCAAACGAAGATTTTCGTCATTTGTAGCAAGATTTCAACTCCAAAACCTTCAACTAAAAGCACTGATCTATAGTAAAAAGTGTCTCTGTTGTAAAATAGAGGCAAATAAGCGTCTGTATATAATAATCAATAGACAGAGCTTTTAAGGGAATTTAACTAGATCCAAAATCAGATCAGTCAAAGTTAATTTATATGTGGAGACAAGTTAGTTTATTAAAATATTCAAAACCATGTTGCGATGATCGAGGTGTTGTGAATCGATCAGGTGTAATAGGGTGGTAATCATCCAGCAGTTTCTCTAGTGCCAAATTCTTACAGGCTTTATAAATAATTAAAAATCGAAAATCAAAATTGATATATCCATCACCAGTTACTTCGAACATCGACATTATTTTGGTCATCCTTCCTAGGGGTTTATTTTGTGCTTTTTTGTCTTTAATGTAGTTGCTGGTAAATTAAATAAGGATTCGTTGATGGTGATCTTTTTGGCATAAAACCTTACTAACAACGTAAAACATATCGTGAAATTAATGTTTGAATGAGTTGCTTAGAACCAGTTCATATAGCTTAGGTATTCAAGATATTGATGTTATACCTCTATAACATGAGACATATCATTTCTTGCTTCAGTTTTAAAAATTGGTGTCACTTTGGTTAATTTCCATTTCTGAGGAAACTCTGCTAATTTTAATGATCGATTGAACAGCACAAAGGGACTTCCTTTAATAATGAAGGTGGTATGCAATGCAAGTGTTTAGGATTTTTCCTTATGCTTTCCTTTGTACAGCTAATATAGTGTTTGTACTTTATCTCAAAGTAACATTTGCCTTTTTAACTAAAAATTGTAAAATTGTGCAGCTTTCGAAGTCATTTTCTTTACATTTTGTAAGTAAAATGTATGACTCTTCATCTTTTGTGGTTTAGTTAATGGTGAAAAGATATTATAGCTGAATGTTAAATCCTACAGATTTGACAGTAAAAATTGAATCTCTTTCTTAGACAGTCTGACAAAAAATAATATTTGCGGATATTAAGCCTGGAGGACTTTACTCGATTCTGGTAGTTTCAATGTGCTCGTGATGAGACTTCCAGATATAAACGGGAGAAAAATAATTTGCAGATAAGAGCCCAAGCAGTATAGATTTTGGAAGAATCTATAAATTAAGTGTCCACAAAATGACAAGAAGGGACTACTTAAACTGAATTGCAAAAACTTCTTATAGTTCCAACTCGTGCTTCTCTCTGTGTTTCCAACTTTTTTCTGTCCAAATGTGCGAAGGATTTAATTAAAAGTTTAACTTAATCCTGAAATTTTACGTTTTCAGGGTTTTCAAAAATAGGGAGCAGTTAAACAAATCATAACTTTATGCACTCTGACGAATACATAGTCACACTTCGTTAAATCTTTATGAATAAATATATTGTCCTGTGATGGGCTTCGTAGATCTTTACTCCTTTAGATTATAACAAAATGTCCGTATTCTGAATGCGAACCTTTCATTTCCTTAAATTTCTGAAAAAGGTTATTCTCGAATTGAGTGGCTAGCATATATAAATGCATAATTATCCATTTTTGTTCGGGTTTGGCAAAACTTGCCATTGTGTGAAGTTGTGTTTTCCAAGAACTTTTCAATATCTTATTAGATGACAAATGTAATTTTAAGAATATTGGCTAAGCGTATCAGCCACTCCGCTTTCATCCTTAATATACCGTATATCGGTAGTAAATTGGATCATTTAATTGACGAGCCTGTCGCGGACTTCGTTCTGCCCTAGATGCAATCGCTGAGATTGTGATCAGTGATGAATACCGTGAATATTCTACCTTCAATGAAATACCAAAAGTGTTTAATGGCGCTATAAGTGCAAGTATCTCTCGATCAAATGCGAAATATTTCCACTCAGCCGCAGAGAGCTTTGAAGAATCACGCTAGAAGCATCTGTCGTAATGCTATAATGCTATTAAAATTATGTTCTCAATCATTATACCAAGAGAAAACGATAGAAATTTATTTTTATTTCATCGTTGAGTACTTCATGATAAGACAGTCTTTCTTCATATGAGGACTTTACAGCCTTAGCTATCAAATATCTTATACGATATATGCTAAATAGCCTAGTTATCTTATCAAGATAAATTTTATGAGAATGACAGCCAAATTTTCCTGATTTTTCCATTTAAGAAAAATCAGTAAATTTTTCCGAACAGTATAGGAAAATCGAAACTTGATATTTAAAATTTTAAGAAACGGTCTATTAGCCATCATGACATAGCAACAGAGCACGGTGGATGCACTGTGAATCTTCCACGATTCGACGGATGGTGCAGTGAATTGCGTAAAACGGAACGCTGGGTATAGGGTACTTGTGTTGCTTTGGGAACAAATTATCGGTAAAAATTGAACATTTCACTGACATTCTGGTTTAGTCCAAACGCATTTTTAAATGATCACAATTGATCCGTACTCCGTATATAGGAAGAACACGAAACATTATATAAAGTCGCGTAAGACAGCGTCAATCGTTAGCGGTTTCATGACTTTTTGAGGTGTGTTGACGATAACATATTTGGATAAAATGTTGGATAAAATATTTAACGAATTTTAGTTTGATAAAGCTTCTAAATCAAAAGTTCAAGAGAAAACTATAATATCAAGATAACATTTTTTTTAAATGATCGATTCCGTAGGAGTTTTTAATGAAGAATTTTGCAAAAGTGATGAGATTTGAGTAATAACTTGTATTCAAATCTCTACTGAGTCATTTAAAGTTTTATTTTTATTTTTAAAGGATTATAACTATTAAAAGCTTTCGAAGAAATTTTTTTTGCTTCACATTGAATTAATTATGCTAAAGTTCGCGAGTTTTCTTATTCTATGATAACTTTATTCGAAAGTGCACTATATTTTAAGCCTTAAGGCGAGGTGTTCTAATTATCAATTTAAAAGTTTCAATTAAAGTTCTCAATTAATATGTAAGCTTAGTATTTTAAAAAAAGCTCATCATCCTAAATTTTACAATTATCACATATAACCTAAATCAATTAGAAAAGTGATAAAAAAAGAGCTTTCAAAGTTTATAGTTAGTGTAACAATTATTATAAAATATATTAATATTTGTTAAGAGCTTTTAAGTTTAGAAATGGAAAGGTTACAATGCGTTTAACAATAGTGTTTTAGTTATTTTGACCTAAGGCTAAAATATCGATTATTACAAATATAGTTTGTAACAGTAAGCGGGTTGGGTAACCACAGTTTTAACTGTTACTGTGAAATTGGCTGTAAGTTATTGTCTCGTGATGAGTACTCGCATCCTTCGTATACGATCATTCAAAGGCTCATATTATATAAAGTTGTTCAAGAGTTAGTTGGAAAATTTAATTTTATCATTTTCATCGAGAGCTCAAAAGCTCTAAGCACACAATAATGTCTTTGACAAAAAACTGCTATTGAAAATTACTATAAAGCATTCATAAACGAATCCCTCGACAAGTGGAAGTGAAAATCAAGTAAGCTTTCAAGGTTGATTCGGAAAAACCGAACGAATGAGACATAGAGTAAATACTAATGTTTGAACTCATCTGGTGGGAACAGACAATTTAAATTCTTCAACCTAGTAAAAACGATTGAGTGATGAATTTTATGAAAACTTTCACAAAATCTGTATAAGCTAGGTTAGTAACTCACCTCATTTCATTTACCTCCTTAATGATTAGATGGATACAGAGAATTTTCAATTACAGGTTCAGAACTTGTTGCAATATTTATACGGTTTAGCTAAGTGGTTCAGATAACAAAGTAAATTATAGTCGATGATGAACAAAGACCTTTCTTTATCAGTGGAAGACGGTGTAAATATTTCATCGACATACTAACGACTAGGATGACAGGCCACCAATTCAGTAGGAGCCGAATCTTTTATTGTTTCTGCCAAGACTGATTTTACGTAAATCGAGGGTGACGCCTGTTTTGAATTAGTGAACAAAATTAATAAAGCTTCAATTCGATAACTGTATCTATGCATATATTATGTAAACTAAATGTACACATAATATAATTCTGCCATAATTAATTGAGAATAAACGATTTCTCATTATGTATATATGTATATGTATGTACATCAATTCAAATATTGTCACAGATGAAATTAATTACTTTACACTAATCACCATCAAATAGCAGCACAAACAATATATATAAAGTATACCAGCCGCACAGCTTTCATTTTAACATAAAAACTTTTTCTAGTCATTAAAAATTATGTACGTATATATATGTGTATATATTTTGTTCAAAGTTAATTTATATTTTCGCATAAAACAAAAAGCTTTAAAATATAATAAAACAAATTAAAGAAATGGCCATAAAAGCTAATTTTAATCTTTTCGAGACAAACGAGATGGAAATGAAGTATACATATATATGTATATAACAAGTTGTGTGTCGTGTAAAAAAAGCTTTCAATATATACTTTTCTTCTGTATATAATTCTCATGTAAATGTACGTATGGCAAACGATGATGAGAGAAGTGCCAGGTGCTTTTACCAGTTTTCTTATGTATATATAAAAGTATTATATAAATAACGGAAAAATTATTTTGTTTGTTTTAAGTATTTTTCCATTAAAAATAATTTATATCTTTTCGACTTTTATTCTTTTTCTGTTGGTGTCTGTGTGTGTGTGAAACGGCGCGCTTTTTAATTTAAGTACATATATTCAAAAGCTTTATTCCAATAAGATTATATTAAAGGTGGTAAAGTGGTGGACATTGTTGTTAATTTTGAAAATTTTCAATTTTTCTTTTTTTTTATAATTCTTCTATGTAGTAATATATATATACATATCTCAATGATATGACGAGCAGATGTTCGTATACTGTTGCTTAATGGTTTGATCGTAAAATTAATGGGCGCAATCGTTATACTATATAAATGAAAATGGAAAATTATTTTATATAATTATTAAGGAAATAAAAACAATCCTTATACAAGATGCCAATGAAATGTTAGAAGCAACAGCTTGTTGAATGTGATAAAATTCTAATATATATTTGGTAACACATTAAGCAAGCATAGAAAGCTTTTATAATGATTATACTAAATTATCAATGTTTACGATCGTATACCGAATTTAACGATAATACTCGACATGTTTTCATTTATCAATCCCGATAGGTATTTCTTGTGAATGAAGTTTTCGATCAACTAAAAGCTTTCAATTATTTCCTGTAAAATGTGTGTTCTAATCTAGAAGTCTATGATTAAATTTAATGAGATAATAACCGAAATTAGAGTTAGATTTAAAAAGCTTTTACTGAAATGAATTTATGTATATGTGTAGCTTTACGATTATTTTGCTAAGTAAATCAGCAACAATTATCCAATGACATAAACATAATTAACTGGTAAAGAACATTGTTATCAATAGTTTTAAACCAAATGTTAATTAAAGCTCTCACCGAAATGAAGTTCATAATAAGTTTAACTAACATAGTCCTATACATGAAGCTTTAACTGCTGTTTCTTAAATAATTTGCAATTTGTATAATAAATATGAATAAAAGAGCACTAAGTTGGTTGTAATGAACCTGGGAAGTGTAAAATGTGAGAATCGCTCTGTTTCTAAAATAAAAAATTCCTAAAGCTTTTAACTTTTATGAGCCGTAAATTACAGAAAGTAGCCATTTGAATCAATAACTATTTAGAATATAGTTTTCGCAAATGTCAAATTACAAAACAGCATGTGTTTGAAAGTATAGCATGCTAAAACGTTTATCTCAACTGAGATAAAAGCGTGTAGTTAACTTGGAGTTTAAGGTTTTCAATCGAGATGTTTAGAATCAAATATTCCAGGAAAACCTTAAAAAATAAATATTTTAACCTGCAGGAGCTATCATGATATATTAAAAATAGTAGGAGATACCACAAAACTTCAGAAAATAATCTTAAAAGAACTTTCAACGCAAGAGCTCCTTTTAAATGTGTCATCAAAATGTGTGAGTCTTAAAACGATCTAAGATGCTTAATTAATAAATAATATCTTAAAGCTCATGTTTTAATATTCAAAAGAAAATTTAAATTTCTGTAACTTCAAACAATACAGTAATAATTAACCAATTTAATTCTAGATAACACTAATCTATTTATGTCTGAAATATTTTACAAAACACTATTTTAATTGATTTCACTTATTTCACGTATACTTTACAATAAAACTTTAATAACATGATGACACTTTGCTCGCAGATCCACAACTACGCCTCTGATTGTTGCTCTAGCATACAGATATATGTATGAAGTGGCAACTCGTATCTATCCCATTCCAATATTCCTCGCCAACATCTATCATGAAGCCCATACTCAAAATGACTTCATTCGCTATATTTGCGTCCAGTAGTTAATGTTGAAACTGAGTATTGCCAATCCTTATCAGTGCAATCTTCTTACCCGTTATATCAGTACCCTCACCTTTGCCCGCTCGTAATTTCTACCCATCGGCTGGTTGTACTCTGCCCTTAATTAGATCTTCTCAGACAAACGTACGAGCTGCTCCTGTATCCAGCGTAATCGCACAGATCTTTCTGTCAATATCACCTTTAACAGTTAAAACGTCTCCGCCTCATCCCAATCTCGTTACAGGGATGGAGTAGCAACTGATTCTTCGTACTTCAACTGCTTCTTCCTGTTTCTGTTCCTTCTTCTGGGCCAAAATTCACTCTTTACCCAATCCTCGATGTATCGAAGATCGCGAACCCGCCTGTCTCCATCTTATTTTGCAACATCCTCATGAGATGTGACCCGTCAAGTCACATACCGTTCATCTCATGTTACTACCACCTGTGGTTTTTGGCATTCTAGAACATGCTCATCTAGCTCTTGAAACTCCGTTTCCAATTCTCGATTGCAATTCTCCAACTCTTCATGTAGAAATCCCATCTCGATGCCTACAACATTCTCCTTCCACTTTTCCAGTATTGTTGAAACCATCCAGCTCTATACTACTTCTAGAATATCTGTTTATAACTTCAGTTCAATTTGTAGTACCACTGATTGTATTTTCCTCACCTCCCTAAGTGGAAACTCCTTCTCTTGCACTTCTCCACCGTCCTCTAGAACTATTTGCTCCAAACCATGCATCCTTACATAATTTTCGAGAACTTTCCGCATCTGCTCTGGAATAACTGCCACTGACTTATGTTCAACCTGTCTAACCGCCGATTGCATCCTGTACACCTATCCTTGTAGAACAACACGAGTCTCCTGGAATTTCCTTTCTTGTCTCTTGACGATCCATTAACTTTTTCTTTCCTGCATTGATTGTTTCATTTCCTGAAAACAACTTTCCATAAATTCTTTAGCAATAGCCGAGAACTTTGTTGAATCGAAACATCCAAACTGTACCGCCACAGTCACCACTTCTGTCTCTTTATCTTTTCCATCTTCTTCTGTCTCGTCTGCTGAAATTGTTAATTATTTCATTCATTTCATTTTTATGACCAGCAGTTGATAAATCACGCCGCTCCAACTCCTCCTTTAATTTGGAAATCTTTAACTCGCTACAAACATTTCTGTCACGAATTGTTACGTTTTAGCCTGGTCAAACCAGGTTCGATAATTGGATTATGAATAAAACACTCAATTTAGTTCTAGAAAACACTAATTAATTTACCGTATTCTCGAATTATTTTAGAAAAAGCTTCACTTTCACTTTTTCCTTTTACTACTACTAACTCTACTACTGTTAAAACCCAATTTACTTAATCCTACCATTTCATCTCGTATTTATACCAAATATTTAACCTACTAGAACGTTTCATAAAATGCCTGAATAAACTAGACACCTATTTACATATACGGTAGTTTTTCTACTCAAACAGAGATGTCACCACAATAGTAACAATGTTGTTCCGATTGCTGTAATAAATGTGTTTAAGTAGGGAAATTATTTTTTATACAAAAGAAGTGTCTAGACTGTTCTAAAAAACTCTTATTCTCTAAGTCAACATTTAGGTGTAAACACGACAGAAATAAGATCCAGTTGTTTGTTGCAAGTTTTAATTGAGAAGCGATTAAGTTAGTTGGGTGCAATAAATGTTTTTGGCCCTGAAAGCACGTTTCATAGTTGATGAAACCAGAGTTAAAACCTCTCTTTAATAAGCGAGAAAATTAAAATAAAAATTTAATTCAGAAATAGTTTATATCGATATTTTGACAGATCAATTTTAGACACATTTTAGGGCATTTAAATGTCATCATCAATTTTGATTTTTGTTCTACGTAAAGTAGAGTCTCAAGGCAAAATCATTAATACTCTAAAACTCTATATAATTCAATAAACCTATTTTCGAATTATTAGTAAATGAAGAAATCAATTGGTTGTTGAGCTTTTAAAAACTTTCATATAGTAAAGCTAAAACCAAAGAAAATAATAAATTGTGAAAGCTTGCATCCGGCGAATCAAGAATATTTTGTAAATTATGAAATTATTGATGCTCCATACGATAGATCTTAAATACTGGTATTATAGAACTTTTATTTATAGAACTTCCAATTCCAATTTGTTTTGATGGAATTACGCTTTCATGCAAGATCAAATGTGACAGAATTTATCTATAAATTTTTAAAAGTAATATCTCATTAAGCTTTATAATATAAATTAGGTTCAAATTTGCAAAGTCTTATTATTCGTAAAAAAAAATTAAGTTCATACACAAAACAGACAGATCTCGAATTTGAATGATTCAAATTGATAAATGTGGTTTGTTCGATTTAATATAGTGCATAGTGTGAATTGATGGATTTAGCCATAAATTTACATTTTAAATTTCAAATTAAAATTCGGGAAAACATTATATACTAAAACCAAATTAACGATCTAATAGCTTTTATGTGGTATTGACAATCTTTTTTATGTCTTATATATACATATAATGATGACGTACTTAAAGCAATAAAAATTTATTGAAAATTAAAATAAAGAAAAAGTCCTATCCATTAAATCGATTTATTAAGGTACACACATACACCAACCAACCAACCAACGAATGTTAAGCCGAGCTTTTTTTATGTGTGTCGCATTTTGTATATATACAACTCATTCCAGGCAACAAGAAAAAAAAATCTTCTATTTTACAAAAAAAAATTATGGTTTTCGGAATAAAATTTGCCATTTCCATAGAAAAGGAAATAGGAAAACATAGAAAGAAAGAGAGAGAGAAATAGAAAGTAAGAAGCATAATAAAGAAATAATGACACCAATAATAAAAGATAAAGTCATTCAAATAATATCCGAAAGCACAAAAGATTTTTTTTTTGTTTGGTTGTTGTTGTTGCGTATAAAGATAAGACCGATTTTTTCGTTTTCGATATTTTGCGTTATCGAAATTATTGAATTTCCATAATAAAATAATGCCAATAATAAGAAACCAACCGATTTTTTTTTTTTTTGGTTGTTTAGGTTTTTATGACCAATAAAAAGTTTATTATTTATTTATACCGATATTTTGAACTTCCGTTGAATTTTGGAATTTTTTTTGTGCTTGTATTTAGTAGCCCCCCAAATAACAGTTCAATATCAATTTTGGTTACATGAAAAGTTACGAGCTTTTATATACCAATTTTGGGTGCCGCAATAATAAATTATATTTTCTTACTGGTTTTTCCGATTTTTCGGCAGTTAATTAAATTATTTTTAAATAAATCTGGGTGTCAATAAATCGCATTCAGTTAAGTATGCACCGTACTCCAATTTTTAAAACTTTGTCAACAAATAACTTAGGTTTTAACGACGGAATATTAATAAATCTCTACAGTGAATCCCATTTAAAATGTATTTTAAAGGGGTTTGAACAGGTTCTGCAGAAAAATCATAACTGCAATTTAAATACTAGACCCTTTCTAGATGTAAGGGTCGAGAAGATTATGGAACTGTCCAGATCACCGGAATGCCCGCGTATAAATCTAATCGCGAACCCTAGAACAATCGATCAAATCGAACACATAAATGAGCTATTAGGAGATAGGTTGGGGCCATTTCGAACCAGACGTAGACCATTTGTTGTGCCTAAGATTGGGCATCCTTGGAAGTCGACTAGCGGTGCATTCGAATATAGTAACAACACAAGAGTCGAACAAGGCATCTCTGACACGCATAAACAATCGAATGTATGAAGAATCGAAAGTAGCGCGAACAGTATCATAATTCATGACTTCAATAATAAATGTTGGCATAAATACCCGAACGAAAGAGGCTCCATTATCAAAAAAGGTTCAGACAGCCCAGCACCTATTCCCACAATGATAAATCAAATATTGAACGTATACGACTAATATATGAGGCACGTCTTAATGCAAACAATAAAAAGCATTAATAAAGCAAGCCATCTTCGCTTGGGAAATTTTATTACTAACCATGGATATACTGAACCCCATGCTTCCAAAACGTAAGCAATAAGAAAAATGATAAAACGGATAAAGGAATTTTTCCAAAGGCATATAAAAATGGCCAAGTAGTTATTTTTAGAAAATGAGGTGACTAATAATATGCCAGTCTTAGTTAGATTATTTGAGAAATTGATCATTGGCAAGTTGATGAACATATTCCAGTACGTTGTTAATATAGTAAAAAGGCTTCAGAGAAAATATATCTCCAGAGAATGTATGATGAAAATGAACAACATAGTTCAAGAGAGTCGGTGCAAAAGTACATTCTTGGAATCTTCCTAGATATGTATGGACCTTTCTGTAATATTGTATATCACGGCAAAAAATCCTATACTTTCATAGAATATAACTTAAATATAAGCGCACCCAACAGGTTGCAACAATAACAATTTAAACCTCGAAGCTTTCATTAGGTAATTAAATAATGCGAACCAATTTACATAAATAATCTACGTAAGCTTTTACAAAATTTTATAGTCTTAAAAGCTTCATAATGAGCTTATTTTCGAACCTCTACGGATTTCAATTCTCAAAAGCTTGAACTTACGGCGAGTAATTGTCACAATGAAATTGTTTGGCAAGAACCATTGTAAATTTTTTGCGGAGCTTTCAATAATATACAATACACGTACTATATTTATCTAAAGCAATCCATTCAACATGAATTCTGAATTAATTGATAATTAAAAATAGTCAAAGTATATGATATTCCATTTGTTAACGAAGAGCTTTTATTTGCTATATTGTCTCTTTAAACAAATTTGCGTTAAGAGGTTTTAAGTTTACGTATTATTTCGTTTTTTAATCGTATGTTAGCTCTTCAAAATTCATTTTATTTGTTAAAAGTTTGATCTAGGCATTTATTTGATTCATTTGAACGTTCCAATCAATTTTTTTTCAGTAAAGGTTTCAATATATTAAAAGTTCAAAATTCTTCCAAATGAGTTTATTTTTATTCGAACCCTTACGGATTGCAAAACCGTCTAATATCAATACATACGTTTAATATTTATTTAAGCAATCTATTCAACTTGAATACATGACCTACAAATATTTTATATATAAATAAATATTTTCTCAGTGCTTTTGGGCTCGTTAAACTAATCTTTAAATGTTTCAAACTTTAATCTTGCATTTTATTTTTTATAAATCCCGGCAGAAAATATAGGATTAAACTAGTTTAGCTTCTTGATTTTCCATACATTCCCATACCAACTCCTAAATGGGGTGGAGCTTTTGAAATACTTTATCACTTGACCCGAAACTTTATTTCACATTGTCATAGGCTCGCAATATTGTTATTCACTATACCAATTTGGAAAAAATCAATGAATCGTTTCCCATATATAGCGTTGCCGTTGTACCTTTACCGCACACATACGCATACACTCGTATATATGCGACATCCAACATTACATAAAATTATTAATTTCCAAATCACTTGCTTTACGATTTCATTCCACCGTCAGTTTTGTTGTTGTCGCCATCATAATTTTTTTCCTATACACATAAAAATTGATACGACATCAAAACATTATTATGTATACTACTATTATTACATAAGCATGTAACATAAAAATGTATACCATAAATTTTATGATTTGCTTTCAATTTTTTTAGTACTCAACGATTTTTTTTTCATGCATCTTAATTCCGCATCATTCATTTTCTTAAGCAACACTAAAATAAAAAAAAAATTGTACGCATAAAAATTTAATTTTCTTTTCCCGCGATTTTCACGCGATTTTAAAGTGTATTACTGAAAACATTTATTCATGTAATATAAATGTTGTTACATATATATGTACGCTGTATACACATACAAATATGAGTTGAAAATCCGTACACGAGTTAGTTAGTCATCTATAGGAGAAAAAATAAAAAGAAATGTTGCTACCCATATACGCAACCACCGCAGCCAGAACAAACAAATTTATGAATATATACTCTGTCGATTTTCAATAATCAAGACGATCGAATTGGGTAATTGATTGCAAGACATTTGAGGGATTAATGTCTTGTGATTTTTTGAAATTTATATTTTATGTATTTGAACCAACAAATGGTTTTTCTATATATACTGTATACTAACTGGTTTCTATAGTTAGTATATTGATCGGACTAATAAATAGTTATATATTATGAACTGTTGAATCTATAGTATTTAGAGCACCGAAATTATTCAGCACCTGCATTTTTATATGGTTTGGATTAAATTTTTATGGCTCAGTAATAAACTCCATCTATAAACTAATTCAGCCACTACACTAAGTAACCATTCCATCTCATGGATTTATCAATAAAACTTATCCCATAATAAAAAATTTAAATATCCAGACAATATAAGAGTATATGTATATGTATATGTATAAGCCTAATATCCACTGGCCCATAAATAACATTAATAAAAATATAAATAACAAAATAAAAATAAAAATAATATTTATGGTTAAAATAAAAAATAAAACAAAAATTTATGAAATTAAATATTTTATTCCCATTAAATTAAATTAAAATAATAAAATTATAATTTTTGCTTTCATTACCAAAAATGAAAAAAAAAAAAAATTCAATTTATTTTTGGGAATGAATTTATAATTTATTAACTCTCCTAACAATAACAATAATTCCAACCTATGACGAAAAAACTTAAAATCAGAAAACCCACCATACGGTGTATGCATGTACATATGTACGTACACACGTATATACGTATATAAATTTATGTTATCGAATTTCGAAACGTCCAACTCACCGAAATACACATACATATTCGAGAAAAGTTAATAAAATGTATATTTCGTTTCGAACCAGACACATATGCATATATGTACATACGTATACCGAACAATAAAATATTAAAACAAATAAAAATTATAAACAAATTTAGCTAAAAAACGAAAAAAAAAATGGGTGGAAGGTTTCCGCAATTTCGAGAGAAAATTAAAATTATCGAATATACAAACATACATACATAAAAAATATAATCGGAAAACCCGAAAACAAATGAAGAATGTAGAGTAGATAGATCCCAAAGCTCATAAAATATTTTTCCATAATTCACAGATAACAGCGCAAAAAAGCTTTCCAATTTTTTTTATTATTCTTCGTTTCATTCTGTTATCTGTTGTATGTTAGGTTCTAATCATTTTATTTTTATATTTTTGGAAGGTTTTTGTATTTTCTCTGATTGTGTTTTTTTTTTTGGTGTGTGTGTTGTGTTGTGTACCAAGAGATCACATCTGGGTTTATGAAAATGTTAACGTTAAAGTTTAATGGGTATATATGTATATATACTAGTATTAAAAGAAAATTGAGATGAATTCGATGCGTGCGTGTTCACAATACAAAAAGATGAATATTTAATTTGGATATTATTTGGCAGTTGTGATTTTTTTTTGGGGGCTGGCAATGCAAAAGCAGAGATGTATTTCTATTTTTAATGATATTTAAAGTGGTATACAATTATAAAGTGAGATGGAATTAAAATTAATTTAATTTAAAATTTGAATTGTAGTTCATGATGTGATTAATTTTATTTTTGAAATTTAAATCAATTTAATAAAAGCATTTAGTCGAATTTTCACGCCATAGGACTTGTGGTAATTTGTGAATTTTTGACTCAAATTATTTCCACTTTTGATGTAGAACATTCTCAACACCTTGAAGACGTGAGAATGTCGAAGTGGGAGTATGCTAAGATCTCGGAATATTGGCCACGAGGGCAAATATAATGGTTTGAAACAGATAATTCTCAGTAACTGTTTTTGTCGTACGAATATAGGCTGTAACGTACCTTTAGATGGTCCACCCCAACATGATAATCCATATTGCAAAATTGAACCAGCTAGGGCGCTGTCGAACTTTCAAAAGATCGCGGGACAAATATAATATTTTTAAAGAGTTAGCCGGGCCAACATGTACTTTATTAAATGCAATAACTAGATAATAACTTTTCTATATATAATAATATTTATTAATTCATTTTCTTACATAAAAATTCAGTATGTATTCATCATTTATTCATAAAATTATACTCAGACTGTGTCCGAAACCTGTAATAAATATTTTTTAGTACAGAATTTTGACAATATTTGAGAATTATTCCCCTACATCACAATTTTTTATTATGCCGTCCGAATTGTGTAATAAATCTCCCCTCCTCAAATGCCTTTCCCCACGTTATATGTTTTTTTTTAAACGTCAAATTGAAAATTGCCTAAATTGCGTTTGTGGTTGCATGATGTGTGTTCCACAATATATGTGTTATTTTATTACCGCAAACGATAATATCACGATAGATTTATTAAATCTGGAAGAACCGGAACCAGAAATTTATCTACACGTTTATGAAAAGTTAAATAAAAAAATTGGATTTAAGTTTAAATTCGGACTTTTAATTATTTTTATTTATCTTTTAATCATTTCATTTTACATTAATTCAGTGTGTGTCGTGTGTGTCATTCATGTGTGTTCATATTAATTATATATACATATATATATATATATATATATATATATATATATATATATATATATATATATATATATATATATATATATATACATATATATATATATATACATATATATATATATATATATATATATATATATATATATATATATATATATATATATATATATATATATATATATATATATATATATATATATATATATATATATGTATATAAATAGTATCATCCCGCCAAAAACATCATAAAATTCCTATCCATCAGCCATTTGATCGTTGCTCGGTCCGCAACACAATGATATAATTTATTTGCACGGATCTGTCAAAAATTATGATAGCGATAGACTATAATAATTTGGGTGTATGTGGGTGATTTTTGCATATAAATGTCAAAATTATTTACTAAAAAATATTTATTACCGGTTTCGGATACAGTCTTAAAATATAAAAAGTTTCAATGTGATAACTGCAAATGACGCTGTTCTGATAAAAAAAAATCGATGTTTGTTGTTGAAATTCATATTATTTCTTCTAATTTACTATCACTGATTGAACTCCGATATTTCGATTTAATGTATTGGGTGTATGCATTAAAACCCGGAATTTTTTAATGAAATTTGAACCTTTATTGTGGAAAAATGTTACAAGATTTTTTATTCAAAATATTGCCCATCGCTACCCACTACTTTTTCCGATCTTTCTGGCAATTTATGGATTCCATCCCAGTAAAACTACGCCGGCTTGGCGGCCAAGTCGAATCGAGCCAATTTTCGATACCTTGAACTGAAGTGAAGTGTATTCCTGATAGGGCATTATGCATGGATAGAAATAGGTGGTAGTCGGAAGGAGCAAGGTCTGGGCTATAAGGCGGGTGAGGCAGAATCCGTTATTCTCCAGGTAATTTTTGACCGGTGCCGCAATATGTGGCCGAGCGTTATCGTAGTGGAAAATGATTGACTCGTGTCTGGTCGCATACTTAGACATACTAAGGCTAAGTAAATTTAAATCTAAGTCTTAAAATAAGTCCTAAAACGAGCTAATTAATGTTCAGGAAATGTGCCATTTTACCACATAATTTCGGGTTTATTCTGACAAAATAGGATAAAAATGAGGAAAATGTTGTTAAAAACGAGCTAATATGTGTATACGTTTAAGTTCAAGTTTAAGTTTAACTCTAAGTTAAAGATAGGCACTAACTCTAACTCTAACTATAACTGTAAGGCTAACTCTTAAACTAACTCTAATTCAACATCCAACCTAACTCTAGATAACTTTAATTTTAATCATACTCCTAACTCTAATTGCGAATCTAAGTCTTACTCTAATTCCAACTCTAACTCTAAATATAATCCGAACAGCTATTCTAACTACAACTTTAACTCAAACAATGAGCTCAGTTCAAGTTTATTTCTAACTCTAACTCTAACTTTTTTCTAACTCTAGGCCTAAATCTTGGTCCTAGAAATACGAAATATAAGTCTAAGTTTAAGTCTAAGTCTAAGTTTATGTCCAAGTAAATGTCGAATTTCAAGTCTAACCCTAACTCTAACTCAAATCCCAACTCCACATAACCTTAATCCTAATCATAGTTTCTCTAACTTTGATTCTAATAAGTTTAAATCTAACTCTTATTTTAATTCAAAACTCTATCTGTCATACTATAAATTAAAATTTAAGTCTCAAACTCCAAGTCCAACCCTGAAAGCTCTGAAAGTTTAATATTAGTCCTAGCTATAACTCTAATAACTTATGATGTGTGCCTCAATCGACTAAACTAACTAAAGTAACATGTGTTAGTTAATAAAATTTTTCAGTAGATAGCACTAGTATAAAAGTCACTATCTCTGTTAATACTAATTACAACTACAGACCTAAATCTAGGTTAATTAAATAAAAAGCCCAAGTAGCCTAAAGTTTTAGTAAAATGGGCATCTGGAATTTGATACGTTTTCAAAACTCTTCCTGAGCCAAAGCTCTTAGATGTTTCGCAGTTTGCTTTTAATTTCGTTTAAATTACACATCAAACGCTTTAGTTTGGTCAAATGCTTTAAGTTCTACTGAATTTTGAACTCTTTAATCCACTATATTGTTTGTGGATCGAAATTTAATGGGTATTTAAGATTCTCCAATTTACCAGACGATGGCTTCTGTTAGCGATCAATCGAGATGGGTTGCTGTCTCCGTGATAATGTGAATTATGAAAAATTGAAGTTGCCTTAATTTGTGGAAATAACAAATGTCGGACTACCTCGATTTGCGGGTATATCGACTGGAAATAATTATGTGAAGTTGTGGTATAGTCAATGGAACGAAATCTGTGTGAAATCTGTAATTTGGCTCATTTTATCTATCGCAATTTTATGGGAAAGCCATAACCTTAATATAAATACATATTACAAGTACAAGTTTATAAGTTTGTAACTTCGATATTTTGTCTATATATACTTGGGATTTCAGTAATTTGGGCAAATTGTAGGTCATATGTTCATGACAAAGCGTATACAACAGCATTGTGTTTGCCTGAAATTAGTTGAATTTCAGTCGTAAAATTGGAATTGAAAATCGAAAAGGCAGATTTGCCGCGTACTTCTTTCCGTTTTTGAGTGAATTGCATAAACCAATGGTTTTATAGTCAGTGAAGAACTATCAGAAATATTTAAGGACTGAATAGTTCAATTGCTATATAACACAGAAAATACATTTGATTTTGGATTATAAAGACATAACTCGTCTTCTTTATGTGATTCAAAGCTCTACTTAAATGACAGAAATCGTCTGTCCCAGTTATACGCTTGACTCCAATACGTCGTCAAAGAAGACGAGATGTCGAAGTTATATGCAAAATTCTTATTGATTTTTTTGGAGTATATATATTTTATTGAAACAATAGATTTAAATATATTTAAACCAGGATCGCAACACGTTCATAAGATTCTTTGAATCTCATTAAAAATCGTTATCATTCAAAATATTAAATTTTGCATTGGAAATTTTTCCGAATAAATTAGCTATCAAACCAATATATTTTTCAATATGAAAAATGTTACACCCAATTTTAGTCAAACCGGAAGTCGAAGCGATGTTAGAATAAGAAAATGTTTAATCTTGAAAAACGACATAAAATATTTAATTTAAAAAAAAATTGAACCCAAAAGAAGGAGGTCAATTGAAAATCTTAACTAATCCTCTATTAAAAGTATTTTCTTTTTTTTTATCTTTCAAGAATTAAATTAGAGCTTTTAATTTATCTTGAACACTCACACAACCTTAACCCATCACGTTCTTAATATATAATTTGGAAAAAGAAACCAACCATAAATCTATGTATAGTTAAACGCAAAACAAAATGAAATTTTCGTACCATACACCGCATATATTCATTCCATACATTCGATTCATTCCATATATTCGATGATATCGTATAAGCTTTCATATATTGAATTCAACAATTTCCAGATATTATAGAGTCATCGTCCTGGTGGCGAAGCACCAATTAAATTGGCATACCTAAAACAAACAAAAATTAGGTGAAAAAAATCGTTTAAGTAACAAATCAAAACAAAAGGATAATAAAAAGTATTAAACTTTTGATATAGAAAAGTAATTTCCACCGCCACTACAACAGCCCAACACAAAAAAATAGGGTCATGAAAATAAATCACAAAAAGACCTGAAAAATGGAACTTAACTAAATGAAAGATAATCTGGTTCATTCATTTGGATGGGATTTTATTTTTTTGGTTTTGTTCAAACGTAAACGACACAAACAAATAAAAAAAAATCCTTTTTAGTTTTTTTGTACCGTATACGTACTTCATTATTATTTGTGAGAGCTTTAAGTTTGATTAAATTCTGTTCCATATATACATTGATACAGTCGTCTGTCTTACTGTGATGTCTGTTTATATATTACAAAAAAATATATATAAAATTAGCAAGACAGATATTTACGATACTGTATATATGTATGTGTACGGAAAATCTAGAATAACCAAAAAAAGAAAATTTTTATTTCGTGGTTATTAACGCAAAACCTAAAAGCTTGCGGATTCTTAAGAGATCTTATGTTATTTATTGCAATGATGTAGTTATATGTGCATGAACATACAAGACCTGGTTGAAATTTATAGTTATATGTTCATTAATCTCGTATTTATAGAAATATGCTGGTGTGTAATGCAGATATTTCATGTCATCTCGCGGGTATAATTTCAAAGCTTCGTTAAAAAAAACGCAAGTTAATTTATGACTCGAGTTTTCTTTTGTTCCGTAACCTCACCGCACACACAACCAGGACGACTATAAAATTTAATTAACATTTTTGTTGTTGTGGTTATTATTGTTTTAGATACAGCATCTGTGGACGAACGATCATTATATAATCAACAACAAGACAAATAGTGGAAATTCGTGTTTTCGTTTTTCGTCCATCGAAAAAGTTTTGTATAACATTGTTGTGTAAAATTGCAGTGAAAATCTCTAGAGCACATAGTTTGATACACATCATATTACTTAAAATTATTACCAATGTTGATATGTTTTGCTAATATGCTCCCAGGCGTCCCAAAAAAAATTGTATTCCCGAAAACAATGACTTACATATCATACTTTTAATTGAGATATATACATACAAAAAAAGCTTCAAATTTTTTCCATCTCTCGAAACAGTACAACAACTAACATTTTCGTTCGTTCTATACATTTTTGTGTCGATCCACCCAAATTATCGTCAAGAGCTTTCACATAATAAACTATTGTTGGATGTAAAGCTTTTACGTTATACATACATACATACATAAATAACTTCAATTCAAAATATTATAAAAAAAAATTATGATTGCTATTATTACGATTATCGCTATTATTGTTGCTATTCCTATTATTACTATTATTCGTTTTCCATTTCAGAAACTATGTACATTTCATATTCTCCAAAAACAATGGAATCACTATATACATGCATGTTACAATCATGATGTGAGAGAGTGATTTTTTACTAAATCATAACAATGGTGATAATCAGAATATAGTAGCGTGATAATAAACATTTTTTTTTATATGGGGATATAGACTTTGAGCTTTTACAAACATTGTTAAAAATTCATTAAAGTAATGATATACAAAATATTACATCAAACGTAAAAAATCGGATCAAAAAATCTACGATGATTGCATAAAGTACAAAAAAATGACAGGGCTTATCCTTATTGATGGGCTTATTCATAGATTAAAGTTCATGAAATCATAAGAACCCGTATACAAGGACGTATGAGATTAAATCATTATATGATTTAAGTCATCGTTTTCGTTAAAAAGCTTTAGGCTAAAAATTTTGTTCTAAATATTGGATAGAATAAATAAACAGTTAATTACTCGGAATTATGATTGGTAAACATAAATATAAACTTTAAAGCTTTAATTTAATGAATGTGTAAGCAATTAAATTTAAACCGTTCCCAAAGCAAAATATATTTTAATTAGTACTTGAGATTTTAATGTCAGCTTTTGGTAGAAATTAAATTCTATATTTTAGATCTAGAAAAAATCAGGAATATCGAGCTTTCATATTTCCATGAACTGAATTTCACGAGTAACTTATTGTTTCAGTTGTTTTGCCAAATTGTATGGAATTCACATTTTATGGCATCGTGAGAAAGTCAAATTGGTGTCTAAAGAAGCTTTTTGATAAGAAAAATATATACATATATTAACAAAATGTCAACCGTTAAATTGTTTTAGCAGAACAATTAAAATGTCCGATTTGTTTACGTTGGTAGCAGTATGGTTTGCTTAATTTTGCTTAAATACTTGCCTCAAACCACTTTCAATCACGAACTTCTAAATTGAAATTCCAAATAAAAAAGCTCTGTAAATGCATCTATCTTTAAATCGATACAAAATCAAACATATTGGAAGCTTTCATCATTTCTTGAATTGTTAGGCTAGTTTGGTGCATTTTTATTCATAATAACTAGTTCAGTAATTTTGAAAGCTTTAAACTTTAGCATATACTTGATACAGAACTATAGTTTCAAATTAAAATAATTTCTACTGAGAAATCGTCTGGAAACACATAAGTCAAGGGAAAAAAATGTCAAATTGGTTTTATAATATCGATATACATATATTACATTTGAAAGCTCTTAATACTTTATAGAAATTTGTGTTAGTAAATATAGTTTTGATCAAATACGACAGCTCAGTAGAATTGCTAACATCCACTTCGAAATTTTGATGTAAGTATGATATGTATATTATAATTAAACTTTCGCCTAGAATAATAAGTTTCGATTTTTAAAAATAATTAAATTGTTTGCGGTTTTTTATATTTAAACTGAAAGCTTTTTGTAATTCAAAGGTACTGCAATTTTTGTAGAGCTTTCACTTGATCAAAAATAGTGCGGAACTTTGTTATTATATCTGAAAAACTTTCTAGAGCTCAATTTTGATTCATATCCAAAACCAAAACATGAAAGCTTTCCTTTTAGAATACATTTTTTTTTTAAATTGAAGAACAGTATGAATACTAAAGAAATACTCAGAAGGTAGATAGAATTCTGTTATATTTTGGGGTTTTTTTCCAAAAATTAATAAAGGTTTCTCGTAAACCCTATGCCTAAAGCCATTAAATCTAACACAATTTAGAAAATAATTACTCCAAGTATGCCTACAGCATCATTAGAATATTTGGATGAAATTGTAAGTAATTATACCAGAATAAATTAAAAGAATAAAATCTGAAACATTCTCGTTTATGGGGGAAAATACGAATTTCAGGAAAAAAAAACCGGAACCATGTGGTGAAAGCCTAGAACATTTAGTTAAATATTTGCGATTGTTTTTATTAAAACTGAAAGCTCTGTGTATTTCTACATTGCCAGAATCCTATAGACATACTGGTATACTTATATTCAAATCCAGAAAACAAAATAATTAGCATGCTTAGTTTTTTTGGGCGGTGTGAGAGTGATCATATATGTATAATCCTATAATGCCGATTAATAGTCCTGGGCCATACTAAATAACACACCACACTGTATGTGATAGTTCTATGTTTGCATAACAAATTTGGTTTGCCATCTTATATCCCGAAATATGATACAGCTTTTCGTAATTACCAATATATAATTATGGGTTGTGTCTTTACGCGAACATAAAAAAATATTTTATTTTCAATCTTTTATTTAAATTTTAATGTTACACGTTTAATTTCTAAATTACAACTGAACTTTTCTTTAATCTTAATTCTATTCTTTATGTTCTACATATTGCTTACTTTGCTAAATAATAAAAATGTGTTTTCTTATACTTGTAACTAACTGCGGTTCAGGTTTCCCGACGGTTCTTATTTTATGATGATGTATGCTTTAAAGTGTGGGAACAGTGCGAACATGATATTGGAATGTTGTTTGATCTGTGTGACTATGATAATGTAACTCCTCCCAGGGGTGAAGAAAGGGCGTCCTCGGTCTTCGGTTTGATCCCATATTTCCTTAATATCTCTGAACAACTTGTAGTTTGCTCTGGGTTTGGTTTTGCTACTGGTGAGTTTTGTATCGTTAATTTTGTCCTTCTTTTTTGAATGCCGATAAAGATTATTAACAATATGATGCCAATTGATGATGTGGATATTCCTCCTGTCAGTGTCCAGATCCAGGTTTGATGACTTGCCTGTCTCATATATACGTGTTCTATTTTCTTCCTATTCTCTATGTTTTCCTGTTGGATCACATCGATGTTTAATTCGGGAATTAGCTTACGAGTTGCTTCTACATTGTGTAGTGCATCTTGCATGACTTCTATTTCGCTTTTTATCTCATAGGAGTGAAATTTTTTGTTGTTAAAGGTTATTGTACAATTCCAAAAATTGATTATGAAGTTGCCTGTTATTGTTCGGTTATTTGGCCCACAGTCTGAATATAACTTTTCGTTCTTGGCGTTGTTAATCAGGATTTTGTCTTCGGCAATGTATTGTATTGTTGTTTCCGTTTCTGTGGTGACATTACAAATGCTATTGGTCCCCATTATTAGCGGTTTTATACATTGGTCTCGAAATTCTTTTATATTTGAATGTTTTTGAACAAAACTATTATGGTCCGAAGTTATGAATAGTTTTTGGTTAGATTTCACAAGGTGTTGTGGGTAGTTTCTGATGACTGTATTATTTATAACTAATGGCATGATAGTCATTATTGTTGACTCTTCCTCTTCTAGCTTAGGTATTTGTAGTATGTAGAGAAGTGTGTCTTTGTTTGTAGCAATCTTTGGGATTACGTATTGGAGTGCTTCATCTGGCAAAGTGATATTGATGCCTTGGCTGGTTAAAATATCTTTGATCATAATGATTTCTTTGAGTGTTAGGATTTTGTTGCTCGGGAGTTCTAATTTTGTTTTGATAATTGCATCTTGAATGTCTTCTAGTATCGTATTAATCATGTCCAAATTTATTATTGTTGCCATCATCTCGATTTCGGTTAGGATAACTCTGTTGGCTATAGTGGTGTTGATCAATGCTCTGTTCACTGTATCTGTGATAAGTTGAATTCGTCTATTGATCTGCTCGTTTATATTAAATTGTTGGTTATTTTCGTTTATTAAATCGTTCATTGTTCTGTTAATTATATGAAGATCTTGAGCGTCTGGGTTGCCTGCTAACCATTTCCAGGCTGAGCCCAATTCGTGCCAACGTTTGTGCCTTGTCCTTTGGGTTGGCTTTATTTGATGAAGGTTGTTGACTAATTTTATGTACTTATGTTCTATTGTATTATGTAATTCTAACTTATCATTTAGTTTATTCTTAACAATTTTATTAAGTGATTTTATAGTTAATTCTAAATTACTTATGTTAATAGGGTGTACAATCTTTATGCTTCCTGTTTGAATTTTACATGGTTTTGTTTTAATTAGTAAGATAGGATCTTCATATAGATTCTTGATTTCTAGTTTTTGTGCATAACCGAGGAGAGTTAAACTGATTATGAGTATTAAATTTAGGATTTTCTTGAACATTTTAATTGTTTGAAAAATTTTACTTTATTTTTACAATATTAATTTAGGTTCTTATTGTATGAAGTATAATTTGTTGGAATTTTGTTTGGTTCTTCTGAAAAATAATAAAAGAAATTTATAATTATAATGTCTTAACTCTCTTGATCTTATTCTTATTTCGTTTTATTTTTCTTTGTGTTTCAAATGTCTTAAAGGCTACGTTTGTTATGTTATGTTTAACTCCTCTAGGTTGCATTTTGGTTCGAATATTTGGCTTAAGGAACACTGTTTGGTTTTCTACCAGTGTTGGTGGTTCCTCTTTTCTAATATTTTGTTTTTCCATTTTTTGGATAGTTTTTTCTAATTTTAAGTTTACGCTGTTAAATATTTCGTTCGCTTGTTTTTGGATTTCATTTGGGTCAACCATATTATTTTGGTTGAAAATAATTTCATTTGGCGTGAAGCCAGTAGATGAGTGAACTGTGTTATTGTATAGTGCTACTGACAACTCTATGCCAGTTGGGGTGTAGGAGTTAGGGAGTTTGTACTTGTTAGTGTTAAGGATTTCGATTATTGTTGAATGAGATTTTTCTATCTGTCCGTTTGATTCGGACGATGACGCGTATTCTAATTTGACGTTAAGTTTTCTTAGATATTCCTTAAATTGGAGAGATTGGAATGTAGTCTCGTGATCTGAGACTATTGTGTTAGGAATTCCGAATATTGTGAAATATTTAGTTAATGCATTAGTTGTGTCAATTAAGTTTTTTGTAGGAATTTGGATCATTTGTAGATGTTTAGAAAAGGAGTCTATTATGGAAAGGAAATTGGTGTGGTTGATATTGAATATATCAATATGTACTCTCTCTAGTGGCTTTGTCGTAATAGGCCTTGGAGAGATTTTGATGTTGTACGGCTTCCGTTCGTACTTGTGTGTATTGCAGGTATTGCATGCATTTATGAGGTTCTTTATCTTTTTCACCATATTTGGGAAGAAGTAGGCTCGCTTAATTTGTTTTTCTACTTTCTGTATTCCTCTATGGGCTCTCTCGTGTTCTTTACTGATAATAGCACTCTGCCTATTTTCACTGGTTACGTCTTCGACCATTTTGGTGGCGAAAACGAAGTGGCCATTTTGAGAAAAATTTTCTCGAAAGCTTTCTTGTATTATACCGTATAATATTTCAGGGGCTAGTATTGCTGTCTGTTTACCATTGTGGAGGTTTTTTAGGTAATTTGTAATAGCCGCCTTCGTGAAATTCTCTTTTGCAATTATTGTTCTGTTATAATTTGAGAATATCTTTTCAGTGATCGTGGTATCAAGTGTGGCAGAAACCCTGAATATTAATTGGTTTCTATAATAGTTTATTGGACGGTCAGAGAAATGTATAAAGTAGTCGTCTGAGGTGTTAGCTGAGTGGATTGTGCTTAGCTCGCTAGGGTCGTTTAATTGTTCTACTAAGGTACTTGTTGATTCACGTGGAGTGATTTCAGGTACTTCGTTGTTATTTATTTCTTCTGTGGTGGGCATTCTGCTTAATGCATCTGCGACCACGTTTGCTTTTCCCTCTTTATACACTACGTCATAATCATAGTTTCCTAATTCTAATCTCCATCTTAGGATTTTTGAGTTCTTTTCGGATGATTTTAGAAAAGTGAGTGGTTTGTGATCTGTTATCAATGTAAATCTGTTACCATACAGGTAAGGGTGGTATTTCTTTACGGCCCAGATTATCGCGAGTGCTTCTTTTTCGTATGTCGCATAGTTAATTTCCGTTTTGTTCAAAGTTCTTGACGCGAAAGCTATTGGTCTTTCTATACCATTTTGTATTTGTGACAAAACCGCTCCCAGTGCGTAATCTGACGCGTCGGTAGTTAGAGTAAAGGGTTTCGTGAAGTCTGGGTATGTTAATATTTGGTCTGTCGCGATTAATTGTTTTAGCGTCTCGAAGGACTTGATGTATTCCTGATCTTTGAGATTTAGTGGTATGTCTTTTTTTAAGAATTTTGTCATATTTTTGGTTATTTTTGAATAATCTTTGATAAACCGTCTATAATATCCAGACAGTCCGAGGAATTGCTTAATTTGTTTTGGCGTCTTTGGTAGTGGCCATTCTAATATTTTTTGGACTTTATCCTTATTAGGCTTTACACCATTTTGTGTAATAGTGTGTCCTAAAAACTGCGTTTCTTTTTTTTAAAAATTCACATTTATTCAGATGAATTTTTAAATTGAATTGCGAAAGTCTTCTCAAAACCGTATTAAGGTTCTTTATGTGGGTGTCTAGGTTTTCTCCCACTATGATGATGTCATCTAAGTAAACATGACATATTCTACCAATTATACCATGTAAAACGTTGTTCATTGCCCGTTGGAAAGTCGCTGGTGCATTTTTTAGCCCGAACGGCATTCGACAAAATTCGAAATGCCCCTTGTCGGATGAGAATGCTGTTTTCTCTTGCGACTGGGTTTCCATTGGTATCTGGTGGAATCCAGATTTTAGGTCAAGGGTGGTGAAATATACCGATTTTCCCAAGTTGTCCAATATCTCCTCAATTTGAGGGATAGGGAACTTGTCGTTTATCGTTTTCTCATTGAGTTTCCTGTAATCGATAACGAATCTTATTTTGCGTATTCCAGATGCGTCTTCTTTTTTTGGGACAACCCAGATGGGTGAGGAATACGGGCTACTTGAATTTTTTATTATTCCGCTGTCGAGCATTTCTTGTATTTGATTTTCGACGTCGCTTTTAAATTTGTGTGGATATCTATAGGTTTTGGTATAGATTGGGTTTTCGTCTACTGTTTGAATTTTGTGTTTAATGATTGACGTTGCTGACAGTTTTTCGTCCAAGCGTAATAAAACTGATTGATTTTTATGAATAAGGTCGATGAGAGTTGCTGTCTCTATGTCACTCAGGTGATTCGTCCTTATTAAACTTTTGATTTCTTCCTTGCTAAGGTGGGAATTTCCAGAAATAGGTATTGGGTTTAGTGTTTCGAAATTATTGCATTTTAATTTTAATTTTGGTAATAATTTTGGGGGTTCTGGCTCATTGGTAAGAATGTTGACAGCTGTTTTGTTTTGACTAGCTCTATATAGTCCTGGTTTGATCGTTATTTTGTCATCTAGTTTATTGAAGTCTGAAACTAGCCAATCACCGTTTTGATGGGTGTCAAATGTGACTGTGTGATTGTAGAAGTTATCATTTGGATAATATTTGAAAAATTTAAATGTTTTATCTTTAAACGAAATTGTATTTGTTTTGTAGTTTATTTTAGCGTCTGTTTCTGCCATATATTGTGAGCCTAGGATTCCGTCAAAAAACTTGTGGAATTCTAGTTCGTGAAAAGTTTGTTTTGGTATTCCTGTACCTAATAAATTTATTCTACATTTTTTATTTGACTTATGGGTGCCTAGAATATTTTTCACATTCATTTCATGTGGTTCTAGTAGGTGTTTTGGTATGATACCTGGCCTGATGATATTCTTGTTGGCGCCAGTATCTATAAGGATTTTTATGGAGTTATTTAGAATGAGAAAAGGAAAAAAATTTAATCTTCTGTGTCGGATTCTTGGTCCTTCTGAAAATTTATTTCTTCCGAAGTTGGTTCCTCCGAATTCTCCGGTCTTTCTGTGTCCTCTTCATTTGAACACAGTTCGTGATTGTAAATTAACTTCTTATTATATGTTTGTTTTGTTCTTAGGGACGGGTCGACTTCCATTGGGGTTGGCATCTCTTTTTGTTTCCAATGATTCTGCTTCGAATTTGAAACACTGTTGAATAATTTTGGTCTTTCGAATGCATTTGGAATATTAGGTTTAGTTTGAGTAACATATTGTTTCCTCGAATTACTAGATATGATTTCATTCGAATTAAATTTACATAGAAAAGCGTAATTTTCTTCTATGTCCTTGGGCCTTGCTGCTTGGGCATAGCCAAAGTATGGCTTCCTTAAGCCTGATAAGAAGGCTGCCAGTGCATCTTCATCGATGAAGGTGCAGATGGCTTGCCATGATTTGTTGTAAATTTCTTTCTGCTTCGCCAGCGTCTTAATATTTTGTACAATTTCTTTTGTTTTATTGTAGAAATTGTGTATTGACGTGGTATCAGTCTGTTTATTTGACCAAAGTTGGGACTTATAGAAGGATAATTCTTGCTTGTCCCCTAAGGTATCAAGAAGAATTTGTTTTACTTCCGTGAAGGATTCTGGGTCACCAGCTAGACAAACTATGTCCCTAGCTTTCCCTTCTATTTTGTTCTTTACGGCTCTCCAGTACATTTTGAGCTGTTCCGGTTGGACTAACGGTTCGAACATCCTTAATGTGTCCTCTGCCGTTCTAAGCCATGCTGTGACTTGTTTTTTATTCCCGTCAAATGTCGGTATCGACTTTATCGGGTCTGGGATTCGGAAGAGGTCGACAACTGGTTGGTTGACTTTGACTTCTTCTATGGGTGGTGGTGGTTGAACCTCCACCTTTTGTCCGAGGTACCTCAGTATCTTTTGTTTTTGAACTAAGTTGGTTAATTGTACCGTTATTGCGGCCAATTGGGCGTTTAGTTCTTCCGTCATTTCTTGGCGGGTTTCTTCAAATATTGCCTCTATATTTCTATTAGCAATAAATGTATTTATGTTTTTCTTTCCCTTTATAGAACTCGTTTTGTTCGAATTACTATGAACTTGCTAAATTATTTCAATTCAATGCAATTAGGAAGGATTATAGTTTGCTATTATTAGTTTGTTTTTTTCGCACCTATCTCGTAGTATGCGAAGGTAACGTACCCTGGGTTTAATTATTCTGATTTCTTCACTTTATGTGTCTATCTTGTAGTGCACGTGATTGGATTCACAAAAGAAGCTTGGATTTCCAGAAAACAGAATTTTGTGCTTTTCGCGTCTATCTTGTAGTGCGCGGATTAGCTTATTTGATAAAATTTCGTTTTAAATTTAAATTAGGAATTTGGTTTTGGTCATGCCTATCTAGCAGAGAATAGAACAAGCGAACTCGAGTGTAATCGAAAATTTTGTTGAATTTTTTTGTGTTTGTTTCTTTTTGAAAAAAATAAAAAAATAATTGTTTGTTTTTGCTTGTTACCCGAATTTCTCGTTTCTATTTTTTTCGTTCGTTTTGTTCTTTGTTTTTGTTTGTCCGATTCGCTTGCAAAATTGCAAGTAAGCTCGAGCTGACTTGAAAACATAAAAAAATGACAGATATTTAATAATTTTGATTATTTCATCGTTAAATTAAAATATCATACAAAACTGCGGTTGATTTGAGCGAAACTGTGCAAACAAAAGATTCTTGACAAGTGTAAAGAAATTTAAGAAATTTCAAACAAACTGTTGAAATGAAATTTAAAAATATAAATAATCTAGGCCTATATAAAATACGGCCCAATTGAGGAACTAATAAGTCATTTTATTTCATTTAACAGGATACAAAACATAAAATGTATAATATAAAATGTACCTAATTATTTAAAAATATTTTTCTCCTTCACTTCGACGAACAAGGAACAACCGAACAACACAAACCGGATAATAAAACGTAAAATTCCAAACATTTTGGAAAATCCGAACAAATTCTGATTGCTTGCAAGTAAACCGAAAAATTTACAAAAACGAACAAATTTATTTTTTTTAGTTTGCTCGTTCGCACTTGTTTGAATGAAAAGGATAATTGGAAGACAAAAACTACCAAACCAATTTTTTTGTTTTTTTTTGCCTTTTCTGTTTTGTAGTTGTTTGTATTCGATATAAGAGAATTTTGTTTGGTGTTGATCGAAATTTTGTGCTTGTTTCCAATCTCTGCTATCTAGTAGTGTATGCCACAAACCAATACGCGAAAAATTTAAAAAGAAAATCTTACCTTACTTTTACAGTCGATGGAAGCTGGTTCAAGATCAGTTGCGGTGAAAAAGTGGCGGAATCTCGAGTCTGCTAACGATATACACCTTCAGTTAGAGATGTTTCACTTATTCGTCACGAATTATTGTAGTTTTTCACTAAGATTTCGTTGAAACTGTTAATTTTTCACTAAAACTTCGTTAAAACTGTTAATTTTTAAGACAAGTGTTACGGATTCTCTAAAAATAATAAATAAATAAGCTTTTATTCACTTATTACTGCACTTTTTACTTTTACACTAAACTTCACTTTAACACTGCGGCTGCGCCAATTATGGGTTGTGTCTTTACGCGAACATAAAAAAATATTTTATTTTCAATCTTTTATTTAAATTTTAATGTTACACGTTTAATTTCTAAATTACAACTGAACTTTTCTTTAATCTTAATTCTATTCTTTATGTTCTACATATTGCTTACTTTGCTAAATAATAAAAATGTGTTTTCTTATACTTGTAACTAACTGCGGTTCAGGTTTCCCGACGGTTCTTATTTTATGATGATGTATGCTTTAAAGTGTGGGAACAGTGCGAACATGATATTGGAATGTTGATTGATCTGTGTGACTATGATAATGTAACTATATATTGATTTTGAAAACATGTTAGAAGAAAGGTTGCGTATCTCCCATAACTACCTATAGTAACACTCATGCCACCAACTTTCGAAAAGAACACGTCGCAATTGTTGAATCTCGCCATTTAGGTTGGAACTGCCGCTAATGGAACCAAAAAAATCATATCGAAACTAGATGCATTTTATATGTACAATCAAGCCTTGAGTATTATAAGGTTTGGCTAAAAGCTTACATAAACAAATTATTAGGAAACATTCTGATTTCACGGCAAATTCTGTAATTTTAAACATGGTAGCTGAATTAGTCGCTCAACTTGAACACAAAAATGGGATTATTTGGTATATCGTGTTCCTCATCATTATATAACTCTGAATTAGTAAAATGTTAAATTGGTGCACACTACAAACCTTCCAGAATTTAATTTAGATAAAAAAAACATGAAAGCTTTTTTTGATCTCTGAGCACTGGAAGTGACTAAATAGTAAAATTGTAAAACTCTATTAAAATTTTATTAATTTACACGAATAATTTAGTAGCTTTTGAAAATTGTATTTCATCAAATTCGGAAGCATGATAAATAATAATCAAATGATTGGGCAACTCAATCAATCAACATTATACTATTCAACTATAAAACCTTTAAATTTTGAATTTGTTCATACAATTGAAACTGCAAGCATTATGCTAACTAGTGCAAAAAAAATGTTGCGCTTAGGAAGACTTACTAAAATCCTATTTGGATTCATATTCAGAAAACAAAACAAGAAAGCTCTCTTTTTAAAATTACTAAATTTTCATCATTAACTGTGTTGTGTCTGAACAAATTTGAAAACTTAATTTTAATTTTCATAACAGAATGCGGTAACGTTTTGATTTTAAAAGTACCAGAAATTACTGAAGCTCTCATTCAAAATTTATTTATATCGCTACACCAGAATCACCGTTCTTCATAAATTCAATATTTTCAAAATTTTGTCATCACTTTAATTTGGTTTTTCAATGCCTATGACATGAGGATAACATCGTGAACATATTCTAAATAAAAACGCTTTTGATATTGCCTCTATTGACATTAGATAAATCATTATCGCTTGTCTGACTCCTGTGGGCGAACTGTGCAGACCTATCATGCATTGAATACACGAAAGAATTGTTAAAATAGATCATCTCTCACATCGAGCTATCACGAATCAAAATACTATCCTGACATGACTTTTAAATCTTTACCCAACAATGTTTCATTGACATTTTGAGCCACGACGCTAACTGATTCAAAATGTAACGCATTGTGCTAGTGAGTACAAATATTTTATGAATTAATTCCAATTGATCCCAACCAAGCAGATTTTAAGTTAACAGTATACTAAATTTCTTAGAATTAGAAAGTAGTTAGCGTAACGGTAGATCTGTCAAAAGTAACCAGTAACATTTAACTCATCATTACCAAGACTTTATCTTCAGTGATCAAAACATTTTTGATCTTAGGATAACATAGATCAAAAAGATTACCTGGCTAAAACCAATAATTTAAACAAATTATATAGTGGCTCTTTATTGTTCAACCATTTGCTTTGTGGAGTTATGAACATTGAGATTTCGTGGTTTTTATCAACCAAAATTAAAAATTGTACAACCCGATTTGTTTATATCTTTTTATAACCAACAGTTGTAACCTTAATTCAGCATCGATAATCTACACACAAAAATAAATTCACCTGAACCATCGAAAATTTATATGGATTTTTACAAAACTGCAACTTTGAGTATAATGTATAAAATCTCAACCCATCAAAAATTAAATATATAGTATAAAAGCTTAAACAAAATATAAATTAAAAGTTGCAACTCATATTTCTCTTTTAATGCATTTCCTCATGATTTTTATAAAATCATAAAATCCTAACTTTCCCAAACTATATATGTACATATATCTTTCCCAAACTATATATGTACAACAATAATAAAAAGAACCAAGCATTACACACAAAATATCACAAATTGACTAATATGTAACCAAAAAAGCTTTAATCCAGCCTATAAAATTGGTAAAACAATCATATTTAGCACTATACTTCGATAAGGCATAAATTCATTGAGGTTGGCAGATAAAAATTCCATCACTCATTACCTAACTTCGGGGTACATGGTTATTCTAAAGTAAAAAATTGTTTATTTATTTTAAATGAATTAAAAATTTAATAATAATACACACACACACACACACAAACGAAATTTTTCCACTCGCTGAACTCTAAATAAAGTATTTTCGACGTACCATCCCCCCTTAATTCCATTTAAATATGTATATTCTCCTTAATCTTAAATTTAAATTCATTAAATGTATAATAAAATTGTCTTGTTTATTTATTATATAACTAAATTCAAACTATTTGAATAAATTTTTGTATAAAAGCAGCTTTTCCTACTATATGTACATACATATGTATATAGAGAATAGACCATTCCACTATACACATACTCATATACTTGGATATACTAGTTCTAAAGTGTAGTGTTTTTTCTTTGCACAATTTATTACACTAATTTGTATGAAAATTAAATTTACTACTAGCTCTATATACTACTGTAGTAGCATTAAATTTACTATCCAAAAATACAACAAAATAAAGAAGAAAGAAGCTTTAAGCTTTTTATGTTCTCTCTATATATATATATATTAATATTAATATATATATATATATATATATATATATATATATATATATATATATATATATATATATATATATATATATATATATATATATATATATATATATATATATATATATATATATATATATATATATATATATATATATATATATATATATATATATATACATATATATATATATATATATATATATATATATATATATATATATATATATATATATATATATATATATATATATATATATATACATATATATATATATATATATATATATATATATATATATATATATATATATATATATATATATATAAATATACATATATATATGTGTACATTGCTTTGTTCTGTTATTTTCCTTAGATGTAGTTTTGTTTATTAGTCTACAATAAAGTTGGAACATTACAACGAGTGCTACAAAAACTAATTCATTTTTAAAAGTCAAATAAAACCGAAAAAGTTTTTAATTTGCTTTTTATTGGGTTATGTATTAGATGTTTGTGCTTTTTATGAGAAGAAGGCACTGGGGAGGATAGGATAAGTTTATCGTACATATATGTGTCTTGTTCTATGTTAAAATGCAGTTTGCTGTATATTTACCTTTTTATTATTTGGTGTTAACTCATTTATTAGTAGCTAATAATCAAGATAAAAGCTTCTTTTTAAAAACAAAACTAAGCTTTTGAAAAGCTCTCATTCCATATCGTATACACTGTAAATGAGTACTCTAAGGACTTAATCAACAACAAATACGTATTACGTTTTATTATCTATTTTTAAATTAAAAGTTGGTTTCAAATTACATTCAAATTTTGCGTTCATATGCCGAAATTTAAACCATAACCGTTACGTTGTTAAAGTTTATTTTGTATCCGATGTCCATACAACCAGTTTGAATTCGATCACAATGACACGATCAATCGAGAGTTTGTGGTCTGCCCTGGAATACCTAGGAATGCCAACAAAATTGGTACGACTGTGTGGAATGACAGTGATGCAGTCTCAATGCTGTGTTAAAGTTGAGAACAGGCTATCGACAATTTTTGCAGTTAACTCAGGTGTTCGGCAGGGAGATGCTCTGTCCCCGATACTCTTTAATCTCATGTTGGACTACATCTTTCGTAAAACTGAAATAGTCATGCGTGTGATTTACGGCCCAAAACGCGAAATACATGGTACATACTCTGTACAATTTCGAGATCAGAGATCTGATGAGGATCCCCGATATTATGCATGAAATAAAATTTCAGCGAGTACGCTGGATCGGTCACGTTCTGCGTGCTGATCCGGTACGATTTACGCAGCGATCTCTGAAAAGAGAGCCACCATATAGTTGGCGCAGAGGTTGTTGCAGGCGACGATGGCTCCACTGGTGTAGATAATGACTTGGCTTCTTCAGGTTGTCTAGGACAGTATGAAGACAAAACCCAGGATCGAAACCGTTGGAGCTAGATTGTTGACTCCGTAAGGAGCCAGTAATGGCCTTTAGACACTGTTTATTTATTGAATTCGATAAAACAAAAAAATTTAATCAATTTAATTGTCATTCAATTTTCATATATCAAAGAATTAAAAAATTACAAAAAAAAACTAAAATTGTAAAATTTTGGTAAAATTGTAAAAATAAATCTAAAAATTAAAAAGCCCACAATTTAAATTACACAAAACTATTATTGAATTTATCAAGTTTTGAATTCATCTAAATTATAGCTTGTTTATTCAAATTTAGAATTTTAGAACTTTCCACAATTTTAGAATTTAAAACTTTTTAATTTTAGAATTTTTCTGTATTGCAATTTTAGAATCAGAGCATTTTTGAATTGTATTTTAGAATTAAAATGAATTTAATATTTTTGGAAAATTTTATAGAATTGAAGAATAGCAGAATTTCATTTTAAAGATTAATTTTAGAATTTTAAGATATTAATATTTTATAATTTAAAAATTTTAGAATATTTCAATTATGAAAATTTAGAATTGTAGAATTTTAGAATTTAAAAACTACTAAAGAAAAAAGTTTATAAATTGATCGTTATTCGTTATTCAAATTTAACCTTTTACATTTTAGTGACATCTAAATTTTGTCTCTAAGCAAAATTTTGATTTCACTAAATCTCTCAGCTTTTGTTTTGAAACTGATAAAACTGAGAAGCAAGAAAATAAAATACCGTTGATTGCGATAAAATTTAACCGAAACGTTAATTAACGATTAAGTTAATTAAATTAGAGAACGATTTTAATTTTTTTGAAATGTTCTAAATATAATTAATTTAACATGTTCTAAATTTTCATCAAGCTGGCAAAAAATATTCACCAAAAAAATATTCTATAAAATTTATTGTATACGGGCCCTATTTTAAAATATTAGGGTTTAAGCATTTTAAAATTTTAAAATTTAGGAACTTTTCATTTTTATAATTTTACAATATTTAAAAATTACTGAAAATAAAGAAATAAAATATTTTTGAATAGTAGAAATTGAATATTGTTACGATCGTGGCGGCATCTCTATTAGAGTAGCGACACTACCGTAAATGTAAAACTATTATAAAGTAGATTCAAAAATAGTCTAGACACTCTCGAACATTCTGGAATATTCTAGAAGGTTAGAATATTTGGTATAAATACGAGATAAAATTTTAGGAGCTAAATTAGTTATGCTTTAACCGTGATAGTGCTAGTAGTATTAAACTGCTACAAGTGAAAGTTAAGTGCTTAAAAAGTGTAGGTAAATAATTAAGTTAAATAAGTGAATTAAGGAAATTAGTGTTTAGTATAATTATTCGGAAATAAATAAATTAAGTGTTACCTAGAATTTACATCGTTTGTTTTATTCACAATTCAGTGTATGAACCTTGTTTGACAGGGCAAAAACGTAACAATTGATGACAGCGGCGGGTTTGTAAATTGAATGAGATGATTCTAGACGAGTTAAAGATTTTTCATTTAAACAAAATGATTTGCGTAGTTTGCCAACGGCCGGCCGGTCAGAAAAATGTATTGAAACAACGATTACTTCAAGCATTGAAAATGTATGATATTGACCCCGGCTACTTACAATTTTGACGAATCAACATTTTCCGACCATGCAGAAGAGAACGAAAAGGATGAGGGTGCAGTGGTTGAAGATTCAAATTTTGAAGACCAGAAAGTTCTAGATGGGAGTAAACAAATGCAAAGTTTAGAAAAGAAAATTCTAGGACTTGAGAAAGAAATTTTATATCTCAAAGTTAACGGAATATTTTCACAAGTAGGCCAGCCAAGAACCTCATTCTTTTCCGGTTTTTAAATTTCAATTTGAGACAACAATCAGTCAAAATGGTTGGAATGACGCAAATCGTGGAACAGCATTGATAGTGGCTCTAAAAGAAGAAACATTGCAGACTTTTCCCGAACAAAACGAGAGAATTAAGATGGACACGTTCATTGATGGAATACGGGATCCGGAGACACGTAAAGCAGTAATGATGTCACTCAAAGCGACGTTCGCCGAAACCATCGCTTCTGGGTTGGTAAACGAGAATGCACAACCTATTATAAACCTATTAGTGTGACGGGCGAAGATGGATGTGAGAACGACCATCGAGCGGTCGGCACCAAAATCCTGAGAAGGTGGCAGTAAAATAAGGTGTTGGGCATATGGCAGGATGGGTTACATCTCATGAGATTGCTGTGAAGTAAGATGGAGATGACCAACATCGCGATCTCCTATGCAGCGAACAATAAGTTTTGCCGAAGGAGGAGGGACAGGAAACCAAAGTATTAAGAAAATACGATGTTTGACATCTGACGAAACGGGTCACATATCACGAGACTGTCGGGAAATAAGATGGGTAACGAGAGAATTGTGACCTAGAAGGAGGGACAGGAACATGTAGAAGCAGTTGGACTAAGGAGAGTCAGCTGTTACTCCATCCCTGTCACAAGATTGGGACGAGGCAGAGACGGTCGCAAATATAATGTGTGAAGTCATCTTATGTAGATGGATTTCATGAAGGCGAATGGCTTCGGAATGGATGTGGGGCAAGGAGTATTGGATTGCAATAGATTCGAGTTATCACTGCGTATAAATGATGCCAGAGCAACAATCAAGGGAGTAGTAGTAACATCACCGGGAAAAGCGTCCGTCGAACTCACAACCAGTTGCACGGAAGAAAATACGAGTGTCAGGTAACCGAATAAAGGCCCGAAGTGACTTGCGAGTAAACAACAGTGGTTTTAAAGTAGGAGATTAAGTATGGCTTTAACCCACAACGGAAGAACTCATTGGAAGAGCTTTTCACCTACGTCACCCTAATAAACAAGCAGCAAGGGCAGCGAGGAAAGCTGAAGGTGGAGCATATTGGTGCATATAGAGCGATTAGCGTTCTACAGAGGAGGTGTATTGGATCCTGTTCGGAACGAATCAGGATTAGGTAGGGGTAATGTTACGATCGTGGTGACATCTCTATTAGAGTAGAGACACTACCGTAAATGTAAAACTGTTATAAAGAAAATGTGTCTAGACTATTCAAGAAAAGTCTAGACACTCTCGAACATTCTGGAATATTCTAAAAGGTTAGAATATTTGGTATAATTGCGATTTTTTTAGGAGTTAAATAGTTGTGCTTTAATCGTGTTAGTGCTAGTAGATTAAAAAGGAACAAGTGAAAGTTTTGTGTTTATAAAGTGAAACACAGTGTTATTAAAATGTTATAAATTAATTATTGTGAAGTTAAATAAGTGTATTAAGGAAATTAGTGTAATTATTCGGAAATAAATAAATTAAGTGTACCTAATGAGGCAAAATCGTAACAATATTTTAACATTATACAATTTTTCAATTTTATACATATAATTGTATTATTATGTCAACTGTAGAGACAATTTTAAAAAAAGTTAACATTAATTTTAGGATTTTTAATTTTTTAATTATAGGTCTTCAGAGTTCTAGAATTATTAATATTTTAGATATTTAAAATATTAGAATTTTGAAACATAAAATTCGAATTAGGAAATTTAGAATTGTAATATTTGTAAATATTTGAAAATTTTAAGTTAGAATACTAGATTATTTTAAAATTATAAATTTAGAGTTTAAGAATTTTACAATTTGGAATTTAATAATTTTACAATCGATAGAGTCGATAAAGGTTTTAGAATATAATTATTTTAAGAATTTAGAATTATTAAATTTGATAGAGGTTTAGTACATTAGATTATTATAATTTGAGAAGTTTGAAACTTTTCAAAATTAGATATTTAGAATTTTTGCAATTTAAAATATTACAATAGAATAAGATTTTCAGAATTCATAAATTATACAAATCAAAAATTTTAACAAGTTATAAATTCAGAGTTGTAGAATTTAATAGTTTTAATTTTAAAATTTTCTTATTATCCAATGTTAATTAATAATTATTGATAGTTAGAATTCGAGAACTATTGAATATCTGAATTTTAGAAATTCTGAGATATAGATTTATTGTAGAATTTAAAAATTTGGGATTTTAGATATTTAAGATATTAGAATTATATTACATATATTTGATAATTTTGGAATATTCACATTATGGAAATTTAGAATAAAATTTAAAACTTTAAAATTTTGGAAATTTGGACTTGGGCACTAGAAATTTTAAAACTTGAAATAACTGAGATCTGAAATTATTTTACAATTCTAAATTCATCTGAATTACTAGTTGACAATGTTAAATGGAATCTTTGGCTTGGCCGCGACATATTTTTCAAAAGCTTACACTTCGATACTACCAAACTTGTTTAATGTTGTTAAAGCTCATTATATTTAATTTATTGATTCTTAAAACTCTACTAGTTTTAACAACGTTACATTTCAAATTTATAGCTTATAGTAATTTAATATTTTCTATAGATAATAAAACATTGAAAGCTCATGTTTTATTATCTATAGAAAATATTAAATTATAATTTTTAAAATTAGATGTTCTTTCAGAATTGACCCCATCACCTTCAGCCCTGAATATCCAAATCATGATGACCACCTATAAACATTATCTAATTTATCATGGTTTAATCAACATTTAATTGGTATTTTAACAATAAAATTAATAAAACCACCCATCATAATAAAAGCAACGACAAAACTTAATTTATTTTCGTTTGATTAATTTGTAGCCAAAACCCCACCATGCACACACACATACACACAAACCAGTACACAAAAACTATTTTATCGTGATCTGAATTTATTTCAAATTTCACTCTAGAATGCGCAGTATATAGAAGCAGCAAGTTTGGTCACGTTTCAATTAAAAACGTTTTAATAGCATTCTGTTGTTGCTTTTTTCATATACCATATATGCGACGATACCAAAAGTTAGCAGCAAAAAGCACCAGCAATTTTCTACTATTCCACCACCAGACATATTTTGAACAATAAATTTTGTTAATTTTTATTTTTTAAGTCTTAAGAGACATATTTTTAATGTACACGTATACATGTATGTATATATGTACATATATCTTAATTAATGACGAATTTTTAGCTTTCATGGTTGTTTGTTGCGCGGTAACGAATAAAATGGAAAATGGTAATTTTTCATCGACATGACTACTAAAGTATTTTGTCATCTTGTTAAATCAATTAACCCCACTTAAATATTTAAAATACGTCTTGTGTGCTGACTCAGCTTAATAATTATAATATAATTTTGAACAAAACAAGCAAATAAAAATATGAATTCTAATTTTATATCTATACATAATGTATGTATGTACGAGTATGTAGCGGGGTGGGAAGGGAAATCAAAATGAAACACCAACTATATAGAGTCTTGTTTCCATCCCGTTTTTTTTCGTTCCAGTGATTACATGCAATGCGCTCCAATCGTTTTTTTTTTTTGCCACCGCCATTCTTTGCAATGCTTGAATATCACGGATAATTAATTTATTTAAGATATGAGAATGAAACGGCGGAATTTTCTAAAAAACCAAACATTTAATCTTGTACATTTTTTTATATTGTTAACGTATAATGGGTAGTGGTGTGACGAGCTGGAAAAATCAATAAACCGGCAGCATGAATTAATGTGATTCCATTAAATCGGTTTGTTTTGTTTTCTATAGAGCTTTTTGACTCAACATAATTTCGAACGATATAAGCTAAATCAAAATATATACGAGTACATTTTACAGATTAAGATTTGTAGTACTTCAGAGTTAGGAATTCAAAGTTTTAAAAATTAACGGTAGATTTTAGAGTTTTTGGGCAATTTCAGAATTTCAAATATTCCAATTTAAAAATTTAAAAGTTTAACAAATTTGTTTTTAAATTTTGGAATTATATATAATCATTGATTTTAGTAGTTTAGATGAACATTTTGATGATTTAGACATTTATAGCTTACCAGAATAGTACGTTAGAAATTGAGCTTCTTAGAATTTTCGATCTTCACGAATGACGAATTCAGAATTTTCAAATATTAGGATTACAGAATTTATGAGTTTTTGGTTTTTTAATATATAGAACTTTTGAGTCACCTCAAATATACAGACTGCTGAGATTTGCATTGAGGATCTATCCCATGAGGAATTCAGTAGGACCATGCAGACTAAAATCAAACCGCTCACCTGGAGTGGACTGCATTAATTCGGAGCTCTTGATATTCGGAGGGGATTCTTTGTGGAAATGTCTTTTAGACCCTATTCGATTAGTATGGCGAACCGAAGTAATGCCTGCATCTTCAAGAAGAGAGACCGCTTGAAGTGTGAGAATTATCGGGATACAGCTCTCCTTTGCACAGCATACAAGTTACTGTCCTACATTATATTGGATAGAATCACCCCTCTAGCGGAGAGCCTGGTTGGTGATTATCAAGGAGGATATCGTCCGAATCGATCAGTCACTGATCAGGTCTTTTTGCTGCGGATGATTCTATCTAAATATTATGAGACTTCTATCACCGGTGTTCCTGGATTTTCGGCAGGCCTATGACTCGATCAATCGACTGAATTTGTGGTCTGTGCTGGAGTATCTAGGTATTCCGACAAAAATGGTACGATTGTGTAGAATAACAGTGGCACAGTCTCAATGGTGTGTTCAACTTGAGAACAGGCTATCAACAATTTTTGCAGTTAACTCGGGTGTTCGGCAGGGAGATGCTCTGTACCCGATACTCTACAATCTCATGTTGGACTACATTTTTCGTAAAACTGAAACATCTCAGCGCAACATCTTATATCGCCAGTCCAATAAGGTGCTTGCATATGCAGATGACATATGCGTGATTGGACTGAATAGCAACGGAGTGAAGGAAATACTTGATCCGCTTGTAGAGTTTTCAGCTTCTGTTGGACTCCAGATCAACGAGTCCAAACCGAAATACATGATCTCTGATTATTGGCACAATGATTTTAGTATTGGCCACCAGATTTTAGTATTGGCCACTACACGTTTGAAGGAATGATGAGGTTCAAATATTTGGGCTCTCTTATCACTCACGATAACAGTGTGGGTGAGGATATTAACGTGCGGCTGGCAGCTCTAAGGCCACTGCTAAAATCTTAACACCTATCAAGTACCGTGAAGCTGAAGCTTTACAGAGCGTTGATCAGGCCTGTTGTTATGTTTGGATGTGAAAGTTAGGCGCTGACGGATGAGTACGAGAGAAGTCTCCTTACATTTGAGAGAAGAGTCATGCGTGTGATTTACGGCCCAAAACGCGATGGCACATACCGAGCTCTGTACAATATCGAGATGAAGATCCCCGATATTGTGCATGAAATAAGGTTTCAGCGAGTACGGTAGCTCAGTCACGCTCTGCGTTTTGATCTGGAACAAGTTGTGCAGCGATCTCTGAAACGAGAGCCACCATATGGTAAGCGGAGAAGTCGTTGCAGGCGACGATGGCTCCACGTTGTCGAGAATGACTTGGCTTCTTCAGGTTGCCTAAAACAGTATGAAGATCAAGCCCAGGATCGAAACCGTTGGAGCCAGATTGTTGACGCAGTAATAGGCCAGTAATGGCCTTTAAACACTGTTTTATTTATTTTATTAAACCTTTAGAACTTTGTAAATTAAGCATATTAGCATTTTGAAGGATTTTAAAATATAAAAAGCAAAACTTAAATTCTCGGAAGGATAAACAAATTTAAAGTTTCCAAACTTCCCAAATTTAAAATTTTTAGAAGAATATTATAATTTTATAATTTATGACATTCTGAATTTTTGGTTTGGAAATGTTACAATATGAGAAATTTACAAATAATGAAGTCTGAACGAGTTTTTCCTCGTTTCAAGACTGGTTGGATCCTAATGAAATTCGTTTACAATTCGTATGAGCTTTTGAATTTGAATGACATTCCATAAAATCCCAACCATAGAGACAATATTCAAAAAGAATTTCCGATTTTTTAAGATTCGTAGCACATTGATAAAATCTAAATTATGGTTTTACATTAGAAGCGTATAGTAAAAGCTTTGGTAAAAGCATTCCTCATTTACGCTTATAAAGCTATCGTCATTTTATAAATCGAAATGTGTATGCATAAAATCTCTAAAATTTTAAACTCTAAAATTCAAAAATTTTAATATATATTTAGCTTAGAAATTCTAATCTTATTCTTAATTCTAAAATTGTTGAACTAAAATACCAAATTATTAAAATTCCAAAATTTAGCGCACTAAAAATTACAAAAATTCGAATATTCTAAATTCACCAAATTTGAAAAATTCTAAAATTCTGAAATTAATTTATTTATAGTTTTGCCTTTATTTATTTTGCCTTAGGTCAAAAAATTTTCAAAATTGCAAAATTCTTCAATTCTGAAATTCTGAACATCAAAAATTCTAAAATTGATATTTTCATAATTAGTTAAACTTTTAAAAAATTTTAAATTATAAAATATTAAAATTTCAAAATTCTAAAAATTAGTTTCCTAAGCTAAACGTTTTTAAAATTTGAATTTTTAGAGGTTAAGGATTTTAGAGTTTAAGGTTTTAGAGCTTTAAATATTAAAATTTTTAGAACTTTAATATTTTAGAATAAATTAAATATTGGAAAAAATAATTAAATATGAAATTTTATAAATAAATAAATTTGAGAATTTTAGAAGGTCATCTGCTAATGTTCAGAAAATTTTTAAAATTCTGAATATTGAAATTTTAAGGCATTTTAGATTTATAACTATAAATGTTTACAGATTTTAAAATATTAGAATTAAAGGTTTTTGAATAATCAAGTTTACAACTTTAAGGATGATAAAATTTTTGAGTCATTGAATTTTAGAATTTTAGAAATTTAAAATTATAGAGTTTTAGAATTAATATAATAATATATTTATAATATATATTAATATCAATAATTACAAATTTCATCACTTGATAAGTTTTTACATGAAGATTTTTTAAAGAACGATTTTTAGAAATTAAAATATGAATAATTAAAGATCTTAAGAGTTTTAGAATTATAGAATTTCAGAAATATTTTATCACTAACAAAATTAGTCCCCGAAAGGCATAAAACTGCACAAATAAAGAATAAATCCACACAGAGTTGTTTTAAATTCTGCGAAAAATGAATTATTAATTAATTCAACATACTAAAATTAATCGAGTTACGTTTAAACGAATTATGATCCACGTACTCCATACATCTTTACAACCAATAAATGTTCATGAACAATGTAAAACTTTAATACTTCTGCTCTTCCATTGTATTCACCAAGAATCATGAACATATACATTTATATATGAAGATTTAAAAGCCTTCTGTTTAATTATGTAATTAAACGTTTTAAAATATTATGGTTTGTTTAATCAATTAATCCCTGAAAATCCAATATTAACGATCCAGTGGCTTACGATAAAATGTTTTATAAAATTGTGTCAAAACTGATTTTACGCATTTTACAGAAATAAAAAATTTCATTTATTATTAATTTTAAACACCAACCAGGCGTCACCAGCCATCCATATATATGTACATATGTATTATGTATATATACATAGTATACACATAAAATAGAGGAAATAGTTAATCCAAATCACACACCATCATCACCACCACCACCAAGTTGCGACAAAAAAGCACAACAAAAAATCATCTTCATCCTTCCTTCCGATTATTTTGTATCAATTTTCTTTGTTGTTTTTGTATTCATTTCCTTTACGATGAAAAATCAAACCAAAAACAAAACAAAAAAACGAGAAAAGTAAAAATAAAGACAAAAACGAGTTAAAATGAAATCTGGCGACGGGTGACGAAAGCGAAAATGCCACCCTCCAAAATAATAATGTATACGTATATGTTTAATATAATACCTACACATTCATACATACAAATATATTATGTATATATATGAAAATAGAAAAGAAAAAGAAAATATCGTTTATTTCTTCTGTTGACAAATTATTTCATCATAAATTCGGTTGTTGCGACAAAGTAAGTAAAACCCAAGAATCTGTTTGTTTTCATCGGTATGTGGTTTTTACCTCGCATTCATCCCAAATATGTACATATATGTATATATAAAAGCGTGAAGCAACTTTTTTCAAATGAAAATCAAATACATTCGCTTGATTTATGATTTTCCAAGATTTATTTATTTTTTTTGTTGGGGTTTCGCCGCCTTAGTTTCGGTAAAGTGTTTTTCCTCCTCTTTTTAATTTTTTTTTTTAGAATAGAATACATATTCTCGTCGTCGCGTTGTCTTCGTACTGATTGATAACAATATCCACCACCGCATATACAACAACAAAAAATAAAATCGGAAGATTGATTTAAACAAAAACTGAAAGTGATGTGTTCGGCGGAAGGAAAATTTATTGATAGTAGACGCACGTATACAAATATTCTAGATAAGATAACAGCGAAGACATATTTATAGTTTTAATTTTATGTAGGCTGCAATGGTAATAAATAAACAATGGCAGATGTCACAAATAGAATTTCGAAATAGAAAAAATTCATTTATAGACCATAGTAGACGTATATACACAATAAATCAAGTTGCGGTGAACTAATCGGATTATTTGAAAAATTCGGCCAATAAAACTTAAATATAATTACTAAAATTCTAAATATTTAATTTTCCCAAAGTTTCGAAATTCTTAAATTCTAATAATCTAAAAATAAAAATTTAATAATTCTAAACTCTTAAAATAATTTAATTTTATATTGAATTCCGAAACCATGAAATTCTGATATTCTAAAATCCTGAAACTAGAGGGTTATCTTTCATTATAAAATTGTTAAGTTCTAAAATATAAAATTATATAACTAAAACTCTAAATTTATAATTTTAAAACCCTCTGGAATCCAAAAAATTATTGAACTAATATACTGTATTCTAATTCAAAATTTTCAAATCTGTACAAATTCTACAATTCTAAATTTTTATAATTGGAATTTTCCGACATTTTGAAATGATATTTCAAAATTCTATAATTTTAAATATATAAAATTGTAATAATTGTAAAACTCTATAGATCTATAATCCTAAACCTGGTCTTGACATTTTATAAAATTCTCAACTCTAGAATATTACAATTTTAAAATTGAAAAATTATGTAATTTCTACTATTCGAAAGCTAACATTGAAAAATATTTTATTTCAGAAAATTGTAATATTATAAAATTCTAATTTTCTAAAATTTTTAAATTCTAAAATGCTTAAACACTAAAATTTAAAAATTATGCACGCTTAAAATCAATTTTCTAGAATATGTTTTTGGTGAAGCTTCTTGTCAGCTTTAATGAAATTTAGAACTTTTGCAGGCGACAAATATTAATAAATTTAGATTAATTTGATATAGTATAGATAAATATTTTATTTTGGAAATAATAAATATTAAATTTAAAACTAGTTTTAAATAACAGAAGTTTGGTAAAACTTAAATAATTTTCTTTTTTAAAGTGAAAAGTTGTCACTGTACATACATATTTGAAAATTTAATAAAATTAAATTGATCAAATTTCCTTGTTTTATAAGAATTCAACTAAAGCTTGCTTTACATTGAACGATTTAAGCAGATCTGCATAATCGAAAGAGAAACGTCAAAATTAACTAATAATAACTATAATATTTTAAATTATTTTCAATGTGTGTACAAAATTTAGTATATTAACGTACATGTATTGACGTCTATTTATAGAAGCAGATGAAGCGCGACATCTTTTTTTCGTTTTGATCTGCTTTTTTTTGGTTTATTGGGATCTTTTCGGTATGATTTTTTTTTGCAGATGATATATTTTTCTCATTCTCGCTTTAATCAATTTTAATTATTGTATCTCAGGCTTTTTGTAGATGACGAAAGTCGTCAAATGTAAATCAAGCTTAATGCATCGGATACAAAAGTCACATGTAATTTGCAAGATCAACTGAATGACGATTTATCACATTTATATCTCACAACCTGTACAAACAAATGGAAGAAAATCAAAAATTCAATATTGTTAAATTATAATTGATCTTTAAATAACTTATTTAAAGTAAGGTTTGAAGTGCCTTTCTTTAAACAAAAATTATATTTAAGTTATAACCTGTAGTTCGGGTAAATGAATATAATAATAATCCGCTATTTGAAAATCTACTTCTTCTTTACTGCTTTACCATATTAACTTGCTCAACACACATATGAGATTCATGAGCCTTATACAAGATACACAGTCTGTATTGCGGGTAGATACTTATGTATATAGCAATAATCTCCGATTTGTGGTAAAAAAATTCTTCTTCTGGCTCAATCCATAACCATATGCCTTATTATACTTTTCAAAAATAGCCAATCAGAATTCTATTTTCAGTGTACTGTTACAATCATATAACAAAACCACAAAACGTAATTGCTTTCATTGTTATTTTTAACAATAATTCTCAAAATAAGCAATAAATCGATCAAATTAAATTATTTTATCTAGATTCAAAAGCTTACCATCTTGAAATTTGTCCATAAACACTTAAAATCCCATTAGTTAATTCAAATTAAGCAAAATAGACGATAAAATTGCACACAACACACATCAAATAAAAAATCTCCATTTAAAATATGTATTTTCGGTTTTTTCTCTAAGTAGTATATCCAAAACAAACATAAGAAAGTTTTCCAAATACTAAAATAAATGTTTACAAAATAATTTTAAAATACAGAAACTAAGATGATGTGATTGAAAAAAAAACTACTTTGCCATTAAATTAACTTTATACTTAAATTTGTTGAGAACAATTTAACTCTAATCCGTTCGGAGTTAATTTTTCTCAACAAAATAACTTTTTTTTGAGTTAATTTTTTTTTATGAGTTGGTAGTAGTTTTGAAAATTAACAAGAAAAATTTGATGAAACAAAAATAATTAAAACTTTATATAAATTGACGCTTACGAAATGTCATTTAATTACCAAAATGACAACCTTCGAAAGTAAAATTGAGAAACAAAAATTAAAAATGTACATCTGGTGTCAGGTATCATAATTAAAATCGGAATAGAGTTAAATCACTCAAGAAATATTTTTGAGTTATTTAACTCATGTCAGAAGTTAATCAGTGCAATTGTTGTTGTAACAACCTCAACAAAATACAGTTAAAAGTAAATATTTGCATGAAAAAATAAAGTAGGCATAGTCAAATAAACTTTGTCTTTTTCAAAAAAAAAAAGATGAACGGGTTCGTCATTTTTTGATTATTTTGGTATTTTTTGTAAAGTTTACAGCCAAATTGTGAATTTTATTTTATAACGTAGTTGTCTTTTCCACACCTATTAAATTTTTCCATTTATCAGCGTATAGCTAGCTACCTTCTTTTATTTACATATTTGGTTTAGGAATAGAATTGGAAAAAAGATTAAAGATTGAATGTAAACCAGCCATAAATATTGATTGTAAACTAGCCATTAAACAGAAAAGTTATGATACAACCATAGAGAATTGTTAATGTTCAAAATCATAAAAGCTCTGGTTGTCGAGCCCACCTTAAAATATAAGTTTTATGGTTTACAGACATTTTCAAATGTTTGCACCCAGTTGTAGTGACTTCTTACAACATATGGCGTATATCAGGATTTTGGTGCTGACCTAGACGATATGTAAGTGTTACATCGCATGATTCTTTATTTCTTCACTGACGTATTCCATCTTCAAGTCCCTATGAAGGTTATCATTTCTTATGTACCATAGGGCATTTCGATAATAGGATTTTATATTGGAATGCTCGTAAAAATTTTATATTTGTTTTCTTAGCACAACCCCAAAACTGAATGCCATAGGTCCATATAGGTTTTAGTATTTGCCGATATAAGAACAATTTCTTATATAGGGTTAATTCAGAGTTCCTCTCTATGAGCCAGTACATTTTTCTATATTTAATATTGAGTTCTAATTTTTTCTGTTTCACACCGTACATAGGGAATTTGCTGTAACTCTTCGATTGGTAAAGTTTATATTGTTATTTCGTCTAGTTGAGCTTAATTGGCCATCTTTTCATCCAGTTACTCAGAGGACCTCTTCAATTTAGCTGTTGCATCATTTATTATGTTGTTACCCATTGTTAAGATTGCAGTATTATCCGAAACTTTTGTTATATTGGTCTCTTCTGTAGTTGATAGATAACTGGTGTATAGAAGATAGAAAATTGGTCCAAGAACGCTACCTTGTGGTATTCCTAGCCTCATATTTTCTTTAATTCATGGTATTCTTCTTTAGATTATACTCGAAAGTGTCGATTAGCAATGTAGTAATTTAAGATCTGGTAAAACTAGGGTTGCCACCTGTCCTATCCTTTCGGGAGGACAGTCCTACTTTAGAGCACGCATGACCTACGTCCTTCTATATTTAAAAAATGTCCTACTTTAAATAAAATTCATAATTTCCTTCATTAAAGGTGCTATTCCACTTGACTGAATTGACTGATAGTAAAATTAAAGGAAGACAAAAATATACATTTGCTGGTTGGGCGAATGAAACAAAATTCCTTCTCAGTCAAGAGTGACTGTTATAAAAAGTATTAAATTGAGAACATTTTATAGCAGTCACACTAACACACATGCATAAAATTAGTATATGATGAGAAATAAATCTTTTTTTTCAAAACACGTTTTTTGTAGAGTTTTTTTTAATTTTTATGGAAAATATACTAAGAAATATAATTTTGATATGAGTATTAATAATATTTAATTTTTAGATAATTTTAAGATGTAAAACTAACCGAATTAATAGTAACATTAAATTAATTTTTAATAATTATTGGTTATGTTTTTGTGTGGGCTGTGAAATTTTCTCCTTAAAATTTTGCTAAAAATCAAATAAAGGAAAACAAACTTATCTTTGTCTATTACATAGCTTTTCTGACTTTTTTCTCTTTTCCTCTTTTTTTACTTTCAGTCAATTTTTCTACTGGAATAGCATCTTAAAGTAGGACATTTTCTTAATAAAGTAGGTCGTAGAACATGCTGGCTCTAAAGTAGGACTTTTTCCCCTCATTGGCTCTAAAGTAGAACAGCCCTTATTTTTTGGATTTCTATCCTTTTATTTTCCCAATAAACTTATTGGGATTAACGTTTTGTGATTGTCAAACTCAATTTTTATGTCGTATTGTTGGTAGCAATCTCAATACAATATCCAGTAAGAAATTAGTAGTGAAATCGTATTCTAGAAAGCACTGATTTGCTGTTTTTATGTTCATATTGTTTTTCAGTAGTTTTAGATTTATTCTAATAAAAGAAGAAAGTGCCATTTTAAATCAAATTGTCTAAAAAAATATACAAATACGGCTGCAGCAATCTACCGAATTTGAAGGAAGATGCAAATATTGTCTAAAAAATTTTGTAATTCATTTGAATGAAGTTTCTGCCGTGTAATTGCACGGAAAGAGCGATGGTCACAAGATGACAATATCTTAATTAATAAGATTGTAGTTCAGAAAGACACAACGGAGCAATTGAAAGTTATAGCAATCAAACTAGCACATATTTACCATAATGTCAAGCATAATTTATCTTATAATTTGTTAGATTCTTTATTAAAGCTATTCCCAAAAACTTTGCCAAACGATCCGAATGCTTTCAAAATCTCCTGCGGTAGAACAAAACGGCGGAGGCTATTGTCGTCAAGGTTTGTGTCTCTAAAATGTTGGGACACGTTATAACTGGCAATAATAAATGGGTAATTATTTTTTTCAATAAAGATAAAAACAGAAGATTTTTTCCTCTTATAAATAACAGTACAATATGATTCAAGAGGCCGGCTTAAAATAAATAAATATCAATATCAGGCTTATTAATATTTATGAAAGTGCAAATCAGTCTATGTATAGTAGTATTTGTGATTCCTTCAAAGCTTTAGATTTAAATTTTTTGTTTTAATACGAATTTCGGAAGTCATCACTCATTATATGTACATGAACTTGAAAGTAGTTAATTAAAATATAGTACAAGCAAATTTCTATGCACGCATAAATATTCTTAATTAAAAAATAAAATACGACGGACGAATTAGATATTAATATTGAGAACATAGTTTTAAAAAATCATTCTCATTTTAGCATTTCATCTAAACGGCCAGAATTATTCAAAGAATTTTGTGTATTTATAGACGTTAACTTCACAAATTTTAATCGATATATCGTCACATGATGGCTATCGCTACAATCTTGTATCGAAAAATTGTTAAGAGAGTTTCCAGGATTACAATCATATTTCGTATATTCCTGAACTCCCATATTAGCTTATAAAAGGCTTTAAATATTAGGAATGGCGAAATTCATGCTAAGTGGGAATATATTTACTGTTTGTGAATCATATTTAGACGATCTTTGAAAAGCCTTTTAAACTGTTGGCAGGAACAAATTCTATACTAATAACAGATTTCTTCGATATACTTAAAAAATTTACAAATCTAATAAGAAGATCAATTTATGGCTATGACGTAATGTGAAAATTCCGCGAGTTTGAAGATAATGAAACTAATAAAATTCAACAAAACTGTATACATTTTTAATAAATCATCCCTCGAGTACATAGAAAAACGATTGAAATTTAGTAAGAATTCGATAATTGCGAACTTTTCTGTCCTAGAAATTAATAAAAAATTGGAAAATATTCCCAGGTTTTGCTAAATTGAAAGAATAGTAGACGCATCAGCTATTTCAGATCTATATTATGGACTTCGCTGATTGGAAGTAGCAGTTAGAATCTCCAGAAAGATGGCCATTATATTTTGAAAAATATTGAAAGTGATAAAATCAATAACTTTTTTAAAATTACAATATATCCTTCGTCCTAAGCATTCCAGCATCTTCACCATATATTGAAAAGTTTGTCCAATTATGAATTAAAAATAAACCGAAGTACATCATCTGTTGATTTAATTAAGTCAGAATTATTGATAAGAATCAATCATCAGAGATATTGCCATTCTTTCTTTGAAACAGTTTCTAAATTTTGAGACAATAGTGGTGGTGTGTCCTACTTTGGACATTTGAAAAGGTGGCAGCCCTGGGTAAAATTGCCTCGGTAGATCTTGGTGTAGTTCATATTCTAGTTATTGATGCCATACATTCTCAAATGATTAAGCTACATCCAAGAAGGTATTAGGGCATATTTTATTATTTTCAAGTGCATCATCAATTATGCTTGTAATTCTGAGCATTTGCTCTTTAGTGGAGCGATTTTCTCTAAAACCAAATTGATGAGGAAGAATAACATTACTTTGTGGGACTCTATACCAGATTTTTCGTGTTTTCCGTTTTATTTAACTGATTCTCTGACTTCCAGTTGCTAGTTTCTATTTCTGGTCATTTCCATTTGGCTAATAGGAAACTGTCCCACGCTGAGCGTTGAATATTATTGTTTAGGAGGTTTAGTTTGTCTTTTAACTATTTCGAAGTTTTAATGGGAACTTGTAAATTGATCCGAGTGATCCGTCGATACTCCACCCCTATTTTCTAGATATAGGTAATTGATATATCTTCTATTTTTAGAAGGGATATAAGTTCATCTATATACTATTTCTTGACTATTTAGTTGCTTATTTAAGGCTTCTAGACTCTTTCTTGGTTGCCGTATATTTAGGGCTGCTATGCTTCTCAGTATCTTTTCAAGAACTTGATATTCATTACTGCTCTATAAAATCACTGGTTCTTGTTGTACAATTTGCGAATAGGTTTTCCACTCACCTATTTTGTTTGCAGGGACTTTGGTTCTACTGGGTTTTTAGTAGGCTTCCTTTCTAGCGGTATTCTAAGATTGTGTGGCATTTGACGTGTTCTGTTTCTTAATTTTCACATCCTCTGTAACGTGCGGGATGTTGTCCTTTACAGTATCTACATATTGTAGGGATATTTTTACAAATAGGAGATGCTTTCGCAGTATGTTTCCCAGCAAATATTACGCATCTAGTCTGCAATATTTATGCGGATGATTGAAGCCTTGACATTTTATGCATTGTGATATCAGGCTAATAGTTGTTCCCAGTGGCTCTATTTTAACTATCAGCCTTGATAAGTTAAGGATAGCCTTTATATTGAAGATATTTTTTACCTTTTCTGTAGTATTAAAGGGCAGCATAAAAATTGTTAATTTCCTATTTTATTCTCTTTTAATAATATTTAACGAATTTTCTATTTACAGTTTTTTTTATGTAGGCCCTCCAATATATCTTTCTTTGATCTGGTTGCGTAAAAGTCTCTATAGCCACAACCTTTGCATGGTTATTATTATCTTGATGCATTTGTATTCGACTTCATTATCGGTTACTTTTTGCTTAATTTGGTTATCGCAATAATATTGCAACAAACGGGAAAACCTAGTTGAATCCATTGGGCCAGCCTCCATAGAAGTAGGATTTCCCAAGCTTTTATACTACATCTATACCTGGAGTATTACTCTCTCGGTAATGTTACATCTGTCACTTTTCCCAGTAATAAATGGTAGTGGTTATTTATAGGATCATCATCTGGTAGTCGGCTATTTCACCGTTCTCGATCACCAGGGCCTCGTTAGTTTAAAATGTACCATCAGAACTAAAAAAAATATTTCAGACAGGCGAAAATTTGATGATGATAAAAGTAAATTTTTATGACAGAAGTTAAGTTGTAACCAAATCAGTTTATACTAATACATGAATAGACACATAAATACAGTTCAAAATTTTGATTCAATAAATTCCCATAACACGTAAAACATTAGGTAATATCAAGACCACAAAAACGTGCCAAAAAAAAATCAAAAATTGTATCCAAACACAAATTGGCCTTAGAATTATGAAACTTTATTTTGTATAAAATTCAACTAACTTTCCACCTAAAATTTTCAATGTTGTTGTTGTTATCGAGAAATATTCTATTTTAAGATACATATGTTGTACATATACCTACATAAATGTATGAGGCAGGTAGTTAAGTACATGGCACTCCATCATAATAAAATCACTCAATATACACAATTATAACATGTTGATGTATAAACTTGACGATTTTAACATAACAAAAAGCTTTTTTTAGACGGTAAATAAATTTTATGTTTCGCCTAATTTTATTTTCCTTGTCGTAAAAAAAGCCACATTCATGTATTTGTACGTAGACGTACGTACATACAACAAAAAAACTGAATTACGAAAAAATAAATGAAAATAAAAGAAGCGTAATGTAAAAATAGGAAACCGCAAGCACAACCAAGGAAACAAAAGCACAACAAAAAGTTTGGCATTTTTAAAATTTATTATCGTTCGTCGGAATAAAATTGGATGTATGTAGAGATGAATATTGTCGTTTATTCAAAATTAGGGCGCCTATCTCAAATGAAAATAGAACGCGTATAATTTAATTTACGAGTAAATCGCTTATTTGTGCTGTCTAGAAAAGCTTAAGATACAATACTTTAAATAAGCTAAAGCTTGGAGTGTATATTATCGATTTCTGTATAAATAATTTCATTTCACAATACTTTTAATTCATGATCGGTACAACAATTGAAAATCGTCTCATTTGATATCTTATTTAAAGCTAATTTTGGTAAGTTTGGTAACTTTGCTAAATATTTATTCGTTAATGTGGCTCTGGTACACGTTATAAACAACATCCTCGATATTATACTAGAAGTAACACAATCAAGTACTAAACTCAATTGCGCTATCAGAAATTTTGTTTAGCAAGGTATTATTTAAAGTGCAAAAGCAGATATGTATAGTAGCAGACAATCTATTGTTGCTTTTACTTTTAAACAAGATCAGTAATACCTCTGTACAGTTGGCCGATATTACAAATTTAAAATACTATAAAATTCCATGAATCTAAACAATTTTTTAAAATTATGGATTGTAAATACTCTTGAATAGTTAAAATTATGAATGGTTAAAATTATGTCTATCTAGCTTCTGAATAACCGCTAAATCCAGCTTTTACCGCATTTTTTTTTGTTTATTAGTGGCACTAACATTTATTAGACGGAGGAAGATTAATAAATGCAATACATCCAACAAATTTTCATGCCTTATGGTAATAAAGTCAAGCCATGAGGTGAAAGGTATTATCATTATTATTTTGGGCATGCGTACTGTAATCGCACTCAACTTAGCGAATTTCCGTGAATCGAGGAGCTTGCTTAGGTTATGAGTTTTAGATGAGGATCTTATACATAAACCATTTCTTTTTTTATATAGTTTTTACTCAACCTCGATTTTAGTCTACGGACAATCCTCAAATGGTTCCGAATTTTTAGAATTCATAGCCTTTAAGGTTTTTTGGTAGAAGAAAACTCAGAAAAGACATTTTCATTTTCAGTCAAAAATTAATTTGGCTTATTTTTCTTCTAATTTTTAACCGAAACTGATTTCGTTTTTTTACTGAAGTTTTTTAGACTGATATTACCTATATAACTCGCCACGTTTACTTGCCTTATTATTTTTACTTGCCTTAGGATTATAAATAATGATTTTGAAATTGTACAGAATTACCAGCTCAAACGGTTTAAATTCACTTCGGAATTCTAAATTAAATTTAAATTTGTACCATTTGCAGCTCTACCTCATGATAAATTCTTTTAAAATGTATATACTCAAACTTAATTAGATACCGTTCGGGTATCTTCGGCTACTTCTCATAGCTATACATTTTGATTTATAAGATTTCATCACATGTGATATTTTCGTATCCACCATTAGGTTTGCCACCCGTCCTTCTTTGTGGAGGACAATCTTCCTTTCTTAAGAAATTTCCTCCATCCTCCACGAGAACAGAAATGTCCTCCATCAGGAAAATAAATCATGGAACTGTATCAATCAATCAGTTTTGAGATAATTTGGAGAGTTGGAATTATTTGATGGAACATCAATTATGGATTAAATTTATAGACGCTTTCATAGTATTTAAAAAAAAATTAAAATAACAATGGTTTACAAAAATGGAATTTACAAATGATTACAGCATATTCCACTTGAGATCTTACAAAAACGTAATATAATGTAAGTAGAGTTAGTGCATCTGCATGAATTCTCCAGCCCACCGCTTGACAAAGCCAAACATGGAGTTAGGTTTAGCAATACAATTATCGATATGACGGTTGAAACTAACGTGCTCGACAATGTGCCATAATAATGTGCCGTAATTATTGGGTTTCTTTTACGATGGAGCATACATATAATTGTACATTTTTTAATATTTAAGTGCACTGAATTGTGAACATACCACTCACTAAGTCTATTGAGGTCGTCTTGAAGTTTGTCAGCATCAAGCTTATGTTTATTAGAATATTTGAGTGTTTTATTAACTTGACTATTGAAAACAATAAAGATCCATAGTCCAATATGTGATCCTTGAGCAACACCAGATGTCACTTTGATAACATTTGAATTAAAAATTGTCCAATTTAATAATGCCAAGTGAGATACAATACCTGTGAGAGTCGATTCTTGCCAATCCCAATCAGAGGTGTCAACGATCGCCACATTTGCGTTCTCGGATATTACCCCTTCATTATGTCCTAAAATGTAGGACCTCAATCGGAATTTAAATTCCTGTCTGTCAGGCTCAGGATAGTCATGGAGACCACCTTTACCTCGGAGGATGCCAAAACAAATTTGAAGGACGTCCTGATTTAATCGATATGTTAAAATATATTTGTAGTTGAACCTTTTATTTAAATCTTGGTAAAGCAGCTTTTTTGCATTGTTTGATTGGATAATGCCTGCGGGATAAATTATAAAAGATTTTGTAATTTTGTTAAAATTAAATCAATGTATACCTTTTTGAAATGGCATTAATCTATTGTGTCTTGAGATCTTACAAAAAAAAAAGAAAAAAAAAATGTTAACAGCTTAAATGAATTATAGCATGCTTCCCAATTATTATCTTCTATTAATCCTAAGCTAGCTGCTTTCGAGAGTGCTTGCGCTACAGTATGGGAGAATAATTTGGCTGCAATTTTAACTTTTTGCTCCCAACCACACTAAAATGATTACTGGATATATTGTGTGTTACGCTCAGTTCTATTGATGTACAGGACAGGAGTATCAAAATAATTTCCTTTTTGACGTATTTTCCGTTGATCGCAAATTCATTGTCAATAAAATGATTCCGCAAAAGTTTGATTAAGTAGGCAAATACGTAACTTTTGTTGTTATCAAATAGAAACTTAATTAAATAATATGATTAAAAATTCTGTAAGGACTAAATATATAAATAACGTACCAAGATCACTCCTTACAGCCACCACGGTGTATCCACAATCTTTAACTTGTTCTAATATGTGAAATAGAGTATTTTTGGTCATTTTACGATCAAAATCGTAAAAAGAGGGTTGTTTCCATTTACACATTAATCCTGAAATTAGGAAAAATTATTGACATAAAATAAATTATTGTTTTGGCAAATGTATCGCATTACATCTCAACATTACAACTTGCCAATATGTTGTTGGTTTTATCTGGCGTGGGATAATCGGTCATAGCAATAACTTTCTCTTATCTTGATTTCATCGAAACTTAAAACGCACACTTTTTGGAATTAAGTTAGCTGAGTTGCTGATTTCATTATATCAATAACAGGATCAAGTACACCGCGTGGAATTTCGCTTTTTTGTGTTCATTTTTGAAGTGTACGCACGGCTGCGGGAGAGGAAATTTCTTGTTTCTTAAAAATTTATAAGCTTGAATGCCGGTTGAATAGAGCGTAATGGACCTGGCGATATCGACTTGCGTTCATTGTAGTCGTTTACTTCCATTTTTTAGTTTTTTTTATTTGTCCCGAAGAAAAGATTTCTACCAGTTTATTTTCCATATTGGTTCTTTGAAAATCACTTTAATTTTGTAATTTTGTCATGTGATTTGTACAATTCATCTTTGAGAAGCTGATTTTCTCGTTTAAAATATTATGATGACATTAATTTTTAATTGAAAATAATAAATAATTTAAATACAAACATTTCTTCCTTTATAGCATCAAATTCCATTATATTAACTTGTTGGCCTGACTCTTCTCGGTTGATGTTGTCAATGGTGTTTAAAGAGCGCATCTCTTCATCCTCTTCATTCAAAATGTTTGTATTACTGGGCTCGGCCATTTTAGATGTTGTTTGCTTAAGGCTCTACTTTACTCAATTTGCAAAAACATGTGTATCTTATAAATCGTTTTATGACCACATAAACTTAGGCATTGACTTAATTTGTTTTTTATAGCAAAGTTAAATATATTTGCAAGCGAGTAACACACGCTTTTTTTTAAATTCGCAATAGTTTTCTCGCAATTGCGTTTCAAAGTGGATGAATTTTTCACAAAAACCATTCACTCACAAACCAAATTTATCAATATTTTTCCACTATCTGTAAAAGTTTTATATGTGGGTACGTCCAGGAAGATATTATCTAGCGATTAACACACGTTTTTATAAAAACTCGTTCTAATAAGCGAGAAAATTGAAAATTTAATTGAAAACAATTTTATATCGATAAGCTGACAAATCAATTTATTGACAAAAATGTATCTTCGATGTAAAAATGGTTTAGGAATCAACTAAATATCGTGTATTTTTTAGTTCATCCCTTTTTAATTAGATGTCATAAGTAGCAAAAAAACAATTTTTTCATGGAATATTTTGTAATTTTCGATAGCGGAGATTTACACTATTTCAAATATTATTTTAGTCGCATGTTTTGGCATTTAAATATCGACATCAATTTTGATTTTTGTTCTAGGTAAAGTCAAAGCCATCTTAATAAATCAAGCCTCCATGTTCAAAACGAACTTTTATTAAGATACCTAAAATGACAAAAATAATCGCTCTCTTCATACATTTTATATGGAGAGACATGATTTTCGTTTATAGAAATATTTGAATGAAAAGTAACTCAAAATTATAATTTTTTGAAATCAATTGAAACTATAAACATTGGTTTTCACCTGACTTGAAGGATTTTTCCGTGGGGTTTTCCATTTTATTGTATTAATTAAAGGAAAATAAGATACTTTATTCTCTAATAAAGCTCAAATAGAAATATAATAAAAATTTGTAAGAAAGGGACATTGTGTACATAACCAACAAAATAATTTATTCCCATCAAACAAATAAACCAAAAGAAGAAAACATCAATGAATTTTTAAAAAATGGAACAAACATAATGATCATAAAACAACGCAAAAAACGAGAAAAAATATATGAACACAATTTTTTATTTCATAGCAACAACAAAAAATTATCGTATAAAAAATAATATTGAGAGCGTGATCAAATTGTCCCTCTCCTAATCCTAATTGACATATTGTATACAAATGTAACCTTTTGTAACCTTCAAAACAAAACACAACATTTTATCATTTATTTGATCGATACGATCAATATTTTTATTTTGGTTTAATGAGAAATTTCCCAGCGTTTATCCGATTAATCTCCTAAATTTTAATTTATCGTAGTTATCATAATTTTTATACATATTTTTCGATGTTTAGATTTTGAATCGAACTATTTTATTTCTGTGTTGGAGTGAATGCAGTGTATTGAAAGAGAGTATTAGAATATATCAGATATATATTTGTATATACAAATTTAAAAGCGCAAATAAATTAAATTAATGACAATTTTATAATCATAAAAATTATGTTTAATTAATATAGTTTCGAAAAATAACCCTGGCCATCACCTAATTCAATTCTTTATCTATTACTTTATATAATAAAATATTAAAAGCTCTCACTATTAATAGTTGAACAATTCAAAATAAGTTTGTATGTTTTGCCATGGGATTGCATAGACTTCTTTGTTAATTACACATTTTTTGGTTAACTAAAAAAAGCTCGTTTGAAAATATCGCTCAACATGGAGGCTTTATATATTAAGATGGCTTTGGTAAAGTAGAGCCTTAAGTAAAGACACAGATATTAGTTTTTCGTTATCTCTATAGCTGGGATTCGATTCAAACAATTTTGGTCCCTTAAAACATTGTCATCGTTTACTTTAGAAACTTGATGTAAAGTTGGCACAGCATTAGATTTCAAGCGCAACAACTTCTTAAATCCTTAAAAAAACGTAATTAATATTAATTTACTTTATTTAATTTGTCTATTTTAATCATTTCAAATTCCAATTTGTTTTCGAAATCGGCATCTGTAAAATGAATGCTACACATTATTGAAACTTTATGATTAAACTCGTCTTGCCTTTTACAAAAATTTAACCATATTTTTAATATTTGATGGTTTTGTGGAAACGAATGATAACTAACGACACAGGTCTTTTTAGTATCATTGTTACTGCAGCAATTAAATACAGCACACCTCATTTTTAATTTATAAAATTAATCAACACACAGCACAAAATTCAATTGTAAACATACAAAATATAAATCTATTCGCACAGTTGACGTCAAATGACAGATATAATTTCTTTATACGTGATTTGAGATTTACTGTTGAATTCGACCTGATTGGTAGATGTAGACCTTCCAGGCATGAACCGTTGTTGGTAGATAGAAATATGATCTATCAATGTTGATTTAAAAGCATTGTTCAAATAATTTTTAGAATAGGTGAAGATGTGGACATTCTCCGGTAACATGAGACATCATCCGGCCTTCCCGATTTAAAGATATCATCCGGCCTACATCCATCCAAATTCCCGTAATACTGATACAACGTCCTCTTCACATACGACAGGAGGAGTAACTAATGTATTGTTGTTGCTAATTTGATCAGTGTATCCAGTATTGGCATGTGGTCTATAGACTGACGGATAAAATACTGTAGTCATGTCTTCTATCTCTTTAGCGTTCGAAGTGCAGTTTTTTTTATAATTCATGATGGAGGGATATCCTTCGAATTCACGTTTAGATCGAAAGTATTTCCAAAATCGTTAAGAATTTTGTTTAATTTTTTACCTCCGATACTTGCAAGGTAACACCTGTACTTATTATTGAAATAGACGTCGAATTCCTTGCTGCGTTGTTAAAAAATCGTCTTGTCTGTTTCCAGTCCTGATTTCATCATTTTAGTAAAGGCCTTACAACTAAGGCGGATGAAAGTTCAGTACTTTATTGAAATTAGCCACATGGAGTTTAAAGCCTTTTTGTAAGATGTTAAAGAAATGGTCGATATTTGAATTCACATTATGTTTATATATAAAATTTCACGTCACTT